>JARNME010000404.1:65022020-65351200 GCA_030179655.1 Scaptomyza flava
TAATACAATATTCACAATGCTTTCATCAATATTTCTGTCTTGTGAAATATGAAGGCTCTTAAAATATCTTCTGAGAAACTCTCTTTATAAGTATTCCAAAGTTTAAAAGCATCTAAAATTTGACAAAATACTAACATTATTGCAAAAAGTTCTCTCAGATTTGTAGGATTTTGACAGATGACAGCTTCGGTTAAGTTGAATCCCAGTGCTTATCATCTTCTAGTAATCCTTGAGCTTTACACGCAAATTGAAATGATGCGTATGCTATACCATTAACGGTTTTAAATTTAAAAAATGAAGTTGGGCCCCTTACAAAATGTAATAAAAGTCTTAAATAAAACATTTTGTATTATTGGGATGAATAGTGTAAACTGTTCCCAAAGATAAATCTCTTTTAACTCCAGGAAAATTTGGCACATCATTCCCCCGTTTTCTTCTTTGAAATTCTTTATTGTTCCATGTAAAATACGATGCGTTCTTGCAAACTCATCACGTGGGCATAGCTCAAAGAAGGCTAGCAAAGTGGTTTTGGGTGTAGTGCTTAATCTATCAAGTAATTGTAGAGATTATTGGGGTTAAAATATATCCGTTGATCATTATCTAAATGAACAACTATGTAAGTGTGTAATAGCCGGAAAACGTTCATGTATGAGAAATGCAAGGATTCTCCATACCGCTTCTGAGCTACTTATATAACGGCCACTTCCGTACATATTAATTGTATGTATTTAATAGACTTTACAGAACTACAATACTCAACATTTATGTGAGCTTCAAATGTTCTCAATAGTACACAGTTATAAGGCACAACCCAACGATTATCAATATTAATTGCATTACCACTATCTTATATCGCCCTTCTACGATATAGAGGGTAACTATCTTTTCCAGTCACAGTTCCTTTAAGTAATTGTCGAGGAAACCTTTTTGTACAATTTCCATTATATACTTACTTATACGATCAATGAAATGATCATGCTTGTGATGTCCACCAATTATTAAGCTCTTAAGTGGATCAGGCAAATTTTAATTTGGGAAAGCTTAACTTTTCCTGCCTTGCAACAGATACCCAGAGACTCATTTTTCCATTTTAAGGCATTACAATGTTTGCATATCAAATTCATACTTAGTTGAGTAATTTTATCTGACTTATCATAGTTTAAGCCAGACATGGCTTTAACACTCCATGCACGCAAACGCCTTTCTTGACCTGCATCAGGATTATTAGCATGATGTCTTCTCACTGCAACTCTATGAGCTTCAGGATTATAAGCCTGATCTCTTCTCACTACAACTCTAATAACACCAACAGTTTCCCAGTTGGTTACAACATGTTCAACAATATTTTGGCGTATGGTGCCATGGAAGCCTTGCCTACTAAATAAAAGGTAGGAAATAGATCTAAAAAGGCAGGCTCCATCACCAATTATGTTAACAATTGAATGCGGCACAAAAACAACACTAATATTTAAAGTTTCAATAGACATATTTTAATTTGGCTGTGAGTCAATTGACTTCATTGTAAAACGATTGTTACAACGTTACTGTGTCTATACGTAAGTATAGAATTCAATAAAACTGAATATACCAACTTATATTAATTTAATAGAATATTCAGACTGCTTAGTTTTATTTGATTTTTAAATGCACTAAAGCAGCGTCTTTATAACTATTATATAATATGCAAAATAGAAGACAATTATATAAAGTGTTGCTTCAATTATTAAGTCTAAAATCGACTTATTATTTTTGTTTGAAAAAATAACAACAAAACAAATTAATAACTTTATGTAAAGTCAGTATTAAAAAAAAATAAAACGTATTAATTGGCTGACAAAAAAAAAAAAACATATATTATAAAGGTCTTTGGATGACAAAAACCACATATTGACATGTAGGTACTTGAAAGTGCACGACAGAGACAACAATTGATAGTAGGATATGGTAAATTTGTATGGTGGCTATGTCGTAGAATGCTCCGATCGAAATGAAATTTTATAGTGAACGAACCCGAAATGATCTAAGCAATCTGTGAAAGTTTCATCAAGATCGGCTCAGCAGTTTGGCCGGAAATCGTGTTGATATGGTCATTTTATTTTATTCTTTACCAATACTGAAAAAAGTTAAAATATAATTGTTATAGAAGATTTTTTTCAAAAGGTCGAAACCTGTTACGTCCCTGGTAAAAATGGCTCCAAATCGTATGGGAGGTACTTGAACCCCTGTGGGCAAGTATCGAAGATTCCGGTGAGGCGCTCTGTGGCAGATATAGACTTTCGGAGTCTTGTGTCCGCTTTTGTTATTAAAGGCTTCACACATTCGAGTAAAGAATCAAAACCGTCTGGATTCATTCGCACAAAGTCCTTTAAACGATCAGGACTATTTGATCTAAATATTGATTGAAATTCTTGGAAAAATCCAGTTTTCTCACGATCCAGGTATAGCTCTTGAACCCACAATTTTCTTTTATTTTCTCGTATCTCCTCCTTTTTCTTGTCCTCAAGAGCTAATACCAACAGCAATACTGCAGCCAACTTCTTTTTTGCAGGTGATGCCATTGTACTTATTTTGCTTTAAGGCAAATAAATTACATCTAAATTAATAATAAATATGCGTGAGTACTCATCACTTTTTCTAAATGAACACATTTAAAACAAGCACAATATCGATGAAAATAACTTCCAATACTAATATCGCCGTCAACGCAAAATACTTTAGCTACGTTGACGTCAATGAACGTTGATATCAACTAGTGTGAACTACTGTCAACTTCATCATCAACGCGTTGGCATCTAGCTCGTTGCTCAACACGAAAATAAGTTGACAAATCAGTTTTTTGTTCTACTCAGTCAACTTGTCTAAACACAAGTAATGCGTTGACAATGAATTACTATTGTTGACGTATTGATAATTGAGGCTGAGTCAACTAGTGTGAGTGCAGCATAAGTCGAGTATCTGCCCAAACGATGCTTACGCACGAATTCGTTAAGTTCTTGTTTTTGACGAATGCTTCAACGGCTTAAATCCTTTGCGCTATAGAGCTGTCGCTGTTTTTTTATTAGATGGAAAATATTTAGAAGATTGTAAAATCTTCATTTTATTGCTTATAAACACATCGATATAATACACTAGATCTATAAAAAATGTGTTATCTTTATTTTTAACATAATAATACATTTAGGCTGCCTTTACTCGGTCGGTTTTTCTGTAGCTTTTTTTGACCGACCAAAATTTTTGGCATTCACATTATTCTCATCGGTTAAATCCAAAATCCCATCACTTTTTGTTGCTACACAATCTGGTCACACTTCTCTATATATAAGTTTGTTTACATTATTTTTTGCCAACAATCTCTAAAAAACACCAAAAACTAATTTTTTTTACGTTAACATGTTAGTGGAACAGAGAAGGCTGGACTCAAAAAAAAAAAAAAAAAAAAAATAAAACCATGAAAAACCGACCGTGTGAAAGCTGATTTTATTATGGAAGGTTTTGGTGTTCGAACGAGGGGTGGAGAGTCGTGCTGGCACCAGATACTCGATTGCAGCAGGTCTCGGCCATCCAAACTGTAGCAAGCTGCAACGCATCATGAGTGTACGGGTGCTCTATGCAAATGGACAATATTATTGTTATTATATATTATAATTAGGGTGTTCAATTTGAGTTGCAAATGTGCAAAAGTGTAACAGTCGTCATCACCCAATTGAACAAAAAAAGTCTGTTAATTTTGCACAATGAGCTGTTCGCTATCGTTTTAGCGGAGTTTGCCATTTGTGTTATTTAATTTGCTGCTTACAATAAATAAATAAATTAAAAAATGCCCTTTAAAAGCGTGAAAGCATCACTCCTAGAACGGACAGCATCCCATAAACTGGATTATTTAAGAAAATTAGCAAAACCAACCCTCATTTACTTTAAGCAGCTGGTCACAATGAACAACTGTTTGTTGACCTAGCACCTAAGGCACAGAATAACACTAAAAAATACCAGAAAATTGGATGTATTCTGCAACACGTTCTCACTTTTGTATCATTTTTATACCCTTCACACATGTGAAACAGGGTACTACAGTCTGTCATGAATCTGTTACGCCTTAAAGAAATGATGGAAGACCCCATAATATATCAAAATGATCAGAACGAGCTCAGGAATTGATTTCCGCGTGTCCGTCCGTCCGTCTGTCCGCCTGTCTGTTTCCACACGATTTCCGGCCAAACTGCTGAACTAATATTGATGAAACTTTCACAGATTGCTTAGATCATGTCGGGTTTGTTCACTATGAAATTTCATCCCGCTCGGAGCATTCTACGACATAGCCACCACACAAATTGACCATATCGTACTATACAAAAAAAAAAAAAAAATTAATTAATCCATGTGTGAAAGGTATCTTAGTCTTGGCATAGCCAAAATGAACTATGTGGCACTTGTTATACTCGATACCGAAGGTAACTAGTATATTGGTTTTGTGCAATGTCCGTCTGTCCGTCTGTCCGTCCGTATGTATGCAAGTTTTTTCCACACCCTTCAAGCTAGAGACTTGAAACTTTCCAATTCTCTTTATCTATGGGATAGTAAATTAAAGTGTCAAGATGGGGGTTCGACGATAACTGGGGGGCTGGCAAATCGATAAATTCGATAACTCAAAACCGATAAATCCACATATTTCGCACATCCTTACAGCTAGAACTACCAAATTTGGTAAGAAGATAGCTACTAGCAACCCCCAAAAAACTGCATCAATAATTTTGGAGCCACGCCCCCCCATTCCGCCCCCAGCCCCCCCGAATTTTAAAGTCAAAAAAGCATATATCTCCCTCAGTTTTTGAGCTATAGCCACCAAATTTGGTGCCAAGATAGGTGATGATGACCCCCTAAAAACTGCATCAAAAGTTTGGATGCCACGCCCACCGACACTGCCCTAGCTACCCCCATCCACCCCAACGCTTCGTCAAAAACGGGAATGCGTGTATCTTCCAGAGTTGTGGAGCTAGAGCTTCCAAATTTGGTGGGAAGCTAGCTGGTAACGACCCCCAAAAAACTGCATCAAAATTTTGGAGCCACGCCCACCCATTCCGCCCCCAGCCCCCCCCGCATTTTGAAATCAGAAATGGCTATATCTCCCACAGTTTTTGAGCTAGAGCACCCAAATTTGGTGCCAAGATAGGTGATAATGACCCCCTAAAAACTGCATCAAAAGTTTGGATGCCACGCCCACCGATCCTACCCTAGCCGCCCCCATCCACCCCAACGCTTCGTCAAAAACGGGAATGCGTGTATCTTCCAGAGTTGTGGAGCTAGAGCCACCAAATTTGGTAGGAAGATAGCTGGCAGTGACCCTCAAAAATCTGCATCAACGTTTTGGAGCCAAGCCCACCCATTCCGCCCCCCTTTCCCCACCATTTACAAACTTTCAGCTAGAGTCACCAAATTGGTATGAAGATAGCAATTGACATTCCACAAAGATCTGCATCAAAAATTTGGATGCCATGCCTACCCATAACGCCCCAGCCCCCCCCCCCCCTTTTCTCACTTTTTACAAACTTCGAGCTAGAGTCACCAAATTTGGTATGAAGATAGCAATTGACATTCCTCATGGATCGGCAGCAAAAATTTGAATGCCACGCCCACCCATACCGCCCCAAGCCCCATAGCCCTCCTAACCCCACCTTATACAAACTTTGAGCTAGAGTCACCAAATTTGGTATGAAGGTAGCATTTGACATTCCACAAGGATCTGCAGCAAAAATTTGGATGCCACGCCCAACCATACCGCCCCCAGCCCCCCTTTCCCCACTTTATACAAACTTTGAGCTAGAGTCACCAAATTTGGTATGAAGGTAGCATTTGACATTCCACAAGGATCTGCAGCAAAAATTTGGATGCCACGCCCAACCATACCGCCCCCAGCCCCCCTTTCCCCACTTTATACAAACTTTGAGCTAGAGTCACCAAATTTGGTATGAAGGTAGCATTTGACATTCCACAAGGATCTGCAGCAAAAATTTGGATGCCACGCCCAACCATACCGCCCCCAGCCCCCCTTTCCCCACTTTATACAAACTTTGAGCTAGAGTCACCAAATTTGGTATGAAGGTAGCATTTGACATTCCACAAGGATGTGCAGCAAAAATTTGAATGCCACGCCCAACCATACTGCCCCACTTTTACAAACTTTGAGCTAGAGTCACCAAATTTGTTATGAAGATAGCAATTGACATTCCACAAAGATCTGCATCAAAAATTTGGATGCAATTCCACCCATACCGCCCCCAGCCCCCCTTTCCCCACTTTATACAAACTTCGAGCTAGAGTCACCAAATTTGGTATGAAGAAAGCAATTAACATCCCACATGGATGGGCATCAAAATTTTTAATACTGGTATCGAGTATACCGCAGTCGGTTGCGTCCGACTGCAACGTTTCCACTTGTTTAACACTGAAGTCGTTGCAAAGTTGCAACGATATTTTAGTCATAGGCAGGGGTCTTGCAAAAAGTGCAAACTTGATGCTGTACAAATTGTTGTTGGGATGGCTTGCACTTTTACACATTTGCAACACAAAGTGAACACCCTAAATGTATGATAATTGGATTGACTCCACTGCATGCTCAAATACAAGAAGATTGCGTCAGTGAACCACTGCAGGTTCCTGCGAAAGGATAAATCGCGCCCAAAATGAATATATATATATGTGTGTGTGCTGTTATTAATGCGCGCATATGTTTTGCTGGTGTAGCGATGATTATAACATAATAATAAAATGTAACACACACACATGTCATTTTGGTGCTGGGCAAAACAAAAAAGTACACACATTGTCTACGTCATTATCCTATGTCGCTTGCAGTAGTTAGTTTTAAGCGTGCATAATATTTACCAAAAAATTCCATAATTATTAATAAATATATTAAAAAGTTAAGTATACGTAATAAAGTTGTTTATTATAATTAATAATGTTTATTAAAATTGTCTTAATCATATGCATATATATATGTTGTTATTGTTAGTTCGCTCATATGTTTTGCTGGTGTAGCGATGTTACACACACATTGAAATATTTACATGTATGCTAAACACACACAGCGTGCAGTGCGTGGCCCACCAAAAATCTAGACTTAGTGTCTACACAATATTTCGTTTTTGCGTGCAGTGCGTGGCCGTATATGTCTCTTTTGCACTTGTTAATTTGGCTATGCAGAGCGTTTTCTTGTGTTGCTTCTGCTTAAGCAATGCAAAAGTGATAATTGCCTATTTTGGTAGACGCTTGTTTTTTGTGCTGTGTGCCTGGTCAGCAAATGTTCGATGAGCACCAAAAATGCCTTGGCAGTATTGCTTTTCTGGTTTTTCTAGGCGAATAATACAAATTTAATATAAAATTTGGCTGTTTAGCGTTTGCCGAAATTCATATTAGTTGAGAAAGGTCAATGAATTGCCTGGCAAATGTTACGCATACATTAAAATAGGGACATGCATACCCAGCAAACATTTACCCTTGACGTAAAGTTGATATCAAGTTGCCATCAAGGGTTATGTCAAGCGCTTGCTATTGCTGTGATGCTTGATATAGCCTTGACGTCAACTTGATAATGATAGCGAAATCAATTCAAATTGGTCATTGCTATCAAGTATTGATATGTCCTGAATATCAAGCCAATATCAACTGTTTAAAACAATTCAATATCAAGGCTTGATATTGGCTTGAATTTATGTCAATATCAACTGTTTAAAACAATTCAACATCAAGGCTTGATATTGGCTTGAATTTATGTCAATATCAACTGTTTAAAACAATTCAACATCAAGGCTTGATATTGGCTTGATATTCAATAAAGGCTGCCATGTTATTTATTATTTATTAATATTTATTTAATAATGGAATATTTGAGGCCTTCGGCTATATTTATTAATATAATAAATGCAATATTCATTTTGGCTTTTTTGCCGCAACGCTTTTCTTAATGTGCGCGTTTTGGCATGCTGGAAAAAGTTGATGCAGTTTTTTTCAAACCCTGCCGTCTGGTTGGGAAATTTATCGTTAGCTGCGTCTGTAAAAGTTGTAAAACATTATAAGGATATTAAATTTTATTTATATAAAATAATCATACGTTTTATTGCTGTTGTTAAGCAAAGAGGTCTGACCGCCAGTTTGTCATCTGTGCCTCTCCAGCACATTTTCTGCGCAACTTCGTCCGTTATCATTTTTCGCCAACACAAAGACACAAATTTATCAGCATTCGAACTAGTCAGCTCTTTTAACTCGGTAACCTGGAAATAAAGATAAAAGATGGAAAAAAGAAATAATTATTTTTAAATAGTTTAAAGTACTGATTATTCTAACCATTTGGCCATATTTGTTCTCGTTCTCTTCAAGAGATTTGTTAAAAGAAATGAGGTTTTCCAAATCATGAAAAGGTACCCCTACGAGAGTGCTTTTTGGTGGACGTGCACCGCAGTTTTGGATTTTTACCTCTTCCAGAATGCGTCCTAGCATTTTTTTTATTCCCTCTTGCTGTGTATTGAGGTCTAAAGTAAATTAGAAAGAAACACAAAATATATTTAACAAATAGAAGCAGATATCAATAATTTGTATATATGTATTTATATAATATTGATTTTAAACATTTACCATTTTTAATTTCTATCATTCGCGTTTCCATTTGCGTTTTCATATTTTCAATATCTAAAAATCAAATGAAATAAATAAATGAAATACAAATTATTGAGCTTGTTATAAGTACTAATAGACACTTAATCAATTACCATTTTTTAGTTCCGCTCTAAGGTCCGATAAATCTTTTTTGTTATATTTTGGTTTGCCTGATCCAAATTTTGAGTCGCATGTCCTTCGCCGTATATCATGTTGTAGTCGTTCATTTTTGATTTTCTCTATATAACTTCAAATTTAAATAAGAGGAAAAAATATGAAAAAGTCTTTATTACTGTTGCAAAGAATAAATCCTTTTCCTGAAATTTGGTCCATTCTATGCTCGAAAATATTCTCTGACAGCGGCAATGATTCACAACATAAAATATTAAACATTCCTGATTTAATTGGAAGTTGAAAAACGTCTCTCAGATTTAAAAACTGTCTGCTTTTGACCTTTACAATACTTTCCTCTCGACGTAGGTCCATAATTTGATAAAAAGAGCCAAGAAGATGATAAATATTGTTGGGACTCTTTGACGAATAATAAATATTATTATAATATGCAAAACAATTGGGGCCACTTTCAAAATCGACTATTTTTGCCGCTATAGGTTTAATACATAAACTTTCTTCGACTAGTCGCCCATACAATTGTGCGGAAATGTGATTTTTTTTTCTAAATTTGCGTTTGAGACTGGAAAGAAAATTTTCGAACTTAAAGGCACTAATTGATTCCAAATTTCCAAAATGCTGAGCGTCAGATGCTAAGTGGGTTAGGCAATGGAAGTTAAATGGCAATAAACAATTTGAGTAGAGGTTTGGTATTTTTCGCACAAAATCTCTTATCATTAAATCTGCTGTTTTATTATTTTTGACGCAATCTTTCTCTGATAGAAGAATACGCATTGCTAAACTTAATTGCATAAAATGCGCGTATTTCGTTGGATCTAATACATTTTTTAGTGCAAATACTCCCGTATATAGAAGAAATGTTCTGAACTCGGTCGCCTTATATCGGTCTAATTCTTTTACAGTTCTTGGTGGTCTTGCGAATTCTCTTGGTAATTGATTTTTAATAGACAATAACGCACAGTCTAAATCTCGAATTTTGTTTACAGAAAGCGAATTAACTTCTCGTTTTTTTGTCCAGAAGGTGAGCAAAGATTTCATGACGCCTAAGCATACAACATGCATATAATCATAAGCGAAGTCATTTACAATATCAATTTGCAGTTTTTCTATAACAATTTGTTCAAGCTTATTGTGATGCAGAGGATATGCTCGGTTTCGAAAATCTATGTCAGTGCGTATCAAATTATCTTGTTCATAAAATAAGATTCTTCTATGTTCTGAAACTCCTCTTTGATGACATTTTATGCAACTATAAAACCCAGTATGTCCCTTCACTCCCAAAATAAAAGACCTAGCAGGTGCGTCGCATATAAAACTTCTGCAGCGTATAGCAAATGACTTATCGTTATAACAAAAACCCTCAGATATAAGACAATTTAATTCATCTATAAATTCTGCCATATATTGGTCAGCACATGGTGGTTTGGTGTTTCCAGAATAAGCACCAGCAATAATAACATCCTTTGTTCCTTGAACGTTAAACAGTATCGGCCATACCTGGAGTCCAGAACTTTTTGATAGTGGAAGACCATCAACATTAATGTTCAAAGAAATATGTTCAAGCTGTTGCACTTCCTTTTCATTTTTTAAAAAAAAATCTGTTAACCCATCTCTTATACCATAATAAACATACTCGCCAGAGCCCATGGCAACAACAGGTTTAGTTTTGGGGGTGCCCTTTAAAGTTCTTGCATCTTTTGGAAGGCCTTCTATTTTTTTAGATAAAATTGCAAGCAATTCATTAGTTGCACTGTTGGAAATATTAAATTTCACTGTCCAAGATGCTAAATTCTCTCTTATTTCATTATAGGTAACTTCTATTTCTTCTTCTTCTATTTCTTCTTCTTCTATTTCTTTTTCTGAATCAGTTGAAACATAATCAGTGGCCAAATCTCCTGAATTTTCGCAATAACTTATTTTAAATAGTTCCTCGTCATGCAAACACTGTTCGCTGTTTCTGGGTGCTCCCAGTTCACTGGCCACAACATTGGATGTTTGAAACGCGTGTTTCACAAGTTCCAAGCACTCTTGTTTTATTTTATGAGATCGCCTCATATTAAACAATTCAATATTTAATAAAATGCAATACACTGAGCTGATGTTTTTTAAAACAATTATAATAATTCACTTACGCTTACGATCTGCTCGCTTCGTTCTTAAATCACAAGTGAAGCAAGTTTTCATTTTTCTACAACACAAAAGAGAGCGGCAAAATAACTGTAAATTTACCAGACGACGACGTTGACTGAGTAAATGCGTTGTTATGCTCGCAAAACTATTGATATTTCACTTTTTGCGAGGTAAAAGACAAGCCTTTTCGTTTTTTGAGTAAGACCATGCATGCTCTTATGCTCGCGATACAAAAGAGAGCGGCAGAATAACTGTAAATTTACCAGACGACGACGTTGACTGAGTAAATGCGTTGTTACGCTCGCAAAACTATTGATATTTCACTTTTTGCAAGGTAAAAGACAAGCCTTGCTATTATTTCAGACATTTGCTTGATATCAACTTGACGGCAAGCTTTGATATCAAGCTTGCTTTTTTAAAAATATCAAACGCTTGATGCAGTGTTTGCTGGGTAGAGACAGGGACACACACACATGCTTATGGTAGCTAGCTGAAACAAAAATCAAAAATCAATTCAATGCCTGGCTACCACCAAAACTGCGCATATAGTATATATATATATATGTATGTTGCTCATTTGCTTTGCTGGTACTAGGTCGAGGCCATAGGATAGATAAGCAATAAAATACGCGCACATAAAGAATACAAGGAAAAAAATGGGGGTACAGCAATCGAACAAGCCACTGCGCGCTAGAAAATCGCAGGCTAGCGGCGCATACACACCAACAAGAATGAAACTTATATAGAGTCGTCATGAGGCCAAATTCTGACTGCCAGTTGGAATAGGCAATCGTGGCGACACCTCTCTCACAAAGCGCTGCTGCTGCTTTTTTCTCTGCCAGCGCATTTCGTGCCTGAGTATATCAAGTCACTCAGCTTGGCGACTGTTATACGCTTTTGTTTTCTCATAGCACAGCCAGCCCAAGGCATACTTAACCAGGTAGCCGCATTCGCTCTCGCGTCTTGCCTTAAAAAGTGTACACAAAATGAGAACGAAAGAGAGCGAGAGCGAGAGAGCGTTGAATTTCTGGCTTGCGTCAACACAATAAAATGTGTGCGTGCATGCATATACATATTCATAAATAATCGTCCGTGGAGATGCGTATCACACAACGCGCGGCTCGAGACTGAAATATAAGGCAAAAGAACGAGGGCGACGCGACGCATTAGGCTACCTGCTTAAGCATGCCTTATATATATATATATATATTTATATATGTTTGCTGTTTTGCTGGGATTTCTACTGATTTTTGTTATTTTGTTTGGGCTGGCTAGTGTTAGTGTGTTAGTGGTTTTGTATTTCTACGTGACATATGTAATTGTATGCGTAGCATTTGCTATGGCATTCATTGACCTTTCTCTACTTATTATCAATTCAATTTGGTGCAGAATTTGTATTTTGCCTACAAAAACCTAAAAAAGCAAACTTCCAAGGCAGCCAAATATCATATTTTGTGCTGATCGACCATTTGCAGTATCAGGCAAACAGCAAAATAAACAAGCGTCTAGTAAAATAAGCAGCCGAATATCAGTTTTGCATTGCTGGTCATATATACTCTTTCATGTTTTCAGCTATGATCATTTTCAGCAATTTTGCCATCGCAACTACCATACGCTTATGCAGCGATGCGCACACACTGCGAAAGTGTATTTAGTTGTGCATATGTCGATTTCATTTGCCGAAAACTCGGAATATAAGAAAATAAAGAATGTAAGAAAATAAACTAAGAACTAAAGTAAAGGGTCGGCCAATGTTTCACATACATTCACATAGTCATATATGGATATACATTTTGCTGCATACACTCATATCATTTTGCGGCTTATCGCCAATTTTCACCAAAAACCTAGACTTAGTGTCTATTTTACATTTTGCTGCTGATCGGTAAGCAAATTTTGTTTGACGCTTGTTTATTTTGCTGTTTGCCTGATACTGCAAATGGTCGATCAGCACAAAATATGATATTTGGCTGCCTTGGAAGTTTGCTTTTTTAGGTTTTTGTAGGCAAAATACAAATTCTGCACCAAATTGAATTGATAATAAGTAGAGAAAGGTCAATGAATGCCATAGCAAATGCTACGCATACAATTACATATGTCATGTAGAAATACAAAACCACTAACACACTAACACTAGCCAGCCCAAACAAAATAACAAAAATCAGTAGAAATCCCAGCAAAACAGCAAACATATATAAATATATATGAATGTGGGTATAATGCATAGCTTCACTAAGCAACGTCGCAAAAATGATAAAAAACAAGTGGAAACGTTGCAGTCGGACGCAGCCGACTGCGGTATACTCGATACCAGTATTAAAAATTTTGATGCCCATCCATGTGGGATGTTAATTGCTTTCTTCATACCAAATTTGGTGACTCTAGCTCGAAGTTTGTATAAAGTGGGGAAAGGGGGGCTGGGGGCGGTATGGGTGGAATTGCATCCAAATTTTTGATGCAGATCTTTGTGGAATGTCAATTGCTATCTTCATAACAAATTTGGTGACTCTAGCTCAAAGTTTGTAAAAGTGGGGAAAGAGGGGCTGGGGGCGGTATGGTTGGGCGTGGCATTCAAATTTTTGCTGCAGATCCTTGTGGAATGTCAAATGCTACCTTCATACCAAATTTGGTGACTCTAGCTCAAAGTTTGTATAAAGTGGGGAAAGGGGGGCTGGGGGCGGTATGGGTGGAATTGCATCCAAATTTTTGATGCAGATCTTTGTGGAATGTCAATTGCTATCTTCATAACAAATTTGGTGACTCTAGCTCAAAGTTTGTAAAAGTGGGGAAAGGGGGGCTGGGGCAGTATGGTTGGGCGTGGCATTCAAATTTTTGCTGCAGATCCTTGTGGAATGTCAAATGCTACCTTCATACCAAATTTGGTGACTCTAGCTCAAAGTTTGTATAAGGTGGGGAAAGGGGGGTGGAAGGGGTGCGCGTGGCTCCAAAACTTTGATGCAGTTTTTCGGGGGTCGTTGCAAGCTATCTTCCTGCCAAATTTGGTGGCTCTAGCTCCACAACTCTGGAAGATACACGCATTCCCGTTTTTGACGAAGCGTTGGGGTGGATGGGGGCGGCTAGGGTGGTATTGGTGGGCGTGGCATCCAAACTTTTGATGCAGTTTTTGGGGGGTCATCATCACCTATCTTGGCACCAAATTTGGTGGCTCTAGCTCAAAAACTGTGGGAGATATACCCATTTCTGATTTCAAAATGCGGGGGGGCTGGGGGCGGAATGGGTGGGCGTGGCTCCAAAATTTTGATGCAGTTTTTTGGGGGTCGTTACCAGCTAGCTTTCTACCAAATTTGGAGGCTCTAGCTCCACAACTCTGATAGATACACGCATTCCCGTTTTTGACGAAGCGTTGGGGTGGATGGGGGCGGCTAGAGCAGTATCGGTGGGCGTGGCATCCAAACTTTTGATGCAGTATTTGGGGGGTCATCATCACCTATCTTGGCACAAAATTTGGTGGCTATAGCTCAAAAACTGTGGGAGATATATGCTTTTTTGACTTTAAATTGCGGGGGGGCTGGGGGCGGAATGGGTGGGCGTGGCTCCAAAATTTTGATGCAGTTATTTGGGGGTTGCTAGTAGCTATCTGCCCACCAAATTTGGTAGTTCTAGCTGTAAGGATGTGCGAAATATGAGGATTTATAGGTTTTGAGTTATCGAATTTATCGATTTGCCAGCCCCCCAGTTATCGTAGAACCCCCATCTTGACACTTTAATTTACTATCCCATAGATAAAGAGAATTGGAAAGTTTCAAGTCTCTAGCTTGAAGGGTGTGGAAAAAAGTTGCGAACATACAGACGGACAGACGGACGGACACCATGACGGACATTGCACAAACCCAATATACTCTTTACCTTCGGTCTCTAGTATAATGATAATACGTCTGACGTAGACACGCTCATATGTTTATAGGAGGAAAAGAAGGGCGAGCAGCATGCGAAGAAGCGACTGCGCTCTGCAAAATCGCTCTCTATGGGCATATACTCAGAGCATGGCTGGCTGACTGTGCTATGAGAAAACAAAAGCGTATAACAGTCGCCAAGCTGAGTGACTTGATATACTCAGGCACGAAATGCGCTGGCAGAGAAAAAAGCAGCAGCAGCGCTTTGTGAGAGAGGTGTCGCCACGATTGCCTATTCCAACTGGCAGTCAGAATTTGGCCTCATGACGACTCTATATAAGTTTCATTCTTGTTGATTTTTACCCTAAAGGCGCTAAAAGTTATGTTACAGTTTATGTCCTTGGTATAGTTTAAATTGCTTTTGCGGTAATCATACTAAATAAAACAAGAGATTTTTAATCCGCAACACCTGCGTATTTTGTTTATTTTTCTATACATTTTTGGCTTTACACACACACAATTTTTTTTCTCCGTCATTCCTATTCTATTTTAGCTTTTTTTTTTTACTAATAAACTCTTAAAATACATAACATGTTTATTTTAACCTTTAGGAATGCAATTATAAACAGAAACCCAACTGAAATTAAATATTTTACTCGAAATAAAATCGTATTCTTAACAAAATTAAAATATAATCAACTATTAACCAAGTATCTAAGTAGGTCTATAAAAACAATTCGATTGAAGTTACAGCTCCTCTGTCCACGGGTTTGCTAGTCACTCAGATTCTTTCATCACTGGCACCTAGTGCAGAAGAAGACGGTTCTGGAATTTTCAAGCCACCTGCATCAACTTCGTCTTCGTCGAGCCAGTCAGCATCCTCAGACGATGTTCCTAAACGACGCACTATGCAGAGAAGCTCATTTGCCCTTCTGGCAGCAAGGCGCTGTGGCCGTACTCTAGTTTCACAATGGTCTTGGGCAATCTTGCCATGCACGTGGCGACAGTGCATTTGAACACTCTTGTGAGATGTAAAGTAGATCCCACAGGTTAGACATACTTTTTTCTTAAGGTCGGATTGTACAGATGGACAAAAGAAATCATACGGCATCTGCTTAAACCCTTCTAGTGGAGGTACCAGATTAACGGACAACCTCACTAGAAGTGGAGAAAACTTGTATGTTCCTTTGTCAAGCAAACTGGGTACTACAAGGTTGCTTGGGGTTTGAAGTATTGGGCAAGGTGGTGGCATGAAAGTATCCGCAAATACAGACTTCAATGAACTTCTCGATGGCGAACAGCAGGATTCATCCACGCATTTTATAACCTGTAAGAAATATTGCGATTCACGGACGTGAACGCTATACCACGCCAGATTTGGTTCTGCTGGATCCTGCATGCTATCTTCGGGCTGTCTATACTCCGCCGATACGTCGTAATTATCAATTTTCATTTCTCTCCACACTTCAGGAAGTGTTTCCCCAGCGTGCTGAAAATTGCGTTTTTCCAAATCATCATCCGTAGTGACTCCTTTACCGTCAAGATGTGAACCAAAATGTTCATGAGGCAGAATGACGCCTGCCAGTCGTTTGCTGAGGGGAGCCATGCGACGCTTAACTCGGTTATATGCGCTCCGCCCAGGAGCATTAGTCGCTATAAACAGGGCGTCCAGGTTGTATTTTTTAAAGTGTTCAATCGCAAAGTTCTTGACTTTGTTCGTCCGGCCCACCATCTACAAAGATGATGATCACTGGCTTCACGGTGTTCGATTCTGTCTTCATTAAGGGTTTGAATGAAGGTATTGATAAAAGTGATTCGAAATCATAAGCATGGGTGTTCGCTGTGGAGGATGCGTGTTTCCCGCTCCTTATGGTTATGTGTGTCGGCCCGCTGTACCCAACAGCTTCTTCCTTACCAAAATTGTTAGGTTCCACGTATACACCGGCGTATACAGAAGGAATAAGTTTGTGCCGCTCTGCCACGACCCAGTCATGATCAGGTAAAAGTATTCTGTATTACATATGCATTAAAACAGGGCTCTGACTTTTCACTGCCGGTAAACCTATTGGTATACGTGCCTTATCGTCTTGTGAGAGAACGAATACTTGCTGCGGTCCCAGAAGCGACGCAAGAGATTCCAATGACCTGATTGTAGCAGTGCAGAATTCCCCGTCCTCGTGCTTTTTGTGCATCTCGGTCTGTGGTCTTGCTAACTTTACCGGTACGGTACTTACGTGCCTTCTTCCCTCTTGAGTGTTCGAAATTCGTGGGAGTAAATGAAGATATGAGCCGCTTCGAGAAATTTCAAATCCCATTAACAACAGCCTCTCATGCAGGTCGGACAGAGTGAGACAACTCCTAATCATCTCTGTTTGGCGGCGTTCATCAGCAGCGCTGCCATGAATAGCAATATTAATTATGGTCTCTAGGAGAGCAGGTTGCGAGTCAACTAAAGGGGGCTGTCCACGGCCAGTTCAAGGTTGTACCGCAGCAGGATTGTTTCTCTGACGTTCAGTTTTCTCCAATTTTTCCTTGGCTCGAAATATTTTTGCACGCTTAGCGGAGTCTTTTTTTTTCTTTAAGCATTTCTCTTCTTCTTTCAACTCTTTGCGTAGATTATTTATTTCGTCGTGAACATCATTTTTGGCTATACCAGTGTCCCTTGCTTCAGTAAGAACATTTATTCTCTGTTGCAGTAGACCAATTTTCTTCATAAGAGTGTCTTGAGCCGGTTTGCTTGGAACATTTTTAGTGATGCCCGAATCAATCAAAGTCGTGTGTGGTTCCGTAGACGGTGTCTCTTTATTATTCTCACTTTGCTCATCGGTATCGCTCATCTTTCGTTTGACGGCAGTGCTTTCATGTCCAGTGACTGTGACAGTAGATTCCATAAGAGATGAAAACGTGGATGAAGCTACAACATCCGAATCTATAGACCAAGAGAAATAAATTAAGAATAGTTATTATTGACACATCCGATAAAAAGACCATAATATACAACATATACAAGCAGTTGCACCTGTTTTGTTGAAGAGCACGCGAAGTCGAGGGAACATTGGGCCTAGTGTTGCTGGCGTGTTTGATGTTTCATAGGTAGCTAGAAATATAATACTTGTGACCAGTTCTCTTATGGAAAATCAAGGATTGGATTACATATAATACTACTTATGTCATTATAACATTTTAGCAGTAAACTTACCTGTGTAAATAACTAAGCATTGTTGCTTCTTCTTCGTGATCTTCATCTTCACTCTCGTATAACATCAGTTATATGTTCTCTAAACTTTTCTTATTTTTAGTTTTCTTTAGCAATTTTGCAAATTTCGTTGGCATTTTTTTGACACAGTTGCGCTGGTAAGTCAGCATGAGAGCCTTTATAGGCCAAGAACAACTGATTATACAAATCTCCCTCTTTTGAGGACATTGCAGTATGAACACTATAAACTTACTTTAATAATACCGACTAGAGCAATGTGCTTCTCCATAAACTGAACGAGTACTGGTGAAATATACACGAAAAGGTTTTCCAACTTGCGAGAACAAATGAAACAATATTCTAAATACAGTTAATCACAATCCGTTATTCTTTGCTTTGGTGCCAATACAAAATAACGGAGTAATTCCAACAACAACATCTACGTCTACATCTACATCTTCGATGTGCACTGAGCAGTAAAAAATGTTCATAAAAAACTGTGCAGCGAAGATCAGAGAACAAGCAAAACATAAAACGAAAACAAAGCGGTAAATGAAAAAATGTGCTATTGTTTTTGTTTTCGCATTCTCAACGTAAAACAAGTAAGAAGGCTCTAGTCGGGAGAGCCCGACTAGAAGATACCCTGAACTCAGTTGCAATAAATATATTTAATTTATATAAGACTTTGGTATACTGGCTTAGCTTCCATCGATTAAGTTCAATATCTCCGGTGTTTCTCAACCGATTTGGACGAAATTTTCAGAAAAGTTCTATCATTATCCATTACTTCAACCCTCATTTTTAGATTTTCCAAATTCGATTGTTATCGATATTATGTGTATATCGGAAACCAGAATAGTTATCGATAATTTGAAGCAAACTTGTTCTGCTCATGGTATAGGAGAACTTAAATACAAAATCAGAAGTCTCTAGCTCTTGTAGTCTCTGAGATCCACGCGTTCATACAGACGGACAGACGGACAGACAGACGGACAGACGGACATGGCTATATCGTCTCGGCTGTTGATGCTGATCAAGAATATATATACTTTATAGGGTCGGAGATGCTTCCTTCTGCCTGTTACATACTTTTGCACAAAACCATTATACCCTTATTTACCCATTTTATGGGTTAAGGGTATAAAAAGGTATTACTGTATGTTTCTTAACATATTGGATTTTTTATTTATTTTAAATAAATGGTTTGAAAATTTTGATAAAGAAAATCTAATCCAATACAATTCTTACGGATTTTTAATTTATTTTATCCATTTGAATTCAAACATATAACGACTGTCAGTTAACAGACACGAAACACATGAGCGTTCATAATATTGCTCGCTCACAAGAAAGGGCGCAATAACCAAAAAAAAAAGAAGTCAAAGGGCCAGCAGAAGCGCTTTTGGCGCATGAACGTGCATCTAGTTTCATATTGAAATGCGTGCGTGAAGGTTGAATATTTCGAGTGTATAGGAGTCCTAGTCCCCAGCGAATCAATTCAACTTTATGTGGCCACGCTGTGTGTGCCTAAGGCTATGCGGAAGCAGAAGCAACACGCAAAAAACGAACGAACAGAAGCGACATAGGAAAATGACTTATACCCCGATTCCACTAGAGCAAGATGCACGTATGTAATTGGTATTCGAAGATGCCGCATCTTTTTGTATAAGAATCCCATTTGTACAATGGGAATCTTTTTCAAATTTTCCCCGTTGGTCGGCTGCATTCCCAGTTGGTTCGAAACCGACCAACTGGGAATGTTAGAAGTTAACATTACAGAGCACTGAACAGAGCTTAAACATAGTCGATAGTATGAAATTTGTAATCGATACTTGGTTTAAACAGTGCCAATTTGAGTAAAACAGCTTGTCATCAAGTGCATGTCCAAACAAACTGGGATATTCGTTAAACGATGTTTGCATTTTGCGCACAAATTAAAGCAATAATTTTTACTTTTTTGGCTTCACTAATTTTATTTGTGTTCAAGCTTATATTTGCTTCCAATTAAATATAAACGTATAATACACAAACAGCTGTCTGCTGTCTTTTAACAGACCCTGTTAAATCAAGATGCAACTATGCAATTGGATTTATAGTGGAATCACCTACATCTTCCACTTGCTGTTAATGGAATCGGGGTATTAGACACTAAGTCTAGATTTTTGCTTTGCCCAGCGATGTTGCTCACACATTGAAATATTTACATGTATGAATGTATGCTAAACAGTGCAGTGCGTGGCCGTTTTCTTATTTCTCTTTTGCACTTGTTAAATTTGGCTATGCCAAGCGTTTTCTTGTGTTGCTTCTGCTTTAGAATTTAGGCAAATGACTTGGGCAAATGGACCTGTGGAATACACTTTCGCAATTTGTAGGCATCGCTGCATAGCTGTATGTATATGATTGGTAAAGAGTCATATAGCTGAAAACATGAAAGAGTATGAATGACCAGCAATGCAAAACTGATAATTGTCTGCTTATTTTACTAGACGCTTGTTAATTTTGCTGTTCGCCTGATCAGCAAATGTTCGATGAGCACCAAAACTGCCTTGGAAGTATTGTTCTTCTGGTTTTTCTTGGGTTTTTTGTAGGCAAATAATACAAATTTAATATAAATTGTCTGTTTAGCGTTTGCCGAAATTCATTTTAGTTGAGGAAGGTCAATGAATTGCCTGGCAAATGGTTCGCATACATTAAAATATGGACATGCATAGAGACAGAGACACTCACATGCTTATGGTAGCTAGCCTTTCGGCTAGCAAAAATCAAAAATCAATGCCTGGCTACCACCAAAACTGCATACATATATATTATATATGTGTGTTGTTATTAAGTCTCTCATTTGCTTTGCTGGTGCTAGGTCGACGCAATAAGATAAGCAATAAAATAAGCGCACATAAAGAATACGAGGAAAAAATGGGGGTACAGCAATTGAAGAAGCCTCTGCGCGCTTGAAAATCGCAGGCTAGCGGCGCATACACACAGTATGGCTGGCTGGTTGTGCTATCAACAAAAATGTTGTAGCAAAGTTAGGAAGCGAAATGGCTGGCAAATGACACACGAAGCACGAGAGGAACCCGAAGTGCGCTCTCAGAGCGAGTGGTAGCTACGCTTAGTTACGTTACGACTTCCAATTGAATGTTGGAATTTTACTGTTTGGCAGCTCTATTTAGTGAATTCTTGTTGCTATGGGGCAATATTGCTACATAGAA
Organism: Scaptomyza flava; assembly: GCA_030179655.1. NCBI lineage: Eukaryota > Metazoa > Arthropoda > Insecta > Diptera > Drosophilidae > Scaptomyza > Scaptomyza flava. Next base: position 65,043,191 of record JARNME010000404.1, read on the forward strand.
TAGATTAAATGCCTCACGTTGTTAAATATTATAGTAAATGTACGTCACCTGCGGAATCGAAATACTGCTCGTACGAACTTGAAACTTTGGCACTTACAATGCCATTAAATATTTTCGCCATTATTTGCAGGGGCGTTAGTTTGTAGTATTTAATGTTTGCAATTCGATGAAAGCCTGTCGTACAAAATCGGACTTATTACCGAGGGTGCATGGTGGGCTTTTCTACAGTCATTTGTTTTTGATATCCAATATACAAAAGCAGATCGAATGGCACGCGTCGATTTTTTATCAAGGAATCCGCTGATTAAAGAGTGTAGGAGTGTGGAAAAAATAGTTGAAAACGGGTTGAATTGACTGAGGTAACTGATAAATGGCTACTTTTTGAGCAACAACGTGATCCTGAGGTAGCAGAGTTGACAGCTAAGATAAATATAACAAACTGCCGGAAAATTTAGACAAAACATATGAATTGAGAAAAGGAGTTTTATATAAAAAAATACAACGAAACGGTAAAACCAAATGTTTACCCGTAATCCCTAAGGCATTTAGATGGGCAGTGATTAATCACGTCCATGAATCCATTATGCATTTAGGTTGGGAAAAAACGTTGGATAAAGTTTATGGATTTTATTGGTACGAAAATATGTCGAAGTATTTTCGTAGATTTGTTGAAAATTGTATCACCTGTAAATTGGCCATGCCACCAGTTGGAAAAATACAGGCTGAATTACACCCGACTCCTAAGGTAGACATTCCATTTGCAAGCACAGGATTCCGTGAATTTTGTTCTTCACAAAAAATTGAGCTACACTTAATTGCTACAGGCGCGAGCAGGGCAAACGTTTAAAGGAACGTATAATGAGTACGCTTAAAAGTATGTTGACCGCCGTCGAGACCAGTCAGAGGTCGTGGCAAGATGCCTTACCCGAAGTACATTTGGCAATGAATTGCACAACCCATCGGGTCACCAAAGTCAGCCCATTAGAAATGCTAATCGGTAGGGACGCTCGACCTTTCGGGAGAAGGGGAAAATTTCATTGATAGGGAGTCTTAAGAAAACTAGCTAAGGGCAACATGGAAGCCAATGCTCATTTCGAAAAACGTTGGTTTGATAAGAACAAGGAAAAAATAGTAAAATATAACGTAGGAGTCCATGTGTTGCTGAAAAATGAAGAGCGTCATCAAACGAAGCTTGACCCAAAATTTAAAGGTCCGTTTGAAATAATCGAACTACTAGATGGAGATCGTTACATTTTAAAATCATTAACAAGCAAAAGAACTTATAAGTATGCGAACGAATATTTGAGGGCATTGCCAAATAGACAAATAAATAATGAAGTTGATGAAGATTTGGAAGATTAAAGAGAAGATACGTCTGATTTCCAAGTTGGAAATAAAGATAATACTGGTACAGTAAGTGCCTTGGATTCCCAAGTAGGGAGTAAAGATATGGATGGCACGGTAGGTGTCTTGGAATCCCAAGAGGGAACATAAAGATCGCACCATAACAGATGGACATGTTATGGCAGGGGTTGGTGGTGACCGCACCATAACAGATGGACATGCTATGGCGGGGGTCGGCCAATGGGTGTAAATGGATATACACCAGTTGATGAAGCTAATTAACTTAGTTTGAATAGTTAAGAAGAAAATGTAATGAAAAGAATTTATAATATGTTATTGAGAAACTTGGCCGTCAGCCAATTGGAGCGCCGCAGGGTAACGCATTCATACCGCGAATTTGAATGCGAGACCGTGCAGTGCGTGCCGTCCTTGCGGCTCACAACTGGAAGTGCGACTATACTCTCCACGCGAGGGAGGCTGGAAGCAAGCTTTTGGTACGGTAATGTCTCTGCCAAGGGTGCTGACGAATGGTAGTCGGGAGAGAGAAGAAAGCTGTATAAAATTACCCCAGTCTAAGGTGGAACAGCATTGTGCAGAGGGACTCGTGGCTGAGGGGGTGCTCGGTGGTTACTTTGCGAACTCTGGATACCTGCCGACCTCCAGTTTAAATAGGCTTCCTGCGGCACACGGGCTATGTCGCGGGTGACTTTCGATTCCCGTCTACTCGTAGGACCAATGAGCTCACTTAAAAAACCGGTGGGAAACGCCAATCCCTCTATTAGTGGTAGCACCTCTACAGGTGCTAGCACCCTCTTTCCGACGCCTGGTACGCCAGAAGGTGCTCGCAACGCCGCCAGCGGCACTGGTGCAGGGCGAACAAGCAATTTGTCCTCACACCCCGGACGTCGACCTGGAGCGGCTCCTGGAGCTCGGAGGTTGCAGCATAAGTCTGCAACACCAGCTTCTCGGTCCGTGACGCAGGAAACTGCCTTGAGGCCCGCTACCACAGTGGCAAAAAAAAACCGTCCATTTAGGACCGGCAGCGCGCGGCGGAGATTCTACAAGACAACCTAACCGCTCAGCCCCCATCCCCCGTTGGTGCCAACTTGGTCGAGTTTGCTAAAAAAATCCTTCCGGATTTTAAGCTGGCGATCCCGGCCACTTCTGTTAAAGCCAAACAGAAGTGCCAACGTTCCGTTGAGGAGACGGCCCCGCTAGTCAAGCGGATCAGGCCACCCCCGCAGCCCCAGCCGCTCACGAGGTCCTTCGCCGAAGCCGCAAAGGAGAAGTTCCTTATTGGTGTCCTCGATAAGGGCCACAAAGAGGGCCGCATCCAGCGGAACAGGTGGGGAGCCATCGAGAACGAGCTCCAAGACAAGGTCGTCGACCTGATGGAGCTGTCTGGCGGACCGCCTCCCCGTTGCTCAGATGGATGGTATCAGGGCAACATTAAAGCAATTGCCTGCGAGGACGAAGAAACCGCATTATTGTACAAAAAAGCTGTTGCTCTATTGGGGGAAGTCTATCCCGGCGCAAAGCTAGAGACTGGGCTTCCGACAAGCCCCCAGATCCTGAGAGGATCCTAAAACTCTTGCAGCTCAGTAACCCCAACTTGGTTACTCAAGATTGGAGGATCGCCAAAGTCGAGAAGCCGGAAGACAACAGCCGACAGGTGATCCTCATCATAAATGACGAGTCAGTCAAGGCCTTTGTCGCGTCCAACGGAGCGGCCCACTACGGCTTCAAGCCGATAGCGATCCGTGTCTACCGTTCAGATGCGGCTAGCAAGCCTTTAGCCCAAGATGACATTAATGTGGTAGATGACGTCTCAGCCCCGAGTGGGCAGCCCCCAGTGAAAGCTGGCGATACCACAGCCAATGGAATCCAAAGAACAGTCACCGAAAGTGACGAACCGGATAAAGAGGCAGACGCCCAGGCCGACCACCAGTCAGAGGGCTCTGACTTAGCCGACGACATGGCCAATATGATAAAACTTCTCGACGACGACACGGACGAGGATACTAATCTCACTGTGGTGGAGAGGAAGTCTGAAGATGTCTCTGAGACTCCTTCCGATCAACCTTCACCACTGTAAGGCGGCGGCAGCCGCTCTGCTGCTCCGTATAAGCCAATGCGGAGCAGACATTGTCCTCATCCAGGAACCTTGGGTCTGCAGTGGCAAGGGTTCTGGACTGGGGACTAAGGACTACAAGATACTTGTAGCTTGCAATGAAGGTAAAGTCCGCACCTGCATACTTGCTAGAAAACACCTAGACATCTTTCTGCTCCCTAATTTCAGTAATGGCGACACCACTGCTGCGTGTCTTGAGCTGAAGTCGGGACATGTCTGGCTCAGCTCAACTTACATGGCCCATGACCATCTGGGGCCACTTCCACACCAACTGCTACGTGCGCTAATTGCCGACTGCGAAGCGACAAACACTGAGCTCATCATAGGATGTGAGGCCAACGCTCATCACCATCAGTGGGGAAGCACTGACACAAATGGACGGGGTGAGTTACTCTTTAACTATATCCTCTCAACTAATTTGAACATTTGTAATATTGGTACCGCCCGACTTTTATTACAAGAAATAGGGAAGAGGTCTTAGACATGACGCTAGCCACAGCCTCCCTTCACCAAAGACTCTTAAAATGGAGAGTGCTTGACGAGCATTCTTTTTCTGATCAAAGATATATCGATATAGTTTTCTCTCCCGATATACCCAAACCTAAATGGTGTAGAAACGTTAAATGCACGAACTGGACCATTTTCAAAGAATCTTTAGCAAGACTTGTCCCATGGGGCTCCTTTCACCCGAGTACTCTAAGTTACTCACCAACAAGCTCACGGAGGCATGCAAGTCCGCCCTAAACAAGGCATGCCCCCATAGCAAGAGAAAAGGGAAAACCACCGTGGTGGTCCCCACAACAAGATGAGCTTCGCAAAACTTCGCGAATGCTCTTTAACCAAGCAAGGTTCAGGGGGGGACCAATCATGGAGTCTCTATAAAGCCAACCTAATCTCATATATAAAGAAACTTAGACAAGCTAAGCGCTCCACTTGGCGGAATTTCTGCTCAACAATCGAGAACACTACAGAAGCCGCTAGGCTCAGGAAAGTTCTCTCCAGCACTCGAGCAACCGTGGGCTTTTTCAAAAAACCCGATGACTCGTGGACAACGACCAGTCTAGAGTCTCTGGAACTTTTGGTTGAAACCCACTTTTCCGGTTGCTCAGTCGCAGGATTACGACCCTTTTTCTACAGAGAATGTCACGAGTATGACTCCACTGACCCAAAGATATCATCTCATGGGCCATTCAAAGTTTCTCGCCCTTTAAATCCCCTGGGCCCGAAGCAATTATCCCAGCCCAATTGCAGTATGCAGGGGATACTGCCATAAACTGGGTCCAGAAAATCTTCTCAGATATCTTAACGACAGGTTTGATCCCCAAGCCATGGCTCGAATCTAAAGTCGTCTTCATCCCCAAGGGTGGCAAAGCCTCACACACGACCCCAAAGTTCTTTCGTCCCATAAGCCTAATGTCCTTTCTACTCAAGACACCAGAAAGGGTACTGGGCCTACATATCAGAGACTCGATCATGACTGACCCAAGCACAACATGCTTATCAAAAAGGAAAATCTTCTGAGACAGCGCTTCATGCTGTCATCTCTACAGTGGAAACGGCACTACACCAGAAGGAGTACTGCCTTATAGCCTTTCTAGACATCGCGGGCGCTTTCAATAACGTCGCACCGGGAGCGATTACCGAGGCATTGTCGGAGCTGGGAGTGGGGCACTGGATTGTGGATCTGATTGATCAGCTGCTCAAATGCAGGATCGTCAGGGCCACTCTTGGGTCTGCAATCATTTCCAGATTGGTCAATAGAGGCACCCCGCAAGGAGGTGTTCTCTCCCCTCTCCTCTGGAATGTGGCTGTAAACAGCTTGCTGCGCTCCATAGAGAGAGGGGGCTGTCAAGTTGTCGCTTATGCAGGCGACGTTGCCATAGTCTTCTCGGGTAAATACCCCCAAAGTTTGTGCGAGCTTATGACCCCTGCACTTCGAACCTTTTCCTCATGGGCTACAGCAAAGGGACTTAGACTAAGCCCGGTTAAAACGGATCTAGTGACTAGCCTTCAGTAAATCCGCTAAATACTTAGGGGGCTCACTCTAGATAGTAAACTAGACTGGAATCTTAACACGGAAGAACGGGTTAAGAAGGCCTCAGTCGCTTTGTATACATGCAAGAAGTCCATCGGACTGAAATGGGGAATGGCACCCCACATCACGCTGTGGCTGTACACAGCCATCGTTCGGCCCATCCTACTGTATGGTGACCAACTTTGTCTAAAAATACATCAGTCAACAAGCTGAGCAAAGTGCAGCGTGCCGCTGAACTGACCACAACAGGAGCCCTCAGAACGACCCCAACTGAGTCTCTGGAAAATATACTAAATCTCCTACCAATAGAACAAATGGAGAAATTAGTAGCAACTCTCTCTGCCCTACGCATGAGAGAAACCAAGAAGTGGTCCGAGCAGAAGTTCGGACACTCCAATATTCTTGTGGGTAACTTGCTTATCCCCTCAAACACGGACTATTTTTGTCTTAAGGAATTCCCCAAAGCCCCTTTCCATACACTAATCCCCCCAAGGGAGGATTGGCTCTCAGGCACGCCAGGGCCGACCGACTCAATAAAAATTTACACCGATGGCTCAAAGATAGACGACCGGGTAGGGGAAAGCGTCTTTAGCGAAGAGCTATCTATAAGCCCATCGTTCAGCCTTCCTGACCACTGCAGTGGGTTCAAGCCGAGATCGCTGCAATACAGGAGGCACTCTCATGCATTTCCGAAAGTAAATGCTCTGCAGCTAGGATCGGCATATTTTCTGATAGCCAGGCGGCTATCAGATCCCTAAAGGCGATATCATCGAATTCGATATCTGTCACAAACTACCGCAGATCTCTACAGGGGATGGCAGAGCAACTCGAAATATACCCCATTTGGGTGCCCGGACATACAGACATCGTGGGCAACTGTACAGCAGACGAGCTGGAAAGGCATGGCACTACCATGGGGCTTGGGTATTCCCATGGCCAGCTATAGCTAGAGTCGATCCACTTCGAGCTCGAAGCAAACATGGGGTGGCAGCTTACCATCGCCACGGGCAGGATTGCTAGGCAAACCTGGCCAACGCGCTGCAAGAAGAGCTTTTCAGGGCTAATCCACCTAAGCAGATTTTGCTGTGCTTCCGTAATTTAAGCCATTAGGGGACACTGGCGGACACATTAGCTGTCGTGACGAGGAGGAGGAAGAAACAGTTTCCCACCTTTTCTGCGACTGTCCGGCACTCTGCAAAACTATAAATCGCTTCCCAAAGCTTTAACGTTATTTTTATACATATTTTACCTAAATTTACTTTCAGATTTATGTACAATTTTAGATTATTTAATTTAAATTTAAATTTTGGATTTTATTTAAATATAAATTTATTTGGATTTTATGTCAGCTCATCTTAGTTGACAATAAACAAATAAACAAGCTCACAGAGGCATGCAAGTCCGCCCTTAACAATGCATGCCATCAGAGCAAAGCTAGAGGAGAAGCAAAACCACCGTGGTGGTCCCCACAACTAGGTGAGCTTCGCAACAGTTCGTGAAAGCTCTTTAATATAACAAGTTTCATGGGAGACGACCAATCATTGAGTCTCTATATTGCCAGCCTAACCTCATATAAAAAGAAACTAAGACAAGCTAAACGCTCCACTTGGCAAAATCAAAAATCAATGCCTGGCTACCACCAAAACTGCATACATATATATTATATATGTGTGTTGTTATTAAGTCTCTCATTTGCTTTGCTGGTGCTAGGTCGACGCAATAAGATAAGCAATAAAATAAGCGCACATAAAGAATACAAGGAAAAAATGGGGGTACAGCAATTGAAGAAGCCTCTGCGCGCTTGAAAATCGCAGGCTAACGGCGCATACACACAGTATGGCTGGCTGGTTGTGCTATCAACAAAAATGTTGTAGCAAAGTTAGGAAGCGAAATGGCTGGCAAATGACACACGAAGCACGAGAGGAGCCCGAAGTGCGCTCTCAGAGCGAGTGGTAGCTACGCTTAGTTACGTTACGACTTCCAATTGAATGTTGGAATTTTACTGTTTGGCAGCTCTATTTAGTGAATTCTTGTTGCTATGGGGCAATATTGCTACATAGAATAGATTAAATGCCTCATGTTGTTAAATATTATAGTAAATGTACGTCACCTGCGGAATCGAAATATTGCTCGTACGAACTTGAAACTTTGGCACTTACAATGCCATTAAATATTTTCGCCATTATTTGCAGGGGCGTTAGTTTGTAGTATTTAATGTTTGCAATTCGATGAAAGCCTGTCGTACAAAATCGGACCTATTACCAAGGGTGCATGGTGGGCTTTTCTACAGTCATTTGTTTTTGATATCCAATATACAAAAGCAGATCAAATGGCACGCGTCGATTTTTTATCAAGGAATCCGCTGATTTAAGAGTGTAGGAGTGTGGAATAGTTGAAAACGGGTTGAATTGACTGAGGTAACTGATAAATGGCTACTTTTTGAGCAACAACGTGATCCTGAGGTAGCAGAGTTGACAGCTAAGATAAATATAACAAACTGCCGGAAAATTTAGACAAAACATATGAATTGAGAAAAGGAGTTTTATATAAAAAAATACAACGAAACGGTAAAACCAAATGTTTACCCGTAATCCCTAAGGCATTTAGATGGGCAGTGATTAATCACGTCCATGAATCCATTATGCATTTAGGTTGGGAAAAAACGTTGGATAAAGTTTATGGATTTTATTGGTACGAAAATATGTCGAAGTATTTTCGTAGATTTGTTGAAAATTGTATCACCTGTAAATTGGCCAAGCCACCAGTTGGAAAAATACAGGCTGAATTACACCCGACTCCTAAGGTAGACATTCCATTTGCAAGCACAGGATTCCGTGAATTTTGTTCTTCACAACAAATTTAGCTACACTTAATTGCTACTCTGGATACCTGCCGACCTCCAGTTTAAATTAGGCTTCCCGCGATACACGCGCTTTGTCTCGGGTGACCGTCCTTCCCGTCTACTCGTGGGATTCAAACATGAACTTGAACATAAACAAAAACAAAAACACAGTGACCGGGACACTCTCAAACCCGGGAGGACAAGCCAATCCCTCTGTCGGTGGAAACACCCCCACGTCTGGTAAGCCAGCAGACGTCCGCAAGCCCACCAGCGGCATAAGTGGAAAACGGGCAAGCCATCCGTCATCCCACTTCGGTGGTCTGCCCAGCACCGCTCCTAGTGCAAGTGGTGTGCAACCAAAGGTTGCCAACTCGGCACCCAGGACGGTAGCGCCAACGGGCAACACCACAAAGTCCGTTGCTCCTGAGGGAGTCAAAGCGTCCTTCCAGGACCGTAGGCGCGCAGCCGATATTCTCGGAAAAAGTCTGTCCGCTCAGCCCGCATCACCGGATGAGGTCCGACTAGTGGAGTGGGCCAGAAAAATCATCCCTAATTTCAAGCCAGCCCCCCCTGCGTCCTCTGCCAAGTCCAAGCAGAAACGCCAGCGGTCCGTTGAGGATTCGGTCCCGCAAGCAAAGCGGATTAGACCTCCTCCACCTCGTCCGCAGCCGTTGACGAAATCTTTCGCCGAAGCCACCAGGGAGAAGATTGTCATTGGGGTCCTTGACAGGGGCCACAATGAGGGCATATCCCCAGGAATCGGTGGGGGATTATCGAAAATGAGCTGCAGGACAGGTTCGTCGACCTCATGACAGAATTCATGGGTCCCCCCCCCCCCCCCCCCGTTGCTCTGATGCAGGCTGGCATGTGCCCAGTAGACCTCGCGTCAGGGTATGGGTTTCTGCCAAGCCCGAGGACCCCGAAAAGGTCCTGAAAATCTTCCAGTTGAGCAATCCCACGCTTGACACAGCTGATTGGAGGGTCGCCAAAGTCGACGAGCCAGAAGGCAACTCGAGGCAGGTGATCCTCATAATCAACGAGAGATCGGCGGAGGCGGTTGGCGCGGATTACTACGGCTTCAAAACCGTAGCTATCCGCGTCTATAAAGCCGACACCAACAAGCTCTCGGCAGCAGACGAGGCGCTCCCTGATAAACCGGTTGACACTACAGACAATTCTGTCAACCGGCCTGTAGCAGTGGGTACCACAGACAATGGTGTCCCCGGTCAAGACCTTTGTACGGAGTCGGCAGATGGGAAGGAGGCCGGCTACCACTCAGAGGGCTCTGAATTGGCCCATGGCATGGCCAAGCTAGCGAGCTTCCGTGAAGAGTCCCTTGACTTGGATGACACGGACGAGGAAGCGAACAGGACAGTGGTGGAGCGTCGGCCTGAAGATGTCACTAAGACTTCTTCAGATTAACCTCCACCACTGCAAAGCGGTGGCGGCTGCTCTGCTGCTCCGCATAAGCCAATGTGGAGCAGACGTTGTCCTCATCCAGGAACCTTGGGTCTGTGGTGGCAAGGTGACTGGACTGGGGACCAAAGACTATAAGCTAATAGTAGCCCAAAATAAAGGTAAAATTCGCACCTGCATTCTAGCAAAAAAACACCTAAATATATTTTTGCTCCCTAACTACAGCGATGGAGACAACACAGCTGTCTGCCTGGAGTTGAAGGCTGGGAATGTGAGAGTTAGCTCAACATACTTGGCTCATGACCACCAAGGGCCATTCCCACATCCACTCCTGCAAGGGTTGGTGACCGACAGCGAAACCACGCACACCGACCTCATAATTGGGTGTGACGCCAACGCCCATCATCATCAGTGGGGAAGCACTGACACAAATGAACGGGGTGAGTTGCTTTTTAACTACATTCTGTCCACTAACCTCATGATTTGTAATACGGGCAACGACCCAACCTTCATTACAAAGAACAGGGAAGAAGTACTAGATATTACGCTAGTCTCAACCTCCCTCTGTAGCAAACTAACAAGATGGAGAGTGCTAGACGAGCACTCCTTCTCAGACCATAGATATATCGAAATAGTCTTTTCGTCCGACGTACCCAAGCCTAAATGGCACCAGAATGTTAGACGTACAAACTGGTCCACTTTCAAAAATCACTTAAACACTCTCGTCCCTGAGTCCCCCCCACTGGGAAACCCCACTACTGAAACCACAGACCTACTTATAAAAAAGCTTACGGAGGCATGCGAGTCCGCCCTAAACGAGTCGTGCCCCCGTAGCAAACCCAGAGGTAAGACTAAGCCACCATGGTGGTCTCCCCAACTGGGTGAGCTGCGTAAGACATCACGCAAGCTTTTTAATATAGCTAGGTCTCTCGGAGATGACCAGTCATGGAGTCTCTACAAAACCAGCCTCGCCTCCTATAAGAAGGCACTCAGACAAGCTAAACGCTCCTCATGTCAGACATTCTGCACTAATATCGAAAGTACCACAGAGGCCGCAAGGCTCAGAAAAGTTCTTTCTCAAACCACCCCATCGGTAGGTTTTCTAAAAAAAACCAGACGGCTCATGGACTTCGTCCAGCTCTGTGTCCCTGGAACTCTTGATGGAAACTCATTTTCCGGGCTGCTCAGCAGTAGCAATCCCACAGACAAACACAGGGGTTCATATGGATAGACCTTCCACAAACTTCCTGACTAAAGAATTAATCTCATGGGCTATCAACAGCTTCATGCCCATCAAATCCCCAGGGCCAGACGGCATCTTTCCAGCCCAACTGCAGCATGCAGGTGAGACTGCCTTAAACTGGCTCCTACAAATTTTCACTGGAGTCTGGACGACGGGACTCATCCCAACGCCCTGGCTTGAATCCAAAGTCGTCTTCATTCCAAAGGCGGGCAAAGCCTCCCACACAACTCCCAAGGACTTTCGTCCAATATGCCTAACATCCTTTCTACTCAAGACCTTTGAAAGGGTGCTGGACCTTCACTTAAGGAATTCGATACCGACACATCAATTCTCCCGTGCGCAACATGCGTATCAAAAAGGCAAATCCACGGAAACAGCACTTCATGCTGTAATCTCCACAGTGGAAAAATCGCCTCACCAGAAGGATTATTCTCTAGTCGCCTTCCTTGACATAGAGGGTGCTTTCAACAACGTCAACCCAGAGGCAATCACAGAGGCGCTAACGGGTTTGGGTGTCGGGCACCGTGCTGTGCATCTGATCGATCAACTGCTAAGACGCAGGATCGTCAGGACAACTCTCGGTTCCACGACAATCTCCAGGTCCGTCTGCAGAGGCACCCCTCAAGGTGGAGTTCTCTCTCCTCTCCTTTGGAACGTGGCAGTAAATTCTCTGCTGCGCTCCATTGAGGGAGGTGGCTGCAGGGTGATTGCCTATGCGGATGACGTTGCGATTGTCTTCTCGGGAAAATTCCCCCAAACCCTGTGCGAACGCATGACCGTAGTGCTTCGCACTCTGTCCACTTGGGCAAAGAAAAACGGACTCGGACTGAACCCAGCGAAGACTGATCTTGTCCTCTTTACTAGTAAATATTAAATCCCGAATCTTAGGCCGCCCACCCTTGACGGGGTGGAACTAACCTTCAGCAAATCAGCCAAATACTTAGGGTTCACTTTAGACAGCAAACTGGACTGGAATCTTAACACCGAAGAGCGTGTTAGGAAAGCCCTAGTTGCTTTTTACACGTGCAGAAAGTCGATCGGACTGAAATGGGGCATGGCCCCCCACATAACTCTGGGGCTGTACACGGCCATCATTCGGCCAATCCTACTGTACGGAGTATCAGTATGGTGGCCAACACTCTCAATAAAAAAGTCAGTTCGCTTGCTAGGCAAGGTGCAGCGCGCTGCAGGACTGACCGCCACTGGAGCCCTTAGAACAACCCCTAACGAGGCTCTCGATAATATACTCAATCTTTTGCCTATCGACCAGATGGGCAAACTAGTAGCAACCCTCTCAGCACTTCGCATGAGAGAATCAAACCAGTGGACCGCACAGACACACGGTCACTCAAGTATTCTCAATGGAAACTCGCTTCTTCCCCCAGCAACTGACTACTGCTGCCCTCAGGAGTTTCTTAATACTTCTTTCCACTCAATTATCCCATCGAGGGAAGAGTGGAGAGAAGGGATACCAGGGCCGACAGACTCAATTAGAATTTTTACGGACGGTTCAAAGCTAGACAACCGGGTAGGGGGAGGTGTCTTCTGCGAAGAACTGTCCATAAATAATTCCTTTAATATACCTGACAATTGCAGTGTTTTCCAGGCAGAAATCACCGCTATACAAGAAGCGCTCAAATCCTTACAAGGAATTGAACGCTCTGCAGCCAAAATCTGCATCTTTTCTGATAGACAAGCAGCTATCAAATCGCTCAACGCGATATCGTCGAACTCGATATCCGTCACAAACTGCCGCAAATCTCTGCAAGAGATGGCAGAGCAGTTCGATCTCTACCTCATATGGGTGCCCGGTCACAAAGGCATCGAGGACAATTGTAGGGCGGATGAGCTGGCAAGACATGGTACTACCATGCCTCTCCTCTCGGATAAAGAGGGTTTGGGCATGCCCATGGCCAGCTGTAAACTTAGGATTCGCGAGCATTTCGAACGCGAAGCAAATAAAAGGTGGCAACACACCACCGGTAGATGCAATATAGCCAGACAGACATGGCCAACGCGCTGTAAAAAGCGCTCTTCAAGCCTAATCCACCTAAATAGATCAGGTTGTGCCTCCGTAGTGAGGGCTGTTACGGGGCACTGGCAAGTGGGATCTCATGCAGCGAGACTACTAGCCCCTTCTAACGATTTCTGCAGAAGCTGTCGGGACGAGGAAGAGGAGGAAACTGTTTCCCATCTTTTCTGCGACAGTTCTGCACTCTGCAAAAATAGAAATCGCTTTCTCGGTTCCTATTTCCTAACAGACCTCTCAGAGATAGCGAACACCACCCCCAAGAGTATTCTCTCCTTTATTCATGCTTCGGGCTGGAACCACGCCCTCTCAAATAGTATCACACACCCTGTTCTCGGGTAGACGGAGTTGTGGACGCAGTCCATCGCGGCATCACAATGGGCTAACAATTGGCCTAAGTGAGTGGAAGGGACTCTCACCTGCCCAGTACCACTCTAACCTAACTTAACCTAATTGTTACAGGCGCGAGTAGGGCAAACGTTCAAAGGAACGTATAATGAGTACGCTTAAAAGTATGTTGACCGCCGTCGAGACCAGTCAGAGGTCGTGGCAAGATGCCTTAACCGAAGTACAGTTGGCAATGAATTGCACAACCCATCGGGTCACCAAAGTCAGCCCATTAGAAATGCTAATCGGTAGGGACGCTCGACCTTTCGGGAGAAGGGGAAAATTTCATTGATAGGGAGTCTTTAAGAAAACTAGCTAAGGGCAACATGGAAGCCAATGCTCAAGAATGCTAAGAACAAGGAAAAAATAGTAAAATATAACGTAGGAGACCATGTGTTGCTGAAAAATGAAGAGCGTCATCAAACGAAGCTTGACCCAAAATTTAAAGGTCCGTTTGAAATAATCGAACTACTAGATGGAGATCGTTACATTTTAAAATCATTAACAAGCAAAAGAACTTATAAGTATGCGAACGAATATTTGAGGGCATTGCCAAATAGACAAATAAATAATGAAGTTGATGAAGATTTGGAAGATTAAAGAGAAGATACGTCTGATTTCCAAGTTGGAAATAAAGATAATACTGGTACAGTAAGTGCCTTGGATTCCCAAGTAGGGAGTAAAGATATGGATGGCACGGTAGGTGTCTTGGAATCCCAAGAGGGAACATAAAGATCGCACCACAACAGATGGACATGTTATGGCAGGGGTTGGTGGTGACCGCACCATAACAGATGGACATGCTATGGCGGGGGTCGGCCAATGGGTGTAAATGGATATACACCAGTTGATGAAGCTAATTAACTTAGTTTGAATAGTTAAGAAGAAAATGTAATGAAAAGAATTTATAATATGTTATTGAGAAACTTGGCCGTCAGCCAATTGGAGCGCCGCAGGGTAACGCATTCATACCGCGAATTTGAATGCGTGACCGTGCAGTGCGTGCCGTCCTTGCGGCTCACAACTGGAAGTGCGACTATACTCTCCACGCGAGGGAGGCTGGAAGCAAGCTTTTGGTACGGTAATGTCTCTGCCAAGGGTGCTGACGAATGGTAGTCGAAGAGAGAAGAAAGCTGTATAAAATTACCCCAGTCTAAGGTGGAACAGCATTGTGCCGAGGGACTCGTGGCTGAGGGGGTGCTCGGTGGTTACTTTGCGAACTCTGGATACCTGCCGACCTCCAGTTTAAATAGGCTTCCTGCGGCACACGGGCTATGTCGCGGGTGACTTTCGATTCCCGTCTACTCGTAGGACCAATGAGCGCACTTAAAAAACCGGTGGGAAACGCCAATCCCTCTATTAGTGGTAGCACCTCTACAGGTGCTAGCACCCTCTTTCCGACGCCTGGTACGCCAGCAGGTGCTCGCAACGCCGCCAGCGGCACTGGTGCAGGGCGAACAAGCAATTTGTCCTCACACCCCGGACGTCGACCTGGAGCGGCTCCTGGAGCTCGGAGGTTGCAGCATAAGTCTGCAACACCAGCTTCTCGGTCCGTGACGCAGGAAACTGCCTTGAGGCCCGCTACCACAGTGGCAAAACAAACCGTCCATTTAGGACCGGCGGCGCGCGGCGGAGATTCTACAAGACAACCTAACCGCTCAGCCCCCATCCCCCGATGGTGCCAACTTGGTCGAGTTTGCTAAAAAAATCCTTCCGGATTTTAAGCTGGCGATCCCGGCCACTTCTGTTAAAGCCAAACAGAAGCGCCAACGTTCCGTTGAGGAGACGGCCCCGCTAGTCAAGCGGATCAGGCCACCCCCGCAGCCCCAGCCGCTCACGCGGTCCTTCGCCGAAGCCGCAAAGGAGAAGTTCCTTATTTGTGTCCTCGACAAGGGCCACAAAGAGGGCCGCATCCAGCGGAACAGGTGGGGAGCCATCGAGAACGAGCTCCAAGACAAATTCGTCGACCTGATGGAGCTGTCTGGCGGACCGC
The DNA here is from genome assembly GCA_030179655.1 of Scaptomyza flava. Lineage (NCBI taxonomy): Eukaryota > Metazoa > Arthropoda > Insecta > Diptera > Drosophilidae > Scaptomyza > Scaptomyza flava. Next base: position 65,058,611 of record JARNME010000404.1, read on the forward strand.
CTCCCCGTTGCTCAGATGGATGGTATCAGGGCAACATTAAAGCAATTGCCTGCGAGGACGAAGAAACCGCATTATTGTACAAAAAAGCTGTTGCTCTATTGGGGGAAGTCTATCCCGGCGCAAAGCTAGAGACTGGGCTTCCGCCAAGCCCCCGGATCCTGAGAGGATCCTAAAACTCTTGCAGCTCAGTAACCACGACTTGGTTACTCAAGATTGGAGGATCGCCAAAGTCGAGGAGCCGGAAGGCAACAGCCGACAGGTGATCCTCATCATAAATGACGAGTCAGTCAAGGCCTTTGTCGCGTCCAACGGAGCGGCCCACTACGGCTTCAAGCCGATAGCGATCCGTGTCTACCGTTCAGATGCGGCTAGCAAGCCTTTAGCCCAAGATGACATTAATGTGGTAGATGACGTCTCAGCCCCGAGTGGGCAGCCCCCAGTGAAAGCTGGCGATACCACAGCCAATGGAATCCAAAGAACAGTCACCGAAAGTGACGAACCGGATAAAGAGGCAGACGCCCAGGCCGACCACCAGTCAGAGGGCTCTGACTTAGCCGACGACATGGCCAATATGATAAAACTTCTCGACGACGACACGGACGAGGATACTAATCTCACTGTGGTGGAGAGGAAGTCTGAAGATGTCTCTGAGACTCCTTCCGATCAACCTTCACCACTGTAAGGCGGCGGCAGCCGCTCTGCTGCTCCGTATAAGCCAATGCGGAGCAGACATTGTCCTCATCCAGGAACCTTGGGTCTGCAGTGGCAAGGGTTCTGGACTGGGGACTACGGACTACAAGATACTTGTAGCTTGCAATGAAGGTAAAGTCCGCACCTGCATACTTGCTAGAAAACACCTAGACATCTTTCTGCTCCCTAATTTCAGTAATGGCGACACCACTGCTGCGTGTCTTGAGCTGAAGTCGGGACATGTCTGGCTCAGCTCAATTACATGGCCCATGACCATCTGGGGCCACTTCCACACCAACTGCTACGTGCGCTAATTGCCGACTGCGAAGCGACAAACACTGAGCTCATCATAGGATGTGAGGCCAACGCTCATCGCCATCAGTGGGGAAGCACTGACACAAATGGACGGGGTGAGTTACTCTTTAACTATATCCTCTCAACTAATTTGAACATTTGTAATATTGGTACCGCCCGACTTTTATTACAAGAAATAGGGAAGAGGTCTTAGACATGACGCTAGCCACAGCCTCCCTTCACCAAAGACTCTTAAAATGGAGAGTGCTTGACGAGCATTCTTTTTCTGATCAAAGATATATCGATATAGTTTTCTCTCCCGATATACCCAAACCTAAATGGTGTAGAAACGTTAAATGCACGAACTGGACCATTTTCAAAGAATCTTTAGCAAGACTTGTCCCATGGGGCTCCTTTCACCCGAGTACTCTAAGTTACTCACCAACAAGCTCACGGAGGCATGCAAGTCCGCCCTAAACAAGGCATGCCCCCATAGCAAGAGAAAAGGGAAAACCACCGTGGTGGTCCCCACAACAAGATGAGCTTCGCAAAACTTCGCGAATGCTCTTTAACCAAGCAAGGTTCAGGGGGGGACCAATCATGGAGTCTCTATAAAGCCAACCTAATCTCATATATAAAGAAACTTAGACAAGCTAAGCGCTCCACTTGGCGGAATTTCTGCTCAACAATCGAGAACACTACAGAAGCCGCTAGGCTCAGGAAAGTTCTCTCCAGCACTCGAGCAACCGACAACGACCAGTCTAGAGTCTCTGGAACTTTTGGTTGAAACCCACTTTTCCGGTTGCTCAGTCGCAGGATTACGACCCTTTTTCTACAGAGAATGTCACGAGTATGACTCCACTGACCCAAAGATATCATCTCATGGGCCATTCAAAGTTTCTCGCCCTTTAAATCCCCTGGGCCCGAAGCAATTATCCCAGCCCAATTGCAGTATGCAGGGGATACTGCCATAAACTGGGTCCAGAAAATCTTCTCAGATATCTTAACGACAGGTTTGATCCCCAAGCCATGGCTCGAATCTAAAGTCGTCTTCATCCCCAAGGGTGGCAAAGCCTCACACACGACCCCAAAGTTCTTTCGTCCCATAAGCCTAATGTCCTTTCTACTCAAGACACCAGAAAGGGTACTGGGCCTACATATCAGAGACTCGATCATGACTGACCCAAGCACAACATGCTTATCAAAAAGGAAAATCTTCTGAGACAGCGCTTCATGCTGTCATCTCTACAGTGGAAACGGCACTACACCAGAAGGAGTACTGCCTTATAGCCTTTCTAGACATCGCGGGCGCTTTCAATAACGTCGCACCGGGAGCGATTACCGAGGCATTGTCGGAGCTGGGAGTGGGGCACTGGATTGTGGATCTGATTGATCAGCTGCTCAAATGCAGGATCGTCAGGGCCACTCTTGGGTCTGCAATCATTTCCAGATTGGTCAATAGAGGCACCCCGCAAGGAGGTGTTCTCTCCCCTCTCCTCTGGAATGTGGCTGTAAACAGCTTGCTGCGCTCCATAGAGAGAGGGGGCTGTCAAGTTGTCGCTTATGCAGGCGACGTTGCCATAGTCTTCTCGGGTAAATACCCCCAAAGTTTGTGCGAGCTTATGACCCCTGCACTTCGAACCTTTTCCTCATGGGCTACAGCAAAGGGACTTAGACTAAGCCCGGTTAAAACGGATCTAGTGACTAGCCTTCAGTAAATCCGCTAAATACTTAGGGGGCTCACTCTAGATAGTAAACTAGACTGGAATCTTAACACGGAAGAACGGGTTAAGAAGGCCTCAGTCGCTTTGTATACATGCAAGAAGTCCATCGGACTGAAATGGGGAATGGCACCCCACATCACGCTGTGGCTGTACACAGCCATCGTTCGGCCCATCCTACTGTATGGTGACCAACTTTGTCTAAAAATACATCAGTCAACAAGCTGAGCAAAGTGCAGCGTGCCGCTGAACTGACCACAACAGGAGCCCTCAGAACGACCCCAACTGAGTCTCTGGAAAATATACTAAATCTCCTACCAATAGAACAAATGGAGAAATTAGTAGCAACTCTCTCTGCCCTACGCATGAGAGAAACCAAGAAGTGGTCCGAGCAGAAGTTCGGACACTCCAATATTCTTGTGGGTAACTTGCTTATCCCCTCAAACACGGACTATTTTTGTCTTAAGGAATTCCCCAAAGCCCCTTTCCATACACTAATCCCCCCAAGGGAGGATTGGCTCTCAGGCACGCCAGGGCCGACCGACTCAATAAAAATTTACACCGATGGCTCAAAGATAGACGACCGGGTAGGGGAAAGCGTCTTTAGCGAAGAGCTATCTATAAGCCCATCGTTCAGCCTTCCTGACCACTGCAGTGGGTTCAAGCCGAGATCGCTGCAATACAGGAGGCACTCTCATGCATTTCCGAAAGTAAATGCTCTGCAGCTAGGATCGGCATATTTTCTGATACCCAGGCGGCTATCAGATCCCTAAAGGCGATATCATCGAATTCGATATCTGTCACAAACTACCGCAGATCTCTACAGGGGATGGCAGAGCAACTCGAAATATACCCCATTTGGGTGCCCGGACATACAGACATCGTGGGCAACTGTACAGCAGACGAGCTGGAAAGGCATGGCACTACCATGGGGCTTGGGTATTCCCATGGCCAGCTATAAGCTAAGAGTTCGATCCCACTTCGAGCTCGAAGCAAACATGGGGTGGCAGCTTACCATCGCCACGGGCAGGATTGCTAGGCAAACCTGGCCAACGCGCTGCAAGAAGAGCTTTTCAGGGCTAATCCACCTAAGCAGATTTTGCTGTGCTTCCGTAATTTAAGCCATTAGGGGACACTGGCGGACACATTAGCTGTCGTGACGAGGAGGAGGAAGAAACAGTTTCCCACCTTTTCTGCGACTGTCCGGCACTCTGCAAAACTATAAATCGCTTCCCAAAGCTTTAACGTTATTTTTATACATATTTTACCTAAATTTACTTTCAGATTTATGTACAATTTTAGATTATTTAATTTAAATTTAAATTTTGGATTTTATTTAAATATAAATTTATTTGGATTTTATGTCAGCTCATCTTAGTTGACAATAAACAAATAAACAAGCTCACAGAGGCATGCAAGTCCGCCCTTAACAATGCATGCCATCAGAGCAAAGCTAGAGGAGAAGCAAAACCACCGTGGTGGTCCCCACAACTAGGTGAGCTTCGCAACAGTTCGTGAAAGCTCTTTAATATAACAAGTTTCATGGGAGACGACCAATCATTGAGTCTCTATATTGCCAGCCTAACCTCATATAAAAAGAAACTAAGACAAGCTAAACGCTCCACTTGGCAAAATCAAAAATCAATGCCTGGCTACCACCAAAACTGCATACATATATATTATATATGTGTGTTGTTATTAAGTCTCTCATTTGCTTTGCTGGTGCTAGGTCGACGCAATAAGATAAGCAATAAAATAAGCGCACATAAAGAATACAAGGAAAAAATGGGGGTACAGCAATTGAAGAAGCCTCTGCGCGCTTGAAAATCGCAGGCTAACGGCGCATACACACAGTATGGCTGGCTGGTTGTGCTATCAACAAAAATGTTGTAGCAAAGTTAGGAAGCGAAATGGCTGGCAAATGACACACGAAGCACGAGAGGAGCCCGAAGTGCGCTCTCAGAGCGAGTGGTAGCTACGCTTAGTTACGTTACGACTTCCAATTGAATGTTGGAATTTTACTGTTTGGCAGCTCTATTTAGTGAATTCTTGTTGCTATGGGGCAATATTGCTACATAGAATAGATTAAATGCCTCACGTTGTTAAATATTATAGTAAATGTACGTCACCTGCGGAATCGAAATACTGCTCGTACGAACTTGAAACTTTGGCACTTACAATGCCATTAAATATTTTCGCCATTATTTGCAGGGGCGTTAGTTTGTAGTATTTAATGTTTGCAATTCGATGAAAGCCTGTCGTACAAAATCGGACTTATTACCGAGGGTGCATGGTGGGCTTTTCTACAGTCATTTGTTTTTGATATCCAATATACAAAAGCAGATCGAATGGCACGCGTCGATTTTTTATCAAGGAATCCGCTGATTAAAGAGTGTAGGAGTGTGGAAAAAATAGTTGAAAACGGGTTGAATTGACTGAGGTAACTGATAAATGGCTACTTTTTGAGCAACAACGTGATCCTGAGGTAGCAGAGTTGACAGCTAAGATAAATATAACAAACTGCCGGAAAATTTAGACAAAACATATGAATTGAGAAAAGGAGTTTTATATAAAAAATACAACGAAACGGTAAAACCAAATGTTTACCCGTAATCCCTAAGGCATTTAGATGGGCAGTGATTAATCACGTCCATGAATCCATTATGCATTTAGGTTGGGAAAAAACGTTGGATAAAGTTTATGGATTTTATTGGTACGAAAATATGTCGAAGTATTTTCGTAGATTTGTTGAAAATTGTATCACCTGTAAATTGGCCATGCCACCAGTTGGAAAAATACAGGCTGAATTACACCCGACTCCTAAGGTAGACATTCCATTTGCAAGCACAGGATTCCGTGAATTTTGTTCTTCACAAAAAATTGAGCTACACTTAATTGCTACAGGCGCGAGCAGGGCAAACGTTTAAAGGAACGTATAATGAGTACGCTTAAAAGTATGTTGACCGCCGTCGAGACCAGTCAGAGGTCGTGGCAAGATGCCTTACCCGAAGTACATTTGGCAATGAATTGCACAACCCATCGGGTCACCAAAGTCAGCCCATTAGAAATGCTAATCGGTAGGGACGCTCGACCTTTCGGGAGAAGGGGAAAATTTCATTGATAGGGAGTCTTAAGAAAACTAGCTAAGGGCAACATGGAAGCCAATGCTCATTTCGAAAAACGTTGGTTTGATAAGAACAAGGAAAAAATAGTAAAATATAACGTAGGAGTCCATGTGTTGCTGAAAAATGAAGAGCGTCATCAAACGAAGCTTGACCCAAAATTTAAAGGTCCGTTTGAAATAATCGAACTACTAGATGGAGATCGTTACATTTTAAAATCATTAACAAGCAAAAGAACTTATAAGCATGCGAACGAATATTTGAGGGCATTGCCAAATAGACAAATAAATAATGAAGTTGATGAAGATTTGGAAGATTAAAGAGAAGATACGTCTGATTTCCAAGTTGGAAATAAAGATAATACTGGTACAGTAAGTGCCTTGGATTCCCAAGTAGGGAATAAAGATATGGATGGCACGGTAGGTGTCTTGGAATCCCAAAAGGGAACATAAAGATCGCACCATAACAGATGGACATGTTATGGCAGGGGTTGGTGGTGACCGCACCATAACAGATGGACATGCTATGGTGGGGGTCGGCCAATGGGTGTAAATGGATATACACCAGTTGATGAAGCTAATTAACTTAGTTTGAATAGTTAAGAAGAAAATGTAATGAAAAGAATTTATAATATGTTATTGAGAAACTTGGCCGTCAGCCAATTGGAGCGCCGCAGGGTAACGCATTCATACCGCGAATTTGAATGCGAGACCGTGCAGTGTGTGCCGTCCTTGCGGCTCACAACTGGAAGTGCGACTATACTCTCCACGCGAGGGAGGCTGGAAGCAAGCTTTTGGTACGGTAATGTCTCTGCCAAGGGTGCTGACGAATGGTAGTCGGGAGAGAGAAGAAAGCTGTATAAAATTACCCCAGTCTAAGGTGGAACAGCATTGTGCAGAGGGACTCGTGGCTGAGGGGGTGCTCGGTGGTTACTTTGCGAACTCTGGATACCTGCCGACCTCCAGTTTAAATAGGCTTCCTGCGGCACACGGGCTATGTCGCGGGTGACTTTCGATTCCCGTCTACTCGTAGGACCAATGAGCTCACTTAAAAAACCGGTGGGAAACGCCAATCCCTCTATTAGTGGTAGCACCTCTACAGGTGCTAGCACCCTCTTTCCGACGCCTGGTACGCCAGAAGGTGCTCGCAACGCCGCCAGCGGCACTGGTGCAGGGCGAACAAGCAATTTGTCCTCACACCCCGGACGTCGACCTGGAGCGGCTCCTGGAGCTCGGAGGTTGCAGCATAAGTCTGCAACACCAGCTTCTCGGTCCGTGACGCAGGAAACTGCCTTGAGGCCCGCTACCACAGTGGCAAAAAAAAACCGTCCATTTAGGACCGGCAGCGCGCGGCGGAGATTCTACAAGACAACCTAACCGCTCAGCCCCCATCCCCCGTTGGTGCCAACTTGGTCGAGTTTGCTAAAAAAATCCTTCCGGATTTTAAGCTGGCGATCCCGGCCACTTCTGTTAAAGCCAAACAGAAGTGCCAACGTTCCGTTGAGGAGACGGCCCCGCTAGTCAAGCGGATCAGGCCACCCCCGCAGCCCCAGCCGCTCACGAGGTCCTTCGCCGAAGCCGCAAAGGAGAAGTTCCTTATTGGTGTCCTCGATAAGGGCCACAAAGAGGGCCGCATCCAGCGGAACAGGTGGGGAGCCATCGAGAACGAGCTCCAAGACAAGGTCGTGTCGACCTGATGGAGCTGTCTGGCGGACCGCCTCCCCGTTGCTCAGATGGATGGTATCAGGGCAACATTAAAGCAATTGCCTGCGAGGACGAAGAAACCGCATTATTGTACAAAAAAGCTGTTGCTCTATTGGGGGAAGTCTATCCCGGCGCGAAGCTAGAGACTGGGCTTCCGACAAGCCCCCAGATCCTGAGAGGATCCTAAAACTCTTGCAGCTCAGTAACCCCAACTTGGTTACTCAAGATTGGAGGATCGCCAAAGTCGAGAAGCCGGAAGGCAACAGCCGACAGGTGATCCTCATCATAAATGACGAGTCAGTCAAGGCCTTTGTCGCGTCCAACGGAGCGGCCCACTACGGCTTCAAGCCGATAGCGATCCGTGTCTACCGTTCAGATGCGGCTAGCAAGCCTTTAGCCCAAGATGACATTAATGTGGTAGATGACGTCTCAGCCCCGAGTGGGCAGCCCCCAGTGAAAGCTGGCGATACCACAGCCAATGGAATCCAAAGAACAGTCACCGAAAGTGACGAACCGGATAAAGAGGCAGACGCCCAGGCCGACCACCAGTCAGAGGGCTCTGACTTAGCCGACGACATGGCCAATATGATAAAACTTCTCGACGACGACACGGACGAGGATACTAATCTCACTGTGGTGGAGAGGAAGTCTGAAGATGTCTCTGAGACTCCTTCCGATCAACCTTCACCACTGTAAGGCGGCGGCAGCCGCTCTGCTGCTCCGTATAAGCCAATGCGGAGCAGACATTGTCCTCATCCAGGAACCTTGGGTCTGCAGTGGCAAGGGTTCTGGACTGGGGACTAAGGACTACAAGATACTTGTAGCTTGCAATGAAGGTAAAGTCCGCACCTGCATACTTGCTAGAAAACACCTAGACATCTTTCTGCTCCCTAATTTCAGTAATGGCGACACCACTGCTGCGTGTCTTGAGCTGAAGTCGGGACATGTCTGGCTCAGCTCAACTTACATGGCCCATGACCATCTGGGGCCACTTCCACACCAACTGCTACGTGCGCTAATTGCCAACTGCGAAGCGACAAACACTGAGCTCATCATAGGATGTGAGGCCAACGCTCATCACCATCAGTGGGGAAGCACTGACACAAATGGACGGGGTGAGTTACTCTTTAACTATATCCTCTCAACTAATTTGAACATTTGTAATATTGGTACCGCCCGACTTTTATTACAAGAAATAGGGAAGAGGTCTTAGACATGACGCTAGCCACAGCCTCCCTTCACCAAAGACTCTTAAAATGGAGAGTGCTTGACGAGCATTCTTTTTCTGATCAAAGATATATCGATATAGTTTTCTCTCCCGATATACCCAAACCTAAATGGTGTAGAAACGTTAAATGCACGAACTGGACCATTTTCAAAGAATCTTTAGCAAGACTTGTCCCATGGGGCTCCTTTCACCCGAGTACTCTAAGTTACTCACCAACAAGCTCACGGAGGCATGCAAGTCCGCCCTAAACAAGGCATGCCCCCATAGCAAGAGAAAAGGGAAAACCACCGTGGTGGTCCCCACAACAAGATGAGCTTCGCAAAACTTCGCGAATGCTCTTTAACCAAGCAAGGTTCAGGGGGGGACCAATCATGGAGTCTCTATAAAGCCAACCTAATCTCATATATAAAGAAACTTAGACAAGCTAAGCGCTCCACTTGGCGGAATTTCTGCTCAACAATCGAGAACACTACAGAAGCCGCTAGGCTCAGGAAAGTTCTCTCCAGCACTCGAGCAACCGTGGGCTTTTTCAAAAAACCCGATGACTCGTGGACAACGACCAGTCTAGAGTCTCTGGAACTTTTGGTTGAAACCCACTTTTCCGGTTGCTCAGTCGCAGGATTACGACCCTTTTTCTACAGAGAATGTCACGAGTATGACTCCACTGACCCAAAGATATCATCTCATGGGCCATTCAAAGTTTCTCGCCCTTTAAATCCCCTGGGCCCGAAGCAATTATCCCAGCCCAATTGCAGTATGCAGGGGATACTGCCATAAACTGGGTCCAGAAAATCTTCTCAGATATCTTAACGACAGGTTTGATCCCCAAGCCATGGCTCGAATCTAAAGTCGTCTTCATCCCCAAGGGTGGCAAAGCCTCACACACGACCCCAAAGTTCTTTCGTCCCATAAGCCTAATGTCCTTTCTACTCAAGACACCAGAAAGGGTACTGGGCCTACATATCAGAGACTCGATCATGACTGACCCAAGCACAACATGCTTATCAAAAAGGAAAATCTTCTGAGACAGCGCTTCATGCTGTCATCTCTACAGTGGAAACGGCACTACACCAGAAGGAGTACTGCCTTATAGCCTTTCTAGACATCGCGGGCGCTTTCAATAACGTCGCACCGGGAGCGATTACCGAGGCATTGTCGGAGCTGGGAGTGGGGCACTGGATTGTGGATCTGATTGATCAGCTGCTCAAATGCAGGATCGTCAGGGCCACTCTTGGGTCTGCAATCATTTCCAGATTGGTCAATAGAGGCACCCCGCAAGGAGGTGTTCTCTCCCCTCTCCTCTGGAATGTGGCTGTAAACAGCTTGCTGCGCTCCATAGAGAGAGGGGGCTGTCAAGTTGTCGCTTATGCAGGCGACGTTGCCATAGTCTTCTCGGGTAAATACCCCCAAAGTTTGTGCGAGCTTATGACCCCTGCACTTCGAACCTTTTCCTCATGGGCTACAGCAAAGGGACTTAGACTAAGCCCGGTTAAAACGGATCTAGTGACTAGCCTTCAGTAAATCCGCTAAATACTTAGGGGGCTCACTCTAGATAGTAAACTAGACTGGAATCTTAACACGGAAGAACGGGTTAAGAAGGCCTCAGTCGCTTTGTATACATGCAAGAAGTCCATCGGACTGAAATGGGGAATGGCACCCCACATCACGCTGTGGCTGTACACAGCCATCGTTCGGCCCATCCTACTGTATGGTGACCAACTTTGTCTAAAAATACATCAGTCAACAAGCTGAGCAAAGTGCAGCGTGCCGCTGAACTGACCACAACAGGAGCCCTCAGAACGACCCCAACTGAGTCTCTGGAAAATATACTAAATCTCCTACCAATAGAACAAATGGAGAAATTAGTAGCAACTCTCTCTGCCCTACGCATGAGAGAAACCAAGAAGTGGTCCGAGCAGAAGTTCGGACACTCCAATATTCTTGTGGGTAACTTGCTTATCCCCTCAAACACGGACTATTTTTGTCTTAAGGAATTCCCCAAAGCCCCTTTCCATACACTAATCCCCCCAAGGGAGGATTGGCTCTCAGGCACGCCAGGGCCGACCGACTCAATAAAAATTTACACCGATGGCTCAAAGATAGACGACCGGGTAGGGGAAAGCGTCTTTAGCGAAGAGCTATCTATAAGCCCATCGTTCAGCCTTCCTGACCACTGCAGTGGGTTCAAGCCGAGATCGCTGCAATACAGGAGGCACTCTCATGCATTTCCGAAAGTAAATGCTCTGCAGCTAGGATCGGCATATTTTCTGATAGCCAGGCGGCTATCAGATCCCTAAAGGCGATATCATCGAATTCGATATCTGTCACAAACTACCGCAGATCTCTACAGGGGATGGCAGAGCAACTCGAAATATACCCCATTTGGGTGCCCGGACATACAGACATCGTGGGCAACTGTACAGCAGACGAGCTGGAAAGGCATGGCACTACCATGGGGCTTGGGTATTCCCATGGCCAGCTATAAGCTAAGAGTTCGATCCCACTTCGAGCTCGAAGCAAACATGGGGTGGCAGCTTACCATCGCCACGGGCAGGATTGCTAGGCAAACCTGGCCAACGCGCTGCAAGAAGAGCTTTTCAGGGCTAATCCACCTAAGCAGATTTTGCTGTGCTTCCGTAATTTAAGCCATTAGGGGACACTGGCGGACACATTAGCTGTCGTGACGAGGAGGAGGAAGAAACAGTTTCCCACCTTTTCTGCGACTGTCCGGCACTCTGCAAAACTATAAATCGCTTCCCAAAGCTTTAACGTTATTTTTATACATATTTTACCTAAATTTACTTTCAGATTTATGTACAATTTTAGATTATTTAATTTAAATTTAAATTTTGGATTTTATTTAAATATAAATTTATTTGGATTTTATGTCAGCTCATCTTAGTTGACAATAAACAAATAAACAAGCTCACAGAGGCATGCAAGTCCGCCCTTAACAATGCATGCCATCAGAGCAAAGCTAGAGGAGAAGCAAAACCACCGTGGTGGTCCCCACAACTAGGTGAGCTTCGCAACAGTTCGTGAAAGCTCTTTAATATAACAAGTTTCATGGGAGACGACCAATCATTGAGTCTCTATATTGCCAGCCTAACCTCATATAAAAAGAAACTAAGACAAGCTAAACGCTTGGCAAAATTTCTGCTCTACAATCGAGAGTACTGCGGAAGCCGCTAGGCACAGAATTGTTCTCTCCAGCATACAAGCCCCCGTGGGCTTCCTCAAAAAACCCGATGACTCGTGGACACCGGCCAATCTAGAGTCACTGGAACTTTTGGTGGAAATGCCCTATCATCAGGGAATTTCAGGAGCATGACTCCACTGACCTTTTCTCCAAAGATATGATTTCATGGACAATCCGAAGTTTTTCACCCCATAAAACCCCTGGGCCGGACGGAATCATCCCAGCCCAACTGCAATATGCAGGGGATACTGCCATTAACTGGCTTCAGAAAATTCTTATCAGATATCCTGACGACCAGTTCGATCCCCAAGCCATCGCTCGAATCCAAGGTCGTCTTCATTCCGAAGGCTGGCAAAGCCTTACATACAATCCCAAAGGACTTTCATCCAATCAGTCTTACATCCTTTCTACTAAAGACACTAGAAAGGGTGCTGAGTATATATATCAGAGATTCGATCAAGATCGATCACTTCTCTCAAGCACAACATGCTTACCAAAAAGGAAAATCTACTGAAACGGCGCTCCATGCGGTTATATCCACAGTAGAAAAGGCACTCCACCACAAGGAGTACTGCCTTATAGCCGTTTTAGACATTGAGGGCGCTTTCAACACCGAGGCATTGTCGGAGTTGGGGGTTGGACACCGCATTGTGGAACTGATTGATCAACTGCTTAAATGCAGGATCGTCATGGCCACACTGGGGTCTTCAACCATTTCCAGGGCCGTCAAGAGAGGCACCCCACACGGAGGTGTTCTCTCCCCTCTCCATGGAATGTGACTGTTAACAGCTTGCTGCGCTCCTTAGGAGGGGTCTGTCGGGTGATAGCTTACGCGGATGACGTTGATATAGTCTTCTTGGGTAAATTCCCCTAAAGTTTGCGCGAGCGTATGACCACCGCACTTCGAACCCTGTCCTCATTGGCCACTTCAAAGGGACTTGGGCTAAGCCCAGCCAAAACTGACTTAGTCCTTTTCACTAGGAAGTATAAGATACCTCCCCTCAAACCCCCAACCCTAAACGGGGTGGAACTCGCCTTCAGTAAATCCGCCGAATACTTAGGGCTCACTCTAGACAGAAAACTAGACTGGAATCTTAACACCGAAGAACGGGTTAAGAAGGCCTCAGTCGCTTTGTATACATGCAAGAAGTCCATCGGACTAAAATGGGGAAAGGCACCCCAGATCACGCTGTGGCTGTAGACAGCCATCGTTCGGCCCATCCTACTGTACGCAGTGTCAGTATGGTGGCCAACGCTTTCTAAGAAGACATCAGTCCACAAGCTTGGCAAAGTGCAGCGTGCCGCTGGACTGATCACAACAGGGGCCCTCAGATCGACCCCAACTGTGGCTCTGGACAATATACTAAATCTCCTACCAATAGACCAAATGGGGAAATTAATAGCAACTCTGTCTGCCCTACGCATGAGGGAAACTAAGCAGTGGTCCGAGAAAAATTTCGGACACTCTAATATTCGAGTGGGTAACTTGCTTATCCCCTCTAACACGGACTGTTGTTGTCCTCAGGAACTCCCCATAACCACTTTCCACACACTAATCCCCCCAAGGAAAGATTGGTGCTCGGGCACGCCAGGGCCGACCGACTCAATAAGAATTTACACCGATGGCTGTAAGCTAGACGACCGGGTAGGGGAAGGCGTCTTTTGCGAGGAGCTGTCTATCAACAAATCGTTCAACCGTCCTGATCACTGCAGCGTATTTCAAGTTGAGATCGCGGCCATACAGGAAGCACTCTCATGGATTTCCGAATGTGAATGCTCCGCAGATATGATCTGCATATTTTCCGATAGCCAGGCGGCTATCAAATATCTTAAAGCGATATCATCCAACTCGATATCTCTCACAAACTGCCGCAGATCTCTACACGACATGGCAAAGCAGTTCGAAATTCACCTCATTTGGGTGCCAGGACACAAAGGCATCGAGGGCAACTGAAAGCAGATGAGCTGGCAAGGCATGGCACTACCATGCCTCTCCTCATAGACTTGGAGGGCTGGGGTATCCCCATGGCCAGTTGCAAGCTCAGAGTTCGATCGCAATTCGAACTCGAAGCAAACAAGGGGTAGAAGCTTACCACAATCTCAGGTAGGATTCCTAAGCAAACCTGGCCAACGCGCTGCAAAAAGCGCTCCTCAGACCTAATCCAGCTAAGCAGATTAGGCTGTGCCGCCTTAATCAGGGCCATTACGGGGCACAGGCTGGTGGGGTCACACACAGCGAGATTTCTAGCCCCTTCAAATGATTTCTGCAGAAGCTGTCGTGACGAGGAGGAGGAGGAAACAGTTTTCCACCTTTTCTGCGACTGTCCGGCACTCTGCAAAAATAGAAATCGCTATCTAGGGTCCTTCTTTCTATCGGACCTCACTCAAATTGCGGATATTAAACCGAAAAATATCCTGTCTTATATTCCAGCCTCGGGCTGGGACCACGCCCTCGAAAGTGGTGTGACACACTCTGTGTCTGAGTAGATGGTATTTTGGATAAAGTCCAAAACGCGGCACCACAACGGGCCAATGTGGCCTATGTGAGTGTGGGGTTCTTAGAACCTCTCACTACCGCTCTAACCTAACCTAACCTATTGAGAAACTTATTTGTTTATTTTGTCTGAATGTCTTAAACTTTATATGAAGAAAAACTAATAAAATGTTTGTTAACAATAAAAAAAATTAATAATAACTGTCGTTTGCGAATATTGAGAATTGAGAGTAAAATAAACACACGTGGACGTGTGAGTTGTCAGGAAGGTCGCGTCGGAGCGCTAGAACATGTACTTTGTAGGTTAGTGTATACGCATGTGCCAGAGCGCTAATAGGCGCTTGTAGGCCAGTGTATGTATCAGAACGTCATATAAAGTAGGCGACGCAAAGGTGGCATGCATTACGGTGCCTTGGTTTGCAAATGCGCAATTAAAAGCGATTAAGCATACTAGCAGCAATGGAGAGACTGTTACTGAGTGAGGTCTGATCGTATTAAAATAAGAAACGCGCGACGAATAGCTGTACTACTACAGAATAAATAAGTTTTCAAAGATGAATACTTCAAATATTATTGGACCGACATAAATATATAATTTAGCCATTTATGAAAAAGCTTGAGAAGTATTTTATGGCAGCCCCATAACTGCCCACCAACTATAAGTATTTTGTAAGTATCACAGTTATTAAAGGGTGGAAGTTGGTTACGGGGCTTCCCTAACTTTTTCATAAATGGTCAAATTATATATATAATAATAAGTTTTCGTATTAAATGTGACAAAAAAATAAAAACACTGTTTTATTTTATATGATCACTAAGAAGCACTTTATCAATTTATTGAAGTATTGACAGTTATGTTTTACAAGAATACGAATGCGAAACGTCTTTCTCGTTTTAAACTTAAAATCAAACTCGAACCTCAAAGTTCTTGCTTTGAGTTTATTTACCATAAGGGGCTATCTTTTTCATGCTGAAGCCGAAATATGTTTATATTGACAATTTCGCGCTTGTGGCGTGATTGGGATAATTTGTGTACAATTATGAATAATTGGGTTGGTGTGAATAAAGATATTGTTTACAATAAGTTTGAGATATGTATAAGTAATTTGGAGTGGATACAGATATTTTTTACAATAAGTTTGAGATATGCATAAGTAATTTGGAGTGGTTATGGCTATCTTACACCCCAACCTTAAAAAATTTGACTGTCCTCAGGCGGTTATTGTGTTTGGATAAAGTGATGGTTGCTCGAATTTTGTTTCGATTTGCTCCTTAATTATTTCTTGCTCTTTTGGCTTTTGATATTTTACAATGAATGTTTTGGGTAAGCTTTTATACTTATATGATACATACAATAATATGCTTAAAATAGTAATTGTTAAACATTTTAAAGTTATTATTATAAATATATTATTCTGTTTCGTATGTTCATTGATTAATTCTTTTGTTTTAATATATGATAAAAGTTCAATTTTTGTTACGTTATTGCTTACATAAATATTTTGTGTAAAATCTAATCATGAATTTTTTATTGAAATTTCGTTAATTTGCGTTTCGCAATTATACATTTTTATAATATTATTTCCTTTAATTTTGATTTCATTATTCATACAGTTTTGATTAATCATAGATTCGGGCAAATTCCATGTTAAAATTATCTTGGTTCGATATAATTTGTTTGAAAATTTTTATTTGTTTTAGTGTATTTACACTCTGTTGATACTTGTTTGACAATACCTATTACTACGTTTATGCTTGCAAAGAAGCATGAATTCAGATCATGCTTTTTTAAAAAAATACTAGCATAAACACAAAATCGTGATTTTTTCTACACACGTATTTTGACTATGATTTTTTGGAAAAATCATGATTTTATGTGTAAGCAGTCTGGCAACGCTACTGTGTGAAATCAGCTGTTCCGCACTAATTAAATTGCTGCGAACAGCAGCTCCATTCTTGACTTTAAAAGACAACGAACCATCTCTAAAGTTCGCTTTTGCCATTGAATTAAAAAAAAAATTGCATTTTCATTTAACATTTTGAAGATTTAATTCGTTTAACGTTTTGGCTTTCGGTTTATTAGCTGTTTGTGCTGATGTGCTGCCACCTCTTTCATATGAAGCTGCATAGGTGGCTCCACCCTTCAGAAAAATCATGATTTTTATAAAATAGCATAAACAGGCGTATTTTAAAAAGCGTGATTTTAAAAAATCATGAAACAGCAAGCATAAACGTAGTATATAATACAATTATTAATTATTTGATTTTTGGCTGTTTTGCCATATACTATATTATTATTTATAAAATATTTTTCCTGAATTGTTTCTGTTAAAATATTATTATTTTCATCTGGGTATGGTATTATATCAAAAATAGGTGTTTTAATAATTTCTTATATATATGTATATGTGATACATTGTAAATTTCTTTTGCATCAAATTTTAGCCAAGTGGATGTTCTAATGTTAAGTATTTTATCTGGTGTTATGTGTAATAAGGCATGCTTTAGAGATTTGGGATGAAATATTCCTAATCTTGTTAGTTGCATTCCCATCTCTATGTCTTTAATATATTCAGTGAAATGTTCTAAATTGAAAATTAGCATGTTTAATTTCTTGTATCTTTCTTAATTTGTTTTATATGTTTTCATTGTTTCCATTTATTTGTTTATTGTGTTTATTACATGATTTAATTCATTTAACTCATATATATCTTCTGAATCTAATGTTCCAAATAGTGTTGATTTCTCTTTTTAATTTTTCAATAAGATCATAAATCATTTTGTTTGCATTTTCAAATTCCTTGGCTTGTATTAATAAATTATTATAAACACTTTATATTTTTGTTAAATTTACAATTAAATAATGATATTCATAATTTGTGAGTGTTTCCCGTTTGAATATTAAGAACCCGTTGTTTGCTTTTATTGGATTGATTTCAATACTTTGGCCTTTGATAGTTACCGTTAAGAATGTTAGTATTATTAAAAATATCTATATTTATTTAAATGATTGATTTTTATTTTATTTATTTATTTTCTTTTTCTTTTTAAATTTTGATTTATGCTTTTCTACATTTATTTGTTTCCTCGTAATGTTTTTCATCTTATTGCCTTAATGTACCGGTCTTTCTGAATGGTTTAGTTTTTTTGGCCTTTGCCAATGGTGATGCTCTATATCTTGTATCTACCTCATATTTTTCTCGTGTTTCGTTTAACTTCTCTATTTGTCGTTTCTTATTGCCTTGTGTGTCATAAATTGGTATTCCTGCGTACATAAATGTGTCGGCTGGTGTACTATTATTACTAGGGCCTTGTTGCACTGCGACCAGATGTTAGGTCTTTTGGGCCACTGGTGTACTATTAGTCGTCTTATGTTTAGTTTTATGATTATATGTGAATAATATGATTTCAATTCTTGTCTGTTTGTTTTCTGTGTTAGAGTCACTGTTAACAATTCGTAATTTTTCGTTAATAGTTTTATGAAATCATTCAATGTCTGCTATACCATTTTTTCTTGTTGTTATTTGAATTTTAACATTTTCTGATTTTAACTACTGCTGTAATGCTGCACATAAGAATGCTGAGTCTATGTCTGCTTTGATTTCTGTTGTTTTTCTCATTTAATCGAATACTTTTAAAATAGCACGCTTTGTTTTCTAACCAGTCTCTGCTTTGAACGTCGACTAATGTCGCAAATTGGCTGGCGCAAATCCTCAACTGAACCCTAGCTGGGCAATGGGCATCGTGCTACCTCGAAACAAACGCGGGGTACCTGGTGCTATTTGCCTTGCGGAGGGACAGGGCGGCGTCCGGCCAAAGCAAGCTGCAAACCACTCAAAGGCTTCGGCACTATGAGGGTGTGGGGCAAGCCGAGGCAACAGGCATCGATGCCCAGCTTAGGTGAGCCCTATACCACTCAAAGATTTTGGCACTGCGAGGGTAGGGGGCAAACCAAGGCGAAGGCATCGTTACCTGGCGGAGGGAAGTACCAAACCATTCAAAGGCTTCGGTTCTGCGAGGGCGAGGGGCTAACCAAAGCAACAGACGTCATCCTGCCACAAAAACAAGCAATGGTACTGCGTATCTACTCGCCTGTAGAGAGGTAGTACAATGTCTAGCTAAGGTGAGCTCTACGCCATTCAAAGGTTTCGGCACTGCGAAGACGTGGAGCAAGCCATGGTTCGAGGTCCTTGGCAGTAAGGTTAAAATGCTATGGGTAGACTTCCCAGAAAAAAAATCAAAATGGAGCCGAAGAAGGAAGAAACACGGGTTGGGATGTCAACCCAAACGTTGGTGGAAAAGGGTGCTACCACCGGCGTGCACGGGGGGGAGAAATCTTCTTTGCGTGTCGCCAGCAACCCACCCTCCGTACTGGTTGGAGCAGGCCAGGGCGGTTGTAAAGCTACTGCCAAAACAATACCAAAATGTGGCGCGATTCCGCAGTCCATGGAGACTCGGATTGCGAATCACATGGAGGGTCTCATACGTCAGAAGCTGAGGACCTTTCATGTCCCCCTGATCAGGCGAGTACCAGCACCCCCAGTAGGGTCGGGCTCAAACGGTCAAAAGAGGGCATGAAGGCCAAAGCCCAATACAAGGCCGCCCTGAAAATCCAGGCTCGGCTCGCTAATTGCAAGCGAGACCTCACGGAAGATGAGGTCCGTCAGCAGAAGTGGGCCGACGAAAGGATACAAGAGGGTAGAGCACATTTTGAAAAGAAGACACACATGGCGTCGAAAGATGTCAGGTTTGCCAACAAGGTGGAGGAGCAATTGGCCGTCAAACGCCAGCGCTCCTCTGAAACCGCTAAAGCAGAGGTGCCATTTAGCAAGCGTCCCAATATCGCGGGCAAAGCCGACGACCAGCGATGAAGCGAGGCGGCACCTAGTCGTCGCGCTCATCGACCGGAGCGACCCAAACGGCAAAATGAAGCCCGAGCAGAGGAAGATGAGGAGGAGCTGCTGTTCGATGCGCTTCGAAGTCGAACTGGTGAACCGGGCTCGCTTCCCATCTCATTTGATGGAGTGGGCTGGCTTGAGGGTGTAAAAATACTCAGCTGCAAGGATGACCACACTCTGAAGTGGGTCACCGGTGATGTGGCTGCCCTGGACGCTCCGTGGGAGGGTGCCAAGCTGGCGGTAATGGACAGAACTTATATTCCGTCCGTGCCGAAGGCAAAAGTACTCTTCCCGCGGGTCGTACCAGCGCTGCAGCTACTCAAGAGGCAAAATCCGGACGTGCCAACCGTTGATTGGAAGGTGATACACGTTGCGAAGCCCGATAATAAGGGTCAGCAAATGGTCATCCAAATCAACAAGGAGGCCGACGATTTGCTATATGAGAGATTCGGCAAGATGGCTTGGGGCGTGGGTAGTGCCTACCTACGACTCAAGAAGCGCCACCCGAACGACACAAACACAAACACGCTGGAGGCGGATGAAGTGGAGAGAGACCTGGCGGAGGTCACCCACGCCACCAAAAGCCTAGAATTGGAAGATGACGAGGAATACGGACATTACCGTTGTGGAAGTCCTATTCGCGGAGGATGACACTGCCAACCATGGAGCTGAAGGTCATCCAAATCAACTTACATAAAAGCAAGTTGGCTTCGGCGGAGCTACTGATAACCTTGGAGACAGGGCACGCCAATGTCGCCTTAGTCCAGGAGCCTTGGATAGCGTCTGGTAACAAGGTTTCTGGACTGAAGCATCCAAACTACAACCTATTCTAACAGACAACAGTGAGTAGAGCAAGGACTGTGATCCTAGTAAGGAAAGGTATCTATGCTTACTTATTGTCCAATTACAGTACCGACGACCTCACGGTGACAGCGCTAGAAGGCAGCAAAGACGAGCCAATATTGATGGCATCCTGGACATCCTGGGCACATGACTCGGAGGCACCCCCTCAAGAGCTAACTCGACTTGTGACGGAGGCCGAGTCAAAAGGACAGGCCCTCATCATCGGAGCAGACGCCAACGCTCATCACACAGTATGGGGAAGCGGGGACATAAACGATAGAGGTGAGTCACTGCTTGATTTCATTCCTCAATCAAATCTTAAGATAGTAAACGAGGGGGAAGAACCAACATATGTTGGTCCTACCTCATCAAACGTCTTAGATATCACACTCGCATCGGCAATGAATACCGTGGTAACAGACTGGAGAGTCCTTAGTAGACATTCCTTCTCAGACCACAGGTACATACAATTCCGCGTTAACTTTGAACGAATAGTTAAGACTATGACGTACAGAAACCCACGGAACACGGACAGGGAGCAGTTCGGTAAAGAGGTTGAAAGAAACCTTCCACGACTACCCAAGATAGCCTCACTAGACAAATTAGAGAAGTCCCTGGAGACCCTCAATAAAAACCTGGTGGTGGCATATCATAAAACTTGTAGACCCTCGCAAGAGAAGAAGAGACACAAGCCCCATGGTGGACTCCAGAACTCAAAGGACAAAGAAAAGGCGTACTAGAACTCTTCAAACTCGCAAAACAAGCGGAAGAAGAGCTAGTATGGATAGAATACAGAATAAGGCTTCGAGACTTTAAGAAAAAAGTACGAGTAGCTAAGAGACACGCATGGCAAACCTTCTGTTCAGGCATTGAGAAGACAGCTGACACTACAAGGTTAAGAAAGCTGCTAGCTCGCCAACAGACGGTGCAAAGCCAGTGAAGATGCGGCAAATGTGCTTCTAGAGGCACACTTCCCTAACTGCACAGAAGTCAACACAAACACACAAACGATATCTCCAACCACAAGGGTGGAAATTCCGGAAGATATCACAACTACGCGAAGGATAATGTGGGCCATAGACTCCTTTGAGAGCTACAAATCACCAGGTCCAGACGGGATATTCCCGGCCATGCTGCAGAAGGTCAAACACGTGATCACTCCATGGCCGAGGGAAATATTTAGAGGATGCCTTAGCCTGGAGGACAGCGCGGGTAATTTCCCTGCCCAAAGCTGGAAAATAAAGCCACGTTGTGCCTAAAGACTACTACTAAAAACACTAGAAAAACTGCTAGACCTCCACATTAGAGAGAATACAGTGATGACTCTATAACAGAACCAACACGCTTATACGAAGGGCAAGTCGGTGGAAACTGCGCTACATTCCCTCGTAGCAAAAATCGAGAATGCACTTCACCATAAAGAATACGCTCTAGGCGCATTTCTGGATATCTCAGGCGTATTTAATAATGTGTTGTTGGAAGCAATAATGCACAGCCTTAGAGCTGTGACCCCAGCAGAAGCAGTTTACTCTTGGGTCCAGAACCTACTGAGCAGCAGGAGAATACTTGCGGAATGGGGAACCACGACCACAATCAGGGAAGCAAAGTGTGGCACTCCCCAAGGAGGAGTGCTCTCACCCCTACTGTGGAACTTGGTGGTAAACTACCTGCTAAAGAAATTCAAACGGAAAGCCCCGAAGATAACTGCCTATGCGGACGACATAAGCATAATTATCACGGGCAAGTGTCCATCGACAATCAGCTCAGTCATGGACTACACACTCAAAGAGAGACTAGCTTGGGCCACAGAAGCCGGGCTGAGTAGCAACGCAGACAAGACGAACCTTATTTTCTTCACCAAGAGATACAAGGTACCACGCTGGACGCCACAGAAAATAAACGATAAAATGCTGATACCAAAGGAAAGTATCAAATACCTGGGAACAGTAATATATAGCAAATTGAGTTGGAAGCTCAATGTGGAGGAAAGGGTGAAGAAGGCCACCAATGCACTCTATACATCGCAAAAGATGTTGGGTACCACTTGGGGGCTGTCACCAAGACAGACACATTGGGTTCTCATCTCGGTTGTGCGCCCCATACTGCTCTACGAAATACTGGTATTGTGGAAAGCCACAGAGAAGTCCACATACCTTAAACGAATGGAAAAAACCCAGCGACATGCAATGATGTGCATCAAAGGGGTACTGGGAACTACACCAACTAAGGCACTACAGATTATGCTCAATGTCAACCCAGTGGACATACAAGCACGCCTTACAGCAAGAAAGACGGCACAACGGCTATACACGATAGGCAACTTGACGATACACAGCTACGGGCACTGTACAATTGGAAGGGGCACTGAAGTCGAAACAGACCATACGACCCCCAGAAACAATTTCAATTTCACGCCCACTCTCTTAGGTAAAGATGACTGACGCTCAAAAACAGAGCGGTCAGCCATAAACATATACACAGACGGCTCAAAAATGGCTCAGTATACTGTGCCGAACCACTCATGAGCCTGTCATACAAACTCCCAGACCACTGCAGCATTTTCCAAGCGGAGATATTCGCAATAAGGAAAGCAGCAGAAGCAGTCCTACAAACTAACACAAAACACGATGAAATAAACATATTCGTGGACAGTCAGACAGCAATTAAAGCCCTGCAGGCCCATTACATAGGCTCTCGGAATTTCCTGGCGAGCAGGGAAGCACTAAATGCACTCAGCATTTTTAAAAAAGTGCGCGTCTATTGGATTCCAAGCCATCAGGGATTCGAGGGCAACGAGATAGCAGACACTTTGGCTAAGCAAGGTGCAACGGGACTCAACAGTGATTCTGCGGATGTTCCGATCTCACTGCGAACGCTACACTCATACATAGAAATACAAGCACGGGATACAGCAGCACTAAGGTGGACAAACACCTCTGACTGCAAAATCTCTAAAATAATGTGCAAAACATATGATGTTAAACTAACGCAATACATGCTAAACCTAAAGAGGCATGACTGCGGAAGGCTTGCGGGTCTCTTGACGGGACACTGCCTAACCACGGTACACATGAAAAGGCTTGGCTTAACGGATAACGACGAATGCAGGAAATGCAAGGATACAGGTGTCAAAGAGACGTTAGAGCACCTCCTCTGCAGCTGCCCTGCACTGGCAGCACAACGACTACGCCACTTCAAAGCTCCCTTTCTTGCCTCTCTCGATAAAGCTAGCAAGAAAGAACCTCAAAAACTTCTAGCGTTTGCTAGAAGCCTTCACACTCCACAGGACCACACAACGAGATAGTCCTAACCGTCTCCAACCACCGGCCCCACTAAGGACCCCTTTAGCGGTCTATGTGTGACACTCCCCCTTGGGAGGGTCAGCCGGTCCAACCTAACCTAACCTAACCTAACCAAATTTAGAAGAAATGTCTATGCATGATAGAAATTGTTTCTTTTCAACTAAATAAAAATCCATAATATATTTTTCTTTAATGTAGTTTGTCTCTGGGTTTAATTCAAGTAATAATTTTGTGCTTCTGTGTTCAGTTTTTGACATGTTACAAATATGACATTCATTTATAATATTTTGTATTATCTTTTGATAATCTGGATAGTAAAATTTCTCTTTAAACCAATTTATTGTTTTTTCTATCCCTGGATGTATTAATTCGATGTGTCTATTTAATATTCGTTCTTTGAACTCTGCGTACGTTTGTAAGTTTATTAGCTTTAAGTTAATCTTCAAACCTTTTATTTTGCTTTCTGGATTAATAAATTTTAGATATGCTCTTTGGAAAATTGGAAAATCTTTGTCATCATGAAAATATAAAACACTATTTTAAACGCATAAATATTCTTTTATGATTTACTTTGCTTTCGCGTTTGTAATTTCTCTGTATGTTATTTTAATATTTTTCTTGCGAAAATAATTAGTTACGTCTGTCTTATTTACAATTCCCTTAATTAATTCAATTAGTCTGTTATAATAGTTTAACGGTCTTTCTGTGATTTGGATGTACCCTTGATTGTCTTCTTGTGCACTATGAATTGTTGCACAGGTGGTTTGGCTTTCTTCCTCTCCTAATAGATTTTCGTTTAGTTGAACGCGTGACAATGCGTCCGCTACATAATTTTCTTTCCCTGGTAAATACTTAATTGTATAATCAAATTCATTTCATTTTTTATGCCCTTAACCCATAAAATGGGTAAATAGGGTATAATGGTTTTGTGCAAAAGTATGTAACAGGCAGAAGGAAGCATCTCCGACCCCATTAAGTATATATATTCTTGATCAGCATCAACAGCCGAGATGATATAGCCATGTCCGTCTGTCTGTCTGTCTGTCTGTATGAACGTGTGGATCTCAGAGACTACAAAGGCTAGAGACTTCTGATTTTGGATATAAGTTCTCTTATACTATGAGCAGAACAAGTTTGCTTCAAATTATCGATAACTATTCTGGTTTCCGATATACACATACTATCGATAACAAAAAATATCGAATTTGGCAAATCTAAAAATGAGGGTTGAAATAATGGGTAATAATAGAACTTTTCTGAAAATTTCGTCCAAATCGGTTAAGAAACACCGGAGATATTGAACTTAACCGATTGAAGCTAAGTCAGTATACCAAAGTCTTACATAAATTTAATTTATTTATTGCAAATGGGTTCAGGGTATCTTCTAGTCGGGCTCTCCAGACTAGAGCCTTCTTACTTGTTTTATTTTTCACCTTTGGAGTTTCATTTTAGGTTCTTTTATATTGTTTAAATATACTCATGGTTTGTGATGCTAAAAATCTCAAATTTCCTACCATATAAAAATGTTCTAAAAGTTTTTTTTGCCCATACAACTGCTAGCAATTCTTTTTCTATTGTTGAGTAATTTATTTCGTGTTTATTTAAAGTTCTACTCGCGAAACATATTGGCTTATGATTTTGTGTAAGGACTGCTCCTAAAGCTACGTTACTGGCATCCGTTGTTAGACAAAATGATTTGCTATAATCTGGATGTATTAAAATGTCGTCGGATGTTATAAATAATTTAAATTTTTCGAATGCTATGATCTATGATTCATCTTTAATATCTACAGTTGCCCCGTTTTTATACCCTTAACCCATAAAATGGGTAAATAAGGGTATAATGGTTTTGTGCAAAAGTATGTAACAGGAAGAAGGAAGCATCTCCGACCCCATAAAGTATATATATTCTTGATCAGCATCAACAGCCGAGACGATATAGCCATGTCCGTCTGTCCGTCTGTCTGTCCGTCTGTCCGTCTGTCTGTCTGTATGAACGCGTGGATCTCAGAGACTACAAGAGCTAGAGACTTCTGATTTTGTATTTAAGTTCTCCTATACCATGAGCAGAACAAGTTTGCTTCAATTTATCGATAACTATTCTGGTTTCCGATATACACATAATATCGATAACAAAAAATATCGAATTTGGAAAATCTAAAAATGAGGGTTGAAATAATGGGTAATGATAGAACTTTTTTGAAAAATGCGTCCAAATCGGTTAAGAAACACCGGAGATATCTAATTTTATCGATTGAAGTTAAGTCAGTATACCAAAGTCTTACATAAATTTAATTTACATATTTATTTCAACTGGGTTCAGGGTATTTTCTAGTCGGGCTCTCCCGACCAGAGCCTTCTTACTTGTTGGTATTGACGTAGGGTCCATTTGTATTTGATGATAGCCTTTTGCTAGATCAAGAGTTGCGAAATATTGGCATCTGCCAAGTTTATCTAAAATTTCGTCCATAATAGGAATCGGGAATTTGTCGTCAATTGTGATTTCATTTTGAAATCTGTAGTCAATTACTACTCTATATTTTTGTTTACCTGAGGCATCCAGTTTTTTTGGAATTACCATTACTGGTGAATTGTAAGGTGATTGAGATTTTCTTATTATCCCTTGCTCTAACATTTCCTTGACTTGTTTGTCTATTTCCCCATGTTGCATTTGTGAATACTTATATGGTCTTTTATAAATTGAATCTTCATGTTTTGTTACTATCGAGTGTTTAACAGTACTGGTGAAAGTCAAATTGTCGCCTTCGTGGTACTGAATATCTCGAAATTTATGTAACAACTTTGAAATACACATTTTTATACCCTTAACCCATAAAATGGGTAAATAAGGGTATAATGGTTTTGTGCAAAAGTATGTAACAGGCAGAAGGAAGCATCTCCGACCTTATAAAGTATATATATTCTTGATCAGCATCAACAGCCGAGACGATATAGCCATGTCCGTCTGTCCGTCTGTCCGTCTGACCGTCTGTCCGTCTGTCCGTCTGTATGAACGCGTGGATCTCAGAGACTACAGGAGCTAGAGACTTCAGATTTTGTATTTAAGTTCTCCTATACCATGAGCAGAACAAGTTTGCTTCAAATTATCGATAACTATTCTGGTATATCGATAACAATAAAATATCGAATTTGGAAAATCTAAAAATTAGGGTTGAAATAATGGATAATGATAGAACTTTTCTGAAAATTTCGTCCAAATCGGTTGAGAAACACCGGAGATATTGAACTTAATCGATGGAAGCTAAGCCAGTATACCAAAGTCTTATATAAATTAAATATATTTATTGCAACTGGGTTCAGGGTATCTTCTAGTCGGGCTCTCCCGATTTGATTGGAAAGCTTAAATAATTGTTATTCATTATATTAATAGTAGACCCTGTAACCATTACACACTTTAATGGATTGTCATTCATAATCACAATTATGAATGGATTATTATTATTTATTCGTCCGAGGCAACTGCTTAACAATTTTCGGTGGTATCCATTTTTGACACTCCGCTGTTACTTTTCTTTATTTTTTCTGGGGCTGGTTTTTATAATTAAATGATTGTGCATTTGAAGCTCCATTGTTTGGATAATTCATTGGATTTTGTTGTCTACTCTTATGTAGTTTTTGTTAAAATTCGTTAAATGTTTGTCTGTTGTCTTGTAGACTGCCTGCAAGTGAGTTATTGTAATAATTGTTTGGATAGTTGTGATTAACTTGGTCAGTGGGATAAGTAGGTGTACTTTGGTTTAAATTTAATTGATATTTATACTGGATACCGAAGGTAAAGAGTATATTGGTTTTGTGCAATGTCCGTCATGGTGTCTGTCCGTCTGTCCGTCTTTCCGTCCGTATGGTTGCAAGTTTTTTCCACACCCTTCAAGCTAGAGACTTGAAACTTTCCAATTCTCTTTATCTATGGGATAGTAAATTAAAGTGTCAAGATTGGGGTTCTACGATAACTGGGGGGCTGGCAAATCGATAAATTCGATAACTCAAAACCGATAAATCCACATATTTCGCACATCCTTACAGCTAGAACTACTAAATTTGGTAAGAAGATAGCTACTAGCAACCCCCAAAAATCTGCATCAAAAATTTTGGAGCCACGCCCCCCCATTTCGCCCCCAGACCCTCCGCATTTTAAAGTCAAAAAAGCCTATATCTCCCACAGTTATTGAGCTAGAGCCACCAAATTTGGTGCCAATTTAACTGATGATGACCCCCCAAAAAATGCACCAAAAGTTTGGATGCCACGCCCACCAATACCGCCCTAGCCGCCCCCAGATGCCCCAACGCTTCGTAAAAAACAGAAATGCTTGTATTTTCCAGAGTAGTGGAGCTAGAGCCTCCAAATTTGGTAGGAAGATAGCTGGTAACAACCCCAAAAGAACTGCATCAAAGTTTTGGAGCCACGCCCACCCATCCCGCCCCCAGCCCCCCCACATTTAGAAATCAGAAAAGCCTATATCTCCCACAGTTTTTAGCTAGAGTCACCAAATTTGAAGCCAAGATAGATGATGATGACCCCCCAAAAACTGCATCAAAAGTTTGGATGCCAGCCCACCAATACCGCCATAGCCACCCCCATCTGCCCCAACGCTTCGTCAAAAACGGGAATGCGTGTATATTCCAGAGTAGTGGAGCTAGAGCTACCAAATTTGGTAGGAAGATAGCTGGCAACGACCCCCAACAATCTGCATCAAAGTTTTGGAGCCTAGCCCATCCATTCCGCCCCCCTTTCCCCACCTTATACAAACTTTGAGCTAGAGTCACCAAATTTGGTATGAAGGTAGCATTTGACATTCCACAAGGATCTGCAGCAAAAATTTGGATGCCACGCTCAACCATACCGCCCCCAGCCCCCCTTTCCCCACTTTATACAAACTTCGAGCTAGAGTCACCAAATTTGGTATGAAGAGAGCAATTGACACCCCACATGGATCGGCAGCAGAAATTTGAATGCCACGCCCACCCATACCGCCCCAAGCCCCAAGCCCCATAGCCCCCCTTTCACCACCTTTTACATGCTTCGAGCTAGAGTCACCAAATTTGGTATGAAGGTAGCATTTGACATTCCACAAGGATCTGCAGCAAAAATTTGGATGCCACGCCCAACCATACCGCCCCCAGCCCCCCTTTCCCCACTTTATACAAACTTTGAGCTAGAGTCACCAAATTTGGTATGAAGGTAGCATTCGACATTCCACAAGGATCTGCAGCAAAAATTTGGATGCCACGCTCAACCATACCGCCCCCAGCCCCCCTTTCCACACTTTATACAAACTTCGAGCTAGAGTCACCAAATTTGGTATGAAGAGAGCAATTGACACCCCACATGGATCGGCAGCAGAAATTTGAATGCCACGCCCACCCACACCGCCCCAAGCCCCAAGCCCCATAGCCCCCCTTTCACCACCTTTTACATGCTTCGAGCTAGAGTCACCAAATTTGGTATGAAGGTAGCATTTGACATTCCACAAGGATCTGCAGCAAAAATTTGGATGCCACGCCCAACCATACTGCCCCCAGCCCCCCTTTCCCCACTTTATACAAACTTTGAGCTAGAGTCACCAAGTTTGGTATGAAGATAGCAATTGACATCCCACATAGATCTGCACCAAAAATTTGGATGCCACGCTCAACCATACCGCCCCCAGCCCCCCTTTCCCCACTTTATACAAACTTCGAGCTAGAGTCACCAAATTTGGTATGAAGAGAGCAATTGACACCCCACATGGATCGGCAGCAGAAATTTGAATGCCACGCCCACCCATACCGCCCCAAGCCCCAAGCCCCATAGCCCCCCTTTCACCACCTTTTACATGCTTCGAGCTAGAGTCACCAAATTTGGTATGAAGGTAGCATTTGACATTCCAAAAGGATCTGCAGCAAAAATTTGGATGCCACGCCCAACCATACCGCCCCCAGCCCCATAGACCCCCTATCCCCACCTTATACAAACTTTGAGCTAGAGTCACCAAGTTTGGTATGAAGGTAGCATTTGACATTCCACAAGGATCTGCAGCAAAAATTTGAATGCCACGCCCAACCATACCGCCCCCAGCCCCCCTTTCCCCACTTTATACAAACTTTGAGCTAGAGTCACCAAATTTGGTATGAAGGTAGCATTTGACATTCCACAAGGATCTGCAGCAAAAATTTGGTTGCCACGCTCAACCATACCGCCCCCAGCCCCCCTTTCCCCACTTTATACAAACTTCGAGCTAGAGTCACCAAATTTGGTATGAAGAGAGCAATTGACATCCCACATGGATCGGCAGCAGAAATTTGAATGCCACGCCCACCCATACCGCCCCAAGTCCCGAGCCCCATAGCCCCCCTTTCACCACCTTTTACATGCTTCGAGCTAGAGTCACCAAATTTGGTATGAAGGTAGCATTTGACATTCCAAAAGGATCTGCAGCAAAAATTTGGATGCCACGCCCAACAATACCGCCCCCAGCCCCATAGCCCCCGTGTCCCCACCTTATACAAACTTTGAGCTAGAGTCACCAAATTTGGTATGAAGGTAGCATTTGACATTCCACAAGGATCTGCAGCAAAAATTTGGATGCCACGCCTAACCATACCGCCCCCAGCCCCCCTTTCCCCACTTTATACAAACTTTGAGCTAGAGTCACCAAATTTGGTATGAAGGTAGCATTTGACATTCCACAAGGATCTGCAGCAAAAATTTGGATGCCACGCCCAACCATACTTTCCCCAGCCCCCCTTTCCCCACTTTATACAAACTTTGAGCTAGAGTCACCAAGTTTGGTATGAAGATAGCAATTGACATCCCACATAGATCTGCACCAAAAATTTGAATGCCACGCCCAACCATACCGCCCCCAGCCCCCCTTTCCCCACTTTATACAAACTTTGAGCTAGAGTCACCAAATTTGTTATGAAGATAGCAATTGACATTCCACAAAGATCTGCATCAAAAATTTGGATGCAATTCCACCCATACCGCCCCCAGCCCCCCTTTCCCCACTTTATACAAACTTTGAGCTAGAGTCACCAAATTTGGTATGAAGATAGCAATTAACATCCCACATGGATGGGCATCAAAATTTTTAATACTGGTATCGAGTATACCGCAGTCGGTTGCGTCCGACTGCAACGTTTCCACTTGTTTTTACCTGAATTTGTTTTGATATTTATTGTTTTTTATTGTATCAATCACACTGTTTTCGTGTAATCTCTCCCGTTGAGCTGCTACTTTAAGTAAGTGGCTGGTTGTTATATCATATCTGGCTAATATCATACAAATTCTATCTGGAATTTTTCTTTTAATTACATCTTTAATAGTGTTATTCATTGCGTTTACATACACTTGCATATTTGCTTGGTTGTTCTCTTAAGTTAACTTATTTGTTATAGCATATGATTTTCGTTCTAACTCTTCTATGAGCTTGCGTAGATTTCCATTGTAGTGTGTGTTGTATAGCTGTCCCAGTAGTTCCTCAATCGGTGTTTGTGTTTTATATTCCTCCGTAAATGCCCTCTTTAGTTCCGTCCAGTTATTGGCGAATGATAATTGTGAAATCAATTGTGCCTCCCCGAGGAGTTGTACTTCTATGGCTCCATAAATAATGCTTTTTTGCCGTGGATTTGTAGTTGAATAAAGATGTTTTATATATTCGATCCTTCTGATGAACGCGCTATATTCGTCATGATTTCCATGAAACTGTGGCACTTGCCTTATTTGCGACAAGGCCTGATTAACCTCTGCGTCACTAAGTACGGCTGTCATTATTAATTTTATTTGATTGTTTTAATTTTTTCAAAAACTTTACTGGTTTTGCGTTATTGGTTTTTAATTATTTGAACACTATTAAATGTGTTAAGTTCACAATGTTCTTTCGTGGATCAGTGTGTTTTTTGTTGTTAAGTATTGCACTTTTTTTATTAATGCACTTTTTTATACCCTTCACAGGGTATATTGACTTTGTCATGAATCTGTAACGCCTTAAAGGAATGATGGGAGACCCCATAAACTATATATCAAAATGATCAGGACTAGCTCAGGAATTGATTTCAGTCTGTCCGTACGTCTGTCCGTCTGTCTGTTTCAACACGATTTCCGGCCAAACTGCTGAACCGATCTTGATGAAACTTTCACAGATTGCTTAGATCATGTCGGGTTTGTTCACTATGAAATTTCATCCCGATCGGAGCATTCTACGATATAGCCACCACACAAATTTACCATATCAACACGATTTCCGGCCAAACTGCTGAACCGATCTTGATGAAACTTTCACAGATTGCTTAGATCATGTCGGGTTTGTTCACTATGAAATTTCATTTCGATCGAAATTTACCATATCGTACTATCAATTGTTGGAGTTTTGATTTGGCTGTGTGAAGGGTATCATAGTCTTGGCATAGCCAAAATTTACTATGCTCCACTATGTTTTTTACTTATCCAACCGGCTGCGCCAATAATAAGTTTGCGTATTAAATGTGACAAAAAATAAAAACACTTTTATTTTATACTATCCCTAATAAGCATTTTATTAATTTTTTGATGTATTTATTATTGGACGTAGATGTACTAACGAACAGTACCGTCAGGTGGCCCAACGATACCAAGCACCGGCTTGTTAACGCGCGGACCCACGCACAAAGCGACCCACCTCCCGCCCATCCGACCGAGGGGCGCTCCGCTTATCGTGCGGTTACGATGATCGCGAACATGTAGACAAATGACACAAAACTAACTTTTTAAAAGAGCAAGTAGGAGTGGCACTGTGTATTAAGTGGGAAAGATCGTTATAAATAGAACACAGAATACGAAAAGGGTTATGAAGAGCATAATTAGAATTACAAGTTTGAAGAGATATAGGTACAAAATTTCTAGTATTTCTAATAGGAACAGCAAAGTTAATTTGGTTAATTAATTCAGAAGAATCAATTTCACCATTAATTAATTTGTGAAAAAAGGAAAATGAAAGCATTATTCTACGATCACTCAGAGAAGGAAGATCTATTAGTAAAAGTCTACTACGATAAGACGGCAAATTATTGTTAGTGTCCCAGTTAAGACCTCTAAGTGCGAAGAGCAGAAATTGTTTTTGTACCGATTCTATTTTATTCTGATGAATTTCGTATTTCGGAAACCATATACAAGATCCATATTCCAGAATCGGTCGTACAAGAGAAGTATACAGAGTTTTTGTTAAGTAGGGATCGTTGAACTCCTTCGACCAGCGCTTAATGAAGCCCAAGACACCAGATGCTCGATTGGAAATTTAAGAAATATGCTTGTCAAACTTAAGCTTTGGGTCCATAACGATGCCCAAATCGTCAACCCATTCAATTCTATCTAGTGGTTTGTTGTCAAGAAAATATATATTAAAAAAGGGCAAATATCTAAAAAATTACATTACTTTACATTTACTGCAATTAAGGTTTAAAAAATTTACTTTACACCACATTTGAAAGTTGTCTAAATCTCTTTGAAGCTGTTGAGCAGCAAGGGGAGTTGCAGCCGACGTGCATAATTTTACATCATCAGCGTACATCAAAACCAGAGAGAACTTTATAACTGATGGAAGATCGTTTATAAACAAAATAAATAACAAAGGACCAAGATGACTACCCTGTGGAACGCCTGAAGTGACCTGAACCATCTTGGAAACGGACCCTTTAAATAAAACCCTCTGAGTTCTAAGAGTTAGGTAGTCTTTAATCCAAAGAACTAGAATATTTGAAAAGCCCAAGAGTTCTAGTTTATGTATTAGGAGACGATGATTTACAGAGTCGAAAGCCTTACTAAAATCAGTATAAATAACATCAGTCTGAAATTTGTCCTGAAAACCCTTGATAACAAATGAAGTAAATTCTAACAAATTAGTGGTAGTAGATCTTTGTTTCATAAATCCGTGCTGGCACGGTGAAATAATAGATTTACAAAGGTGTTGAAGATGGGAGGTTATTAGTTTTTCAAAAATCTTAGGAATAGCAGACAACTTGGAGATACCCCTATAATTTTGAACATTACATTTGTTTCCTAACTCCAGGGACAAGTTAAACACTTTAAGCAACGGCTTTAAAAGACCATGAGCGCAGTGTCTAAGCACACAGCTTGGCACTCCGTCAGGTCCTGGGGAAAATATAGGTTTCAAAACATGAAGATTATATAAAAGTGAGTTTTCAGTGATTTTCAGTCCAAAGATGCGATTCGAGCCATTAACCCGATAAGGGTAAGGCAAACCGACTTGAGATTGACATGAGCTATAAGTCGTTTGAAAAAATTGGGCAAATATATTTGCAATCTCCTGATCAGAATTGGCCTTCGTTGCCTCAAAGAATACTTCCGTTGGGAGTGTCGATGACCTACGCTTCGCATTAACAAAATCAAAAAACCGCTTTGGATCCTGCTGAAACTGTAATCTACACCGAGTCAGGTAATTCTTATAACATTGGTTGTTTAAGATATCAAAACTGGCACGAGCAATCAAGTATGCAGAATAGGTTACCGATGAGCCGTTTTTTCTAAATCTCTTGTAGAGTTTAGAGTTTCGATTTTTGAGAATTGTCAACTCTCGGGAAAACCACACAGGTTTGTTAGACCTGTTTAGCTCACCAACCGGGACACATAAATCAAATAAAGAATATAAGGTATTATAAAAAATACTGATTGCCACGTCCAAGTCGTCAGACTCGTAGAGGGGAGACCAGTCAGTTTGGGATAAAAGCAGAGCGAGTCCCTCAAAATCAGTTTTCCGAAAATGACGAACTCGACTCAAAGGCATCCTGACATTGCAACGCGTTCGGGAAGGTAAATTAATCAACAGCTCCAACGTAGGATGGTATAAGTCTTCGGGATAAGATATAGGCTGGGAACGGGAAACGGATGAAGATGATGAATCCAAAACAAAAATCAGACCAAGCATTTTATTGAGAGAATTCGGGATAGCATTAATTTGACTCAATGACATCCCAAGTAAGTCGATTAAAAATTCATTCGGGGCCGTGGGAGTCAGGGCACCAGAGTCAGGACAAGAAATCCAAGTAGCTTCAGCAATGTTGAAATCACCAAGAACTACAAGAAAATCACGATCAGAAAGCAAGGAAGAGACAGAATGAATAGCAGATAGATGTATACGATATATACGAACAAGTGATAAAAATGTTAATACCGTAAATATTTAGCTTTACAGCAATAAACTCTATATCAAAAGAACTATCTAATACGACTGTTTCAGAAGGAAAGTCTACATTCACAGCAATAAGCACACCACCACCACGCCGAAGAGTACGGTCCTTTCTGTAAATAGAATATGTACTACATAGAATTTCGGAATTGAGAATGTCTTGCCTTAACCACGTTTCAGTAAAGGCAATGACATGGAAAGGGAAAGAAAGACTATTAAGGTATAAACTAGTGAGTTTACTACAAAGACCTCTTACATTCTGATAGCCAAGTAAGAAGGAGGATGTTAGTTTTTTGAACTATCAGTTATTGGGAGAGTTACCTTAGAACCAACCACCGGAAGGGTAGATACAATCGGGGGCCGATTTTTTTTCCTTGCAGTATACTCTTTCACAATTATGTGTTCTGGCCAAAATTCTTTGCAGCATATAGTGCAAAAATATTGATTCGGAACACTGATGACTGATGACTGATTGACAGTTATATTTTACAAGAATACGAATGCGAGACGTCTTTCTCGTTTCAGATATGCATAAGTAGTTTGGAGTGGTTATGGATATCTTACTTTATATATGCATGTAAGTTACGGCGAGTCATAATGACTGCCGCTAACATTACTACCTTAACAAGATCCTTAGCATCTCGCTAGGTTAGGAAGGACTTCAAGGAATGAGTAGACTTGGTTTACGTTATAAGTATTCTTATTTATTAGAATCAAAATATGGTTTGTGTGCAGTGTGTAGGCTTCTCGGGAGCAAGATTAGAACTAACTCTAGCTGCTGCAGTCAAGCATAACGATGGCTCGCAAAGCCAGCGTCTTGCGCCGGCTCAGCGTTTAATAGTTCCACAATGCTTAAGTCGGCGATCGTTGAAGTTGTTGTTTGGTCGTCGACTCAGCGTTTCGCATTTCCGTTGTTAAGTGGGCGTTTGGTTGCAACATAGTAATGACCACTGGTGTTGTTGTGTTTGATGTACAAAGTATGCTAAGCTGACGCTGTAGAATGTTAAGTGGGTCGGAGTAACATAGTAATGACCGCTGGTGTTGTTGTGTTTGATGTACAAAGTATGCGAAGCTGACGCTGTAGAATGTTAAGTGGGTCGGAGTTCGAGTGGTAGTTTCGAGTGGTACTCGAAATGTTGTGTGGCCGAATGTCGGGTGTTAACTCCTCCCAACCGCAAGATCTGCGTCCCGCAGATCCCCTAGACCTTTGACTCCTCAGTAGTGGTCTGGGATGGAAGATCCAGAGCTTGGGAATGCCCT
Organism: Scaptomyza flava; assembly: GCA_030179655.1. Taxonomy (NCBI): domain Eukaryota; kingdom Metazoa; phylum Arthropoda; class Insecta; order Diptera; family Drosophilidae; genus Scaptomyza; species Scaptomyza flava. The sequence continues at coordinate 65,094,545 of JARNME010000404.1, forward strand.
TCGTAGATGTAAGTTTTCGCCAAATGAAGTATAAGATTGCAGCGATAATGGAAGCTATCAAAATTTCTGAAAAATAAGAAAATAAAATGCTATCGGACATAATCGATAGTCTTTTTAAATTCTGTAGATTGAAATCATGGACGTATTTTAATGATACTTCGTATCCAGTTGCTGTAACATTTGTTAATACAGCCGGCATTGCCATAAGATGTGTTGACGTGTAGCTTATGTAATTCCTTCCTTTGATTGTTACCGTTTCGTTGTTGTATTGAATTACATATGACCCTGTTAAGTGGTGAATATTAGCATCAGCATCAACTGTGCCGTTGAAATTCGTTAAAAAAAATTGTGCCATCATCCACAAGTTGAACAATTTCCTGACTGTTCTTTAAGTAGACGCATGCCGCGTGTCCTCCTTTTAATAGTCTTGAGATACAACCATCTTCGTCTAGCTTTTGAAGATTTTTCTCCTGGCAAACTGTCGTATTGCCAATGGACAAGCAATCTCCTACGACGGCGTAAGTCTCCTGGGAGTCCATAGCTAATTTATCATACTTCAGTACGACTTGTTGTCCTTTTGTAATTGTTGGAAGTAAGAACATAAGACGATATTTGTCGTTCGTAACTTTGGGCATCGAGACGACATATAGTTATGATGTGCCGTTGGTAAGAATTGAAGGACGGGAAAATTCCACTGCTTCAATTGCGTTTTCATATGGTAGATTATCTACTTCCGTCAAGATGGTGGCAAATTCCTCATGATCCAAAAGATTAGTATTGACCACACCAGTTTTAGCCAATTGGCAAGCTGTCGTCTTCTCATTTACCTGGCGTGCCAATAATATAGCTTTGTGGATTATCGCCGTGGAGGCGTGAAGATCTCCGTCTATAGCGTTAACTTTTCCAATAACGTTATTGAGCTGCTGAAGGGATTCGTGTTGAGTATCGAATAAACGTGTGTTTATTCTCATCTGTTGGTTGTTGTTTTTTGTAATGGTATTTTGTGAAGTTAAAATCGCATTCCAATCGGACGCATCTGGTGACCCAGCCACCCATTTCCAAGCTGACCCTATCCAATCGATGGAACGAGGTTGCCGTGATGTTGTTTTCGTCATCCGAGAAATGCCTTCCAGCGCATCTTGAAGATAGTGATCGGTCATAGAACCTATCCTTGCGTCTGCCATTAAAATTGTTTCCCTCTGTAATTCTACAACAGCTTCCCGAATTCTTTCCAAATTGATGACGTGGGCCAGTTTGAAATATCCGTTGACCCGCCATACGAAGCCTTGTTGTAAAGTGACAACTGGCGTTTCATATTTGAAAATGTGCACAGCGATGATTTCTTGCACCAGAAGAATGCTTATGAGATAGTACGTAAAAAGTTTTTGAATTAACAGTATAATAAAATGATTAAACCTAAGGCCTAATAAGCCATGTGTTTCGAGAAAAAAAAAAAAATTTGCATACAACACAGGTAAGAATAATAAATGAAATTAATAAATTAATGGCAAAAATTACTATAAACGAAGCAACCTTGCAAAGGAGTCGTTATTGCTTATTGGAAAATAATTGCTAGTGTAATGTGTTTCTTATATGGGATTAAAATGACCTTGTGTATGTGTATATGTAATTTTAAACATGAATAGACTTAAATTTAAAGTGAATTTTGGTTTTACGAGATAAATTTTTTTTTTTTTAAATTGCTGGTCTTATTTATTGAATCTTTTCTAGTGAATTAGAAAACTAACAATAAGTGTACAAATCTTATTAATAAATCTTAGCTAACAGTTCATTTTATTTTTTTTTTGACTGTATTCTGAGTGCACGTCCCTAAAAATCATCGCTGGGTTGGTAAGTCGTTACGACGAAGACGGGATCGGCTGCGCAGCCTTGTGAGACCGCGAGATGATTTGTGTGCGATGAGAGCTTGATAAGATATTTTACTTTTTGTTCCGCTATTTCCTCCTTGACTGTTGAGATGTTTAAGTCTTTATGAATGTTTTCGTTTCGAACATACCACGGTGCCCCGGTAATGGTTCCCAATATTTTTGACTGGGCTCTCTGGACAATGTCAATGCTGCTGTTGCTAGAGTTCCCCCATAACTGGGAACCGTAGGTCCAGATTGGTTTTAGAACAGAGTTGTAAAGCAGGACCTTGTAGTCCAAACTAATGGAAGAGCGAGCATTGATGAGCCAGTGGAGGCTATTGGCTTTCAGTTTGAGATGTGTTCTTTTAGCTTCAATGTGTCGCCGCCATGTTAGTCTTCTGTCTAAGTGTACGCCCAGATACGTTACATCGTTTGCTTTTGGAAGTGTGGTGTTGTTTAACGTGAGCGGTGGACAATCTTGCCTGTTAAGGGTGAAAGTTACTTGCTTACATTTTTGTTCGTTTACCTTAATTCGCCAATCTGATAACCATTTTTCTACGTTGACCAGATGAAGGGCTAGTTGCGCTGTTGCTTGTATTGGACATCTGGAGCGGCTGAGAATAGCTGTATCATCAGCAAAGGTAGATGTTGTCAATCGGCTGCTTATTGGGATGTCTGCTGTGAAAAGCACGTACAGTGTTGGTCCCAGTACGCTGCCCTGTGGAACACCAGCTTCGATACTGTGTTCGCCAGACATTGCAGTGTTACATCTTACTGCGAACTTCCTGTCGTATAGGTACGACTTAAGCAGCTTATGTGTGTTGTTTGGGAGCATTGCTTTGATCTTATGCATTAGACCTTCCAACCAAACTTTGTCGAATGCTTGAGAAACATCCAGAAATATTGCAGTGCAGTATTCTCTATTTTCGAACGCGCTTCGTATCTCTGATGTTATTCTGTTAACCTGCTCAATTGTTCCGTGCTTTTCACGAAAGCCAAATTGGTGTGACGGGATTATGATATGAAGATTCAGGAATGGATTTATCCGGGACAGCAAACATTTTTCAAAAAGTTTTGTTAGACACGATAATAAGCTCATAGGTCTATACGACGTGGGAGCTGTGTGATCTTTTCCAGGCTTTGGTATCATAATGATAATTGACTTTTTCCATCTGTCTGGATAGTGGCCAAGTTTGGTGATAGCATTGAAGAGCTGGGCAATTATGCAGATTGCACAGTAAGGAAGCTCAATAATCATCTTTGGGGCTATTTGGTCACCGCCTGGAGATTTTTTTTGGGTTCAATTGCTCTTGAATGATTCTAACGATTTCATTCGGGCGAAATTCGATTGGATCATGTTGAAGCTGAGAGCCGTTTGAAGCAGTCGGTAGTGCAAACGTATTGTGTTTGCATGGTGAGTGCGTCTTTTAGTTTTTGCTTTGCCGATGGCATCTGTTCGATTGCCAGTCACGTCGTAAGCGCCGCTTTTGAAGCCAGTCTCCAGAGTGTTAACAAAACTATCAACGTCAGCTACATCAGCGAGACGTGGCTTAAGCTCAATGTGTGAGCTTATATATTTTTTGTATCTGAGCCAGTTAGTTTTATGTGAAGTTAACTTAACGGGTCGATTTATGAATTCAGGGTGTCGTTGCAGATTTATTAGGACTGGCGAGTAATCGGATGAAAGATCCGAAAGGCACTCTGCACTTATCAGTCTACGCGAAATGTTTTTGGTAACTGCAAAGTCAATCAAATCGGGTAGTTTTTGGGATCTGTCGGCCAGTATGTGGTCTGCCAGGAGAGGCGTGGTCGATCTGTTGTTAGCTTTATAATTGCATGTAGAGCTGCTTCCTTTGGATTCAGTAGACGAGATCCCAGTGTGTGTGCTTGGCATTTAGTTGAAAATTCCATAAATGGTCTTCAGATATGGTATAACGCGGAGGGCAGTATACAGCGGCAAGAGTAAGTTGGTTCCCACTGTCCAAATGTATTTTTAGAGATGTGGCCTGTAGAAAGTTTTCAGCAAACTCTTTATAGTAGTGGTTCTTGAGGCGGCTTCTGATCAAAATATAAGTTCCACCGTGTGCTTTACCATCGGGATGATTTGTACCATAGAATAAGTATCCACTTATGTTAAAGTTATATTTGTTTGTAAGGTGTGTTTCGGAAAGTAGCATTACGTCGATGTGCTTATCGAGAAGGAATTGAGCTAATTCAAGTTTGTGCTGTGAGACGCCATTAGCGTTCCACGTAGATATTCGTATCTCAGCCATTGATTATTTTGACTGTTGTGCTACAAGCATTTGTATCAAGAGATTTTGATTACGCATTAGTTCCTGCATAGTTGTTTTCATGAATGACATAAACTCGTTCATGCTCTGCTGCAGGGTACATACGAGTGCTTCGAGGTTACTTTGTTGCTGCTCCTGTGCAGCGTTTGTGCTCACTTGTTTTGGTTGTAAGTACGGTGTGTTAGAGGCAGGAAGAGCCAGTCCAGATCTTAGGGCGCTTGCATAAGTTGCGTTATTGGTTGAGAACGCGGGGCCAAGTGAGGATCTGGCTGCAGATGAAAAGAAGACGTCTGGGTTGTGTTTCGATGGAGTGAAGGTAGTCGGTGCGTGTTGTGAGCGTACAGTGGTACAGCGCTGATGGATACGATTTTTAAGTTCCTTGTAGACTTGGCAGCCTCTGTAGTTGGCTGTATGGTTGCCTTCGCAGTTGTTGCAGAATTTTTTGCTAGAGTCTTCTTTGCTTACTGGGCAACTTGCGGAGCTATGCAGTTCCCCACAGTATACGCATACCGAGCGCAGTGTACAGTAGGCTTTTGTATGGCCGTACTCTTGGCAGTTCATACATTGTACCGGACCGTTTCGTTTGTGCGGTTCTTCTACTGTGATTCTTCGGTGAAGTAAAAGCTGAAGTTTGTATATTGAGTGCACCTCTTTTTTTTTAAGCATTTTCGTTTCTGGTTCAAGTTCTATTTTAAAAAGTGGTTGCGGCATCCTGTTCCTGTTTAAGATGTTTATGACGGTTTTTGCTCGAAATCCTTTCTCCTGCAGCGCCTGTTTTATTTCTTCTGGTGTTACATCAGGTTCTATGCCTTTTATTACGACCTGCAGGCCCTTGCAGCTTTTTAATTGAGACGTATAATAATTAATTTTTTTTTTTCGTTTAGATACTTAATGAGAACTCTGTAATTATCTTCCGACTTTGTCTGGACTTTAATTTCTTGAATTTTACCCTGTACGAGAAGAACTATGTAGAAACTATCTTTGCCTATGAGCTCGATAACTTTGTTAACAAAAGCACTGGAGCTTTTCTCGCGTATATATATTGGGGGTGGCTTTGGCTTTTTCGTGACAACCCCAACGGCTTCAGAAGGCAGATTATCTGTGTTTTCTGCCAAGATGTGAAATATATTGCTATTGTATGTAGTATCATTCGAGGGTATATTTAAATTGCTACGGGTCATTTTTGGTTTATTCGTAGAATTTTGCGGACTTAGCTTTCTTTTGATATAAATTTAGCGATCCATACCAGTCTGCGTAGCCGGCTTAACATTTTTGCTGTTTGCAGTTTGATTTGCTGACGGCGCAGCAGTCGTTGTGCTTGTTGAACGGGAAGAAGGTATCGGTGCAGATAAGGTTGTAGTCGCTGTTGCGGTAACTAGAGAGGGCGCAGCACTTGCAGTCGTTGCTAAAAGAGACGGGGAGCACGAGAACTTTCGGTCGCGTGCTGTGTGCAATACTTCATTGGTCAGGTTGGGTGTTGCCGACCGCGCGCGGTCGGATTGCGTTGACTCGATAGATAACAGGGACGGAGACGGTGAGCAAGAAAGTTATCTGGCACGCGCTGTGTAAGAGAGTTCGATTTGCGGGTTGGGGATAATTGGCCGCTCGGGCTGCTCTGAAACTACGGAAAAGTAAGCGTTGCTCAGCCGACGACGCTCGTCTTGCTCACGTTGTCGCTGGCTACAATTCTCGCGTTGACTCATTGTCTTAAGCGAGGTGAAGAATTTGTTAGTGCCTTTTGTTTTATATGTTTTTATTTGTTAAAAGTCAGTTGTTTTGTTTGAATTGCAGATTTCTAAATAGCAATTTGTGCAGATACATTGCACTTAGCGTCTTTTCGCATAAAATATATATTTTATATATATTTATTTATATATATTTTATATATAATTAATTAACCGGACCACGATGAGAAAACACGTCTGCGTTCGACGACAGTTGACAGTTGTGATAAATGATTAAAAATATATATATTTTTATATTATTATTATTATTTTTTATAAATATTTTTTTACTATATTTGTTTGTTTTTTATATTATAATTTGGCTGGCGAAAATCCTCAACTGAACCCTCCACGAGGGTGCCGGCTGGGCAATGGGCATCGTGCTACCTCGAGACAAACGAGGGGTACCAGGTGCTATTTGCCTTGCGGAGGGACAGGACGGCGTCTAGCTAAAAGTGAACCCCAAACCATTCAAAGGCTTCGACACTGCGAAGGCGAGGGGATAACCGAAGCAGATGTCGTCATGCCCCAAAACAAACGAATGTACTACGAACCTACTTGCCTGTGGAGAGGTAGTACTATGTCTAGCTAAGGTGAACTCTAAACCACTCAAAAGCTTCGGCACAGCGTGGGCGTAGAGCAAACCATGGTTCGAGGTCCTTGGCAGTAAGGATAAAATGCTATGGGTAGACTTCCCAGAAATAAAAATCAAATGGAGGTGACTAAGGGTCAAACACGGGTTGGGATGTCAACCCAAACGTCGGTGGAAAAGGGTGCTACCACCGGCGGGCACGGGGGGGAGAAATCCTCTCTGCGTGTCGCCAGCAACCCACCCTCCGTACTGGTTGGAGCAGGCCAGGACGGTTGCATAGCTACTGCCAAAAATACACCCAAAATGTGGCGCGATACCGCAGTCCAAGGAGACTCGGATTGCGAATCACAGGAAGGGACTCGAAAACCGGTTTCTCAATGTCTTCCAGGCCCGGCGAGCACCAGCACCCCCAGTAGGGTCGGGCTCAAAAGGTCAAAGGAGGGATTGAAAGCCAAAGCCAAGTAAAAGTCCGCATTAAAAATCCGGGCTCGGCTCGCTAACTGCAAGCGAGAACTCACACAAGATGAGATCCGCCAGCAGAAGTGGGCCGACGAAAGGATTGAAGAGGGCAGGGCTCATTTCGAATAGAGGAAAAACATGGCGTCTGAGAACGTCAGTTTTGCCAACAAGGTGGAGGAGAAGTTGGCCGTCAAACGCCAGCGCTCCGCTGAAACCGCTAAAGCAGAGGTGCCAGCCAGCAAGCGGCCCTGCAAAAAGCCAGTGATGCAAGCAAAACTGACGGCCAGTGATGTGGCGAGACGACATCTTGTCGTCGCGCTCATCGACCGGAGCGACCCAAACGGCAAGAGCAGTGGAAGAAGGTGGAGGAGCTACTGTTCAACGCGCTTCTGAGTCGTATGGGCGAACCGGACTCGCTACCCATCTCTTTTGATGGAGCGGGCTGGCTCTCAGGCGTTAAAATCCTGAGCTGCAAGGATGACCACACTCTGAAGTGGGTCACCGGTGTCGTGGCTGCTCTGGACGCTCCGTGGGAGGGTGCCAAGCTGGAGGTAGTGGACAGAACTTGCATTCCGTCCCTACCAAAGGCAAAAGTACTTTTCCCGCGGGTCGTACCAGCGGACCAGGCACTGCAGCTACTGCGATGGCAAAATTCGGACGTGCCAACTGTCGATTGGAAGGTGATCCACGTTGCGAAGCCCGATAGCAAGGGTCAGCAAATGGTGATCCAGATCAATAAGGAGGCCGACGACTTGCTATACGGAAGGTTCGGGAAGATGGCGTGGGGCGTGGGTAGCGTATACCTACGTCTCAAAAAGCGCCACCCCGACGACAAAAATACGAATACGCTGGAGGCGGGTGAGGTGGAGAAAGACCTGGCGGAGGTCACACTCGCAACCAAGAGCCTGGAAATAGAAGATGACGAGGATGCGGACAGTACCGTGGTGGAAGTCCCATCCGTGGAAGATGCCACAGCCAATTATGGAGCTGAGGGTCATCCAAGTCAACTTACATAAGAGCAAGTTGGCATCGGCGGAGCTCCTGTTAACCCTGGAGACAGGGCTCGCCGATGTAGCCTTGGTCCAGGAGCCCTGGATAGCCTCAGGCAACAAGGTTTCTGGACTAAAGACTCCCAACTACAACATATTCCACCCAACAACAGTGAGTAGAGCAAGGACCGCAATCCTAGTAAGGAAAGGTATCTATGCTTACTTATTGTCTAATTACAGCACTGACGACCTCACTGTGGTCGCACTAGAAGGTGGCAGAGATGAGCCAATCCTAATGGCACCCTGCTACATGGCGCACGACACCGAAGCGCCCCCTCAAGAGCTCACTCGACTGGTGACAGAGGCCGACTCTAAGAAGCAGGCCCTCACCATCGGAGCTGACGCCAACGCTCATCACACGGTATGGGGAAGCAGAGATATTAACGAAAGAGGTGAGTCACTGCTTGATTTCATATTACAGACTTATCTTAAGATAGTAAACGAGGGAGATGAACCAACATTTGTTGGCCCTACCTCATATAACGTCTTAGATATAACTCTTGCGTCGGTAACGAATACCGTGGCTCAGGATTGGAGAGTCCTTAGTAGACATTCCTTCTCGGACCACAGGTACATTCAATTCCGGGTAAACTTTGAACGAATAGTGAAGAAAAATGTGTTTAGAAACCCGCGAAATACGGACTGGGAGCAGTTCGTTAAAGAGGTTGAAGGAAAAAAGACTGCTCAACGTCTTTGCACGATAGGCAACATGAAGATACTCAACTACGGGCATAGTATAATTGGAAGAGGGATCCAAGTCGAAACAGACTATATGATCCAAAGAAACAATTTTAACTATACGCCCACGCTCCTAGGAAAAGATGATTGGCGCTCAGGAGCTGAGCAGACGGCCATCAACGTATATACAGACGGCTCAAAAATGATGGAGGGAGTCGGCGCAGCAGTATACTGCGCCGAACCACCCATAAGCCTGCCTTACAAACTCCCGGACCACTGCAGCATATTCCAAGCGGAGATATTCGCAATCAGGAAACCAGCAGAAGTAGTCTTAAAAACGAATACAACGCAGGACATGGTGAACATATTCGTAGATAGCCAGGCGGCAATCAAAGCCCTACAGGCTCACCACATAAGCTCTCGGAATGTCCTGGCGTGCAGGGAAACGCTAGATGCACTCGGCACCGTTAAAAAAGTGCGCATCTACTGGATTCCAAGCCACCAGGGCTTCGAGGGCAACGAAACAGCAGACACTCTGTCTAAGCAAGGTGCAACGGGACTCAACAGTGACATTGTTGATGTTCCGATCTCCCTGCGAACGTTACACTCCTATATGGAGGCACAGGCACGGGACACAGCAGTACGAAAGTGGACATACACCTCCGACTGCAGAATCTCAAGAATAATGTGCAAAACCTACGACGAGAAACTAACGAAATATGCACTAATGCTAAAAAGGCATGACTGCCGAAGGCTGGTAGGTCTCTTCACAGGCCACTGCCTAACCGCAGTACACGCGAAAAGGCTAGGCATAACTGACACCGACGAATGCCGGAAATGCAACGTTTCTGGTGTCAAAGAATCGCTTGAGCATCTCCTGTGCAGCTGCCCCGCACTGGCAGCACAAAGACTACGCTATCTACATGCTCCCCTTCTAGCTTCACTCGATGAAGCCAGTAAGCGGGAACCCAACAAGCTTCTGGCATTTGCCCGAAGTACGCTTACCCAGCTGGACACCACTTAGAGAGGTAGTCCATCGGGATAGCCCTCAACACCTCTAAACACCGGCCTCACTTAGGACCCTTCAACGGTCTATGTGTGGCGCTCCCCCTGGGAGTGCCAGCCGGCATAACCTAACCTAACCTATATTATTATTTAAAATAATTAGAAATAATTATTATTAGACAAAATGTTGTAAAAGTAAATGGTAAGTGGTAAATTGTGAAATGTTTTTTCATTCGTTTGAATCAATTTCTCAAATCTGATTTATGAAAGGTTTTTCCTGACCTAGTTTTGATTGTCACTTTCCTATCCTCTTGGACTATTTCCGGTTTGTATCTTTGTTTTATTTTTGTCTTTATTTGTTTATTTGCGACGAAGACTTTGTCGTCCTGACTATAAGATATTGGTTCATCCCTATTTTTGTTACGCGCAAGGTTAGTTGTTGTTTGTTTGAACTGTATCAAGAGTTTTTTCTTTAAAATTAGCTAAGCCCTGGTTATTGATTCTGGATGTTCGATTTGAAAAATACATCAACCGGTTTCCTTTTAGTCACAGAATGAACAGAATTATTGTATCTATCCACTGAAATAAAGACTAATTCGCTGTCTTTAAAATTAGGGTATTCACTTTTCAAACATCTAAAAATTTCTAAAAAGGTGGAATGTAATTTTTCAACCTGACCATTAACTTCGCTCTTTTGAGTCGGGGTGTAATACAACTGTATCAAGGGTCTTTAAATAATTTAAGACAGTCGGACACAGGAGGCCCCTCTCATTGTCTGATACTATTATCTTTGGTACCGTAAAATAGTGTAATGTCTCTAACAATGCTTCTCGCAAATGGACCGCTGATTTAGATTCTAATGTAAAAATGTCGATGTGAAGAATTTCACATGGTAAATCAGGAATTGGAGTTGGTTGAAAAGCTGGTTTATTTGGATGTCTATCGTATTTGAAAAGTTTGCAACATTCGCAAGAAGACACTTGGGCCCGAATGATGCTTGTTAATTTTGGGAAATAAAATCTTTCCAAGATTTGTAAACGAACTTCTTTTGGTCCCCTGTGGGCCCTACGATGTTCTTTGTCAATAACCTCACAAATTACGTCCGCGTCGGACAAGTCCGTAACTAAACGCTGAGTAATTCGAATTTTAAAAGGTTTAAAATTTTCGAAGCAATTTGACTGAAAAAAATTTAAGTAAGATTCGGGTATCTTGATTCCATTAATGATCGAAGGCTTTAAATATTTCTGTAAATAAATGTTTGAGTTCGATAGTTCTTGTTTATTAATAGGAATAAAATGTCTAACAAAACCTGTGTGCGGGTGTTCACATAAGTAATCTGAACGGTCTTGATCAAATATTAATTGATTCCGGAACACGTTGATAGGAACTTCAACGTGAGGAATCAACGCTGATGCGTCTTGAAACGCGCTATGGACAGTGTTTCCAGAGTCCGAACCGTATTCGGAAGCCGTAGCTGTATTGGAACCCAAATGGTTAACTTGTGTCGTGATGCGTGAAAGAGCATCAGCAACCACGTTCGACTTCCCTGGTTTATACAACAATTCACAATTATATTCCTCTATCCGAGACTTCCAACGCTTTAATTTAGCATTGAAATTCCTATTACCTAACGCGAATGTTAAAGGTTGGTGATCCGTATAAATTTTGATAGAACCCGCACCATACAAATAAGAACGAAGGTTGTCTAATGCCCATACTATTGCTAACATTTCTTTCTCGATTGTAGCGTAGTTTTCTTTGGTTCTAGATAGAGCACGAGATATGTAAGCTATCGGACGATCTTTTTTCTCGTCTATTTGAGAGAGAACTGCCCCTATTGCATAATTTGACGCGTCCGTTGTCAAATGGAAAGGAATGTTGAAATTTGGGAAAGCTAACACCTCCGATGAAGAAATTATGATTTTTAAGTTTTCAAAGGCTTGCAAAGCTTTTTCATCTAACTCAACTGGAACTTTAGTGGAATGATTTGCTTTAATCTTAGCGTATTTACCTCTTGTAAGATTCGTTAGAGGTTTGGCTACATTTGCATAATCTTGTATAAATTTCCTGTAGTAGGAAGTCATACCTAAAAATCTTTTCAGTTCTTTAACATTGCTGGGAGGTTTCATTTTATTAATAGCTTCTACCTTTTCATTATCTGCCTTAATTCCTTCACCCGTGACAACATAACCCAAAAATTCTACCTGGGTTGATAAAAAATGAGTTTTACCCAAGTTAACTCGAAGATTAGCTTTTTGTAAACTTTCGAAGACCAATCGAAGGTTAGTCCAATGACTGTCAAAATCTTGACTAAAAACAATTATATCGTCGATGTATACGTAACAGATTTTACCAATATGTCCTCTCAACACATCGTCGATCATGCGTTGGAAATTTGCTGGAGCGTTCTTTAATCCGAACGGAAGACGTAAGAACTCGTTTTTTCCATTCAAAGTAGAGAATGCAGTCTTAGGGATATCAGTTTCTTTCATATGAATCTGATGGAACCCCGATGTCAAATCGAGGGTGGTGAAGTATTTAGCTTTATCGAGGCTTGCTAAAGTGGAATTAATGTCGGGAATTGGGTATGTGTCGGATATGGTAACCGTGTTTAACCGTTTGAAGTCGATGACTAATCTGTGTTGTACCTCTCCGTTTTGGTTTTTTAGGCACCACCCATAGCGGAGAGTTATAAGGACTTCGAGAAGGTCTGATTATTCCTTCTCGTAAGAGTTCTTCTACCTGTTCTTCCACTACCTTCCTCATATGAGCTGGGTACGGATAACTTTTAGTGTAAATTGGATCCTGGGTGCTAGTGCGAATATCTGCCTTAACGACAGTGTTCACTGATTCTCCTTGAGGAATTGGTTTGAAAATTTCTGAAAATTCTTCGAGTAGTGTGTTTAATATTGAATTAACATGCTCAGAATGACCAGTATCAATTACTGAATGAACGTTTAAAGAATTTTTGGCTAACAAATGTAGTTTAACACCTGGAGCTATTGTTAAAAGATCCTTCTCTCTGTCGATTACTGCTTTTAAATTTTTTAGAGTGTCATCACCGATAATACCATCAAAAGATCTTAGACTAGGGAGTACGAAAAAAGTAAGAGTTGTGTCATTGCCAGCATATTCAAAAAATTTGCCAACAAGTTGGTGCGTAATTCTTACGCAGCCTGTGGCGGACTGAACGAAGAAGGGTTTGAGAAGTGACGTGCAACCGACGGCTATTTTAGGGCTTATAAAATTTTTAATAGCGCCGGTATCTATTAAAAATTGTAACTTAACCCCGTCCTTGGTTCCATACTCTAAGTATGGTACACTAGAGAGGCGTCGGTCATAAAATTTGACTCCCCGTCGTCAGCGTCATGACTGTCGTTTCCTAAAACCACTTGATTTTCTTCTTGTAACATGACCTCATGTTGCGTTGCTTCATTGTTTAAACAATCTTGCTCGTAATGTGACTCCTGCCCTGACTCTTGAGAAGTTACACTTGAACCAAGAGAAGGCACAGTTGTCGACATTTGGAATAATCTTTGTGTCTTCTTAAAAGGATTCGAAGGTTGATTATTTGGCCCTCTCTTTGCCGATGCATTGTCCGATCGAATACTATAACCAGTTTGATAAGACTGACCTGACCTATTTGACTCCATTTTAATGGCAGGTCGGGGTCCATTGAATCTTGGTACGAATTGTTGGCTCCTGGCTACTCCATTATTTTGTGGAACCGATGTTGACTGTGCTGAGTAAGATTGGAATCGAGGAACGCTAGCTGGGCGGTATGGTTGAGAAAAAACTTGCGGCGTAAACTTATTGTTGTGTGTGGCCTGTTGTAAATTTCCCCTGAATGACACATTTTGCAATTCCAAGCAAAAAGAGTATGCCTCTGGCAAGTTCTTTGGATTACGAATAACCAAGAGTTTCGAAATGTCGCCATCTAAGCCCCTTATAAAAACATCCAATGCCTTATCTCTATATGTTTCAACCAAGGCATTGAATACATCAGGAGTATGGGCTCCTCCCTTCAACTTATTTGATATCAAAGAAAAGTGATTATTGACTTCCATATAAAATTCTTCTAAAGTCTTAAAACCTTGCGACAACTGACTTAACTGATATTCGAGGGTACGAACATCACGCTTGTCCGCATAATGGAGAGCTAGTACTCTCTTAATCTTCGACCAATCATCGTCCCTTACGCTGTATGAGCCGAGTGCTAAGTCGGCACTTCCCCTGATTTTTTGTCTAATATGTAAGACAATTGACCTGAAAATAGGTTTATCCCTCACGATTTCATAATCATTTAGAATTGATTGCGCCCTGTTAACCCAGGACACATATTGTTCTGAATTCCCCTCAAACGACTGAAGCTCCTTAACACAATCCGGCAGGGTATAAGTTTCTTTCAACTCATATTCGTTGCGTGCACGAACCAATGGTGTGGGCTGATTCGCAACCGGGTTACGTTCTTCATAATCCGTCTCTAACGTAAGGACTCTATTACCTATCTTCCTAACATCATCTTTGACCCCCATCACTTGGTTAAGAAGGGCCTTGAGCGGATCGTCAAACTTGTTCAGAGTATCTTTAATTTCTTCCATATTGTAAAATTTTCTCTGTTTAAAGGATTTGTTAAGATTAATTACAAAATTTATAGCATCAAAACTCGCAAAATAAAGGGGGGTGTCCGACTTCTGTACAGTGTCTGAGATTGGGGCTTCTCCCTTATTGTTTTTCCTGCTTTAATATAATCGCAAAATATTTTTCTCTTACCCCTCTTTCAGATTTGAGACTTGTTAAATTTCGCAAAAGGAAATAATCGAAAACGTTTGACTTACCCCTTCCTTGTCCTTGTGAATTGTGTTGATTATCTTATTGTAATTGTATGTTGATTATCCTAGTATGACAATGTGTTGAGTGTCTTTATCTGATAATTTTTAAGTGTAGTGTTCTATTGGGGTTGAAAAAAAATATTAGTAATATTGCCAAAAATGTTAATAAATAAATGGAAAAATAATTCAGTGTTGGCCGCGCCGTCTCTGTACGCCTCGCTCGCTTGTTTTTTTCACAAAAGAATCTTATTATTTTTTTATTACTTTTTGTTAAAAAATTATTTTTTTTAGCACTGGGCGCGGTGGTCCGTAGTTGTCCTTTTTGGCTGTTGGCCTACTAATGGTACGGATTCTCACACAATCTATTAGATTGCCACACGCTATACTTAATTACAGAACCAATTAGGCTCATGTTTGAGCTTCTTTCTTAACAACTTTTTGCACCCGCAAATATAACACAACGTATGTTAATTGCCGCGGTGGGTATTGTTTTATCTTAATTTTATTATAACAATCAATTGCACTCGCAAATTTTGATGCACGACGAGCGTGGCCAAATTGCCACAGTGTGTATTAATTAATTAATTAATGTGTAATTGATTATTTTTTATTTTTATTTAAAGTATTTTTTTAATTTTAAATGATACAATATTTTAGCACTCGCAAATTTTGATGCACGTCGAGCGTGGCCAAATTGCCGCAGTGTGTAATTGTATATTTTTATACCCTTAACCCATAAAATGGGTAAATAAGGGTATAATGGTTTTGTGCAAAAGTATGTAACAGGCAGAAGGAAGCATCTCCGACCCTATAAAGTATATATATTCTTGATCAGCATCAACAGCCGAGACGATATAGCCATGTCCGTCTGTCCGTCCGTCCGTCCGTCTGTCCGTCTGTCCGTCTGTCTGTCTGTATGAACGCGTGGATCTCAGAGACTACAAGAGCTAGAGACTTCTGATTTTGTATTTAAGTTCTCCTATACCATGAGCAGAACAAGTTTGCTTCAAATTATCGATAACTATTCTGGTTTCCGATATACACATAATATCGATAACAATAAAATATCGAATTTGGAAAATCTAAAAATGAGGGTTGAAGTAATGGATAATGATAGAACTTTTCTGAAAATTTCGTCCGAATCGGTTGAGAAACACCGGAGATATTGAACTTAATCGATGGAAGCTAAGCCAGTATACCAAAGCCTTATATAAATTAAATATATTTATTGCAACTGGGTTCAGGGTATCTTCTAGTCGGGCTCTCCCGACTAGAGCCTTCTTACTTGTTTATTTTTATTTAAATTATTATTTTATTTTAAATGACACAATATTTTAGCACTCGCAAATTTTGACACACGACGAGCGTGAGCAAATTGCCGCAGTCTGTAATTGTGTTTTATTTTACTTTTAATTAATTTTGATTTTTCGTATTTGCGAGGGACACACACAAGAACAGCACGGCACTTCACTTCACATACTTTCACATTTTATTCACATTTTTATTTTTTTTTTTTTGTTTTTTATTTTTACACGAATACCCTTGCAGGAGTAGGTAACTCAAGGGTATATTCTTTTTTTTCTTTTTTCAGAATACTAGTCGGGCGCCAGTTACGGCGAGTCATAATGACTGCCGCTAACATTACTACCTTTACAAGATCCTTAGCATCTCGCTAGGTTAGGAAGGACTTCAAGGAATGAGTAGACTTGATTACGTTATAAGTTTTCTTATTTATTAGAATCAAAATATGGTTTGTGTGTAGTGTGTAGGCTTCTCGGGAGCAAGATTAGAACTAACTCTAGCTGCTGCAGTCAAGCGTAACGATGGCTCGCAAAGCCAGCGTCTTGCGCCGGCTCAGCGTTTAATAGTTCCGCAATGCTTAAGTCGGCGATCGTTGAAGTTGTTGTGTGGTCGTCGACTCAGCGTTTCGCATTTCCGTTTTTAAGTGGGCGTTTGGTTGCAACATAGTAATGACCGCTGGTGTTGTTGTGTTTGATGTACAAAGTATGCTAAGCTGACGCTGTAGAATGTTAAGTGGGTCGGAGTAACATAGTAATGACCGCTGGTGTTGTTGTGTTTGATGTACAAAGTATGCGAAGCTGACGCTGTAGAATGTTAAGTGGGTCGGGGTTCGAGTGCTAGTTTCGAGTGGTACTCGAAATGTTGTGTGGCCGAATGTCGGGTGTTAACTTGTATGTAGCTAAGACGGGTCAATAAACTATATACAATTGAAACACTCACATTTAAGGGTGCTGAAAGTGCTTAGATGTACATAAACAGTCAAATTTCAGCTTAGCAATTTCTTGTCGTTCATAGTGCCCATTTACAAGCTGAAGTTTATTCATTAATTTTTTATTCATTCCGTTTTGAAAGTTCTGCGGAACTCAGGTCGCATTTACACGCTGAAGTTTTTCAGTGAAATTTTTCCTTTGAAAATGCAACTCTGGTTTAAACTTATGGTTGATGAACATATGTACATCTTAGCCATCGATTGTTTTATTCGTTAACATTCAATTGATTTAAGAAGTAACAAGTAAATAAAAAAGATTCAGTGAACATTTAAATTAATAATTTCTTAACCAAAACAATATATTTACTATTGGCGCTAATATTTGCTTGTGCAATATTTCGTATCGATAACATAATTATTCACATCAAACACTGTGGAACTCTGTGTTTACATTCTATCGGAATAAGGCAAAGAAAATTAGAAAAAAATTCACGACTTAACAAGTAAAGAATTTTTGCTTTAAATTTTACCCCTGAACTCCCCTTGCCTACAAACAAAACATTCAGAGAGAAAATTCACGAAAAAACTTCAGCGTGTAAATGGGCACATACTCTTTCCTTTTTTATACCCTTAACCCATAAAATGGGTAAATAAGGGTATAATGGTTTTGTGCAAAAGTATGTAACAGGCAGAAGGAAGCATCTCCGACCCTATAAAGTATATATATTCTTGATCAGCATCAACAGCCGAGACGATATAGCCATGTCCGTCTGTCCGTCTGTCTGTCCGTCTGTCCGTCTGACCGTCTCACAGTGGGGCCATATGAGTTTTTTCATATCAAAAATTATAACTTTTGAAACAAATGAGATAATCGAACAATTTAAAAAGCATATGATAGATAATTAATCAACCTAAAAAATGAGCGTTTGAAATGAATTCTACGATTTTTCTGTGCCTATTTATGGGTATGAAATTTGTGGAAAAATCAACTTTACGGGAAGGAAAAAAAAAATATTTTTTAAATTTTTTGATTTTTATTGTTTCGTTTTAATGGTTTTTATAATCTAAAATTAATATTAAAATAATTAAAAAAATTTATTTTTTTTTTTTTTTGTATTAATTTTTTGTAAAATATTCATCACAATCCGTAAGAAATGGTATACCTAAAAGAGAAATCATCTCTGAACAATAAGTATTTTCTAATTCTTTTCGTGACTTAACATGCCTCAGTGATGAAATTAGTGGATATGAAGATGCTGCTAACATGTTGAAGAGGTCCTCATTTTGTCTCACCCTTGATGCTTTGAAAGTGTTTAACAATCTGTATTTTTTATAAAACTTATTAAGGGACTCTTGTGCTTCTTCAGAGAGCTCTCCAATTGGCAAATACTGATACTCAATTATATCTTTGCCATGCGCCAATATTTTATGGACTGTCGGGGTCAACTTTTTCTGCGGATGTAATTCTGGTACCTGGTAATTTATTTGTATATCCTGTAACTACACCTGAATTTAGGGACCAGGATTTGACAAATGATCTCAGGTAAGCATTACAGAATGAAAAACAAAAGTCAAGTATCTTCACAATAACAACAACAACAAAAATGGGTTTTCACGGTTATATGTCATAAATTGCCCAAAAATGCATGCAACACATTTTTTTCTATGACTTTTTTCACTTTTTTTACATTAAAAAAAAAGGGGAAAAAACGGGCACATGAAACTTTTTGCATTTAATAGAGGAATAATCAAAGAAATTAATTTAAAAAAATAGCCGATATAATGTGATACAATTTTTTTTTATTTTCCATCAAAGTTGAGAAATAGTGAAAAAGTGGATAGTTGGTAAATATTGAATTGCCTGGCCAAACGGAAAGCAAACAGTATAATTTTTTTTTATTCTTTTCTTAATAATCAGATCTATCAATAAAACCAAAAATAATGACGATCCGTAACTTAGTTTTTGAGATATTGTATCTCAAAGCCGACCAAATTACTTTAAAATTGTGATTTTTATGTAACACAAAAAATCAGACAACTTTGAAAAGCTATATCTTCTAAACAATCCGGTTACATTTTGGATTGCAGATTTGAAATCGCTGGAAAATTTCCTATAAAGTAGGTTCATTCAATATTTTTTAGAGGCACATGCAATTTTTGATTTTTGACACTTGACTTGTTCTACGGGCGCCACTGTGCGTCTGTCCGTCTGTATGAACGCGTGGATCTCAGAGACTACAAGAGCTAGAGACTTCAGATTTTGTATTTAAGTTCTCCTATACCATAAGCAGAACAAGTTTGCTTCAAATTATCGATAACTATTCTGGTTTCCGATATACACATAATATCGATAACAATAAAATATCGAATTTGGAAAATCTAAAAATGAGGGTTGAAGTAATGGATAATGATAGAACTTTTCTGAAAGTTTCGTCCAAATCGGTTGAGAAACACCGGAGATATTGAACTTAATCGATTGAAGCTAAGTCAGTATACCAAAGTCTTGCATAAATTTAATTTATTTATTGCAACTGGGTTCAGGGTATCTTCTAGTCGGGCTCTCCCGACTAGAGCCTTCTTACTTGTTTAATTCTATGACACTAGAAACAAATTATGCCATCGCAATTTATGCAGCGAAGCACACAAATTTCGAACGAGTATTCAGTAATGCACTTGTCGATGTCATGTGCCGACACATAAAAAACCAAACTATGAAAAATAGCAAAATTCTAGACAAGCAGGCCCAGCAAAAAGGGAAACACACGCACACATACAGTGACAAATTTTTACCGTTCTTGGTTGCTGCTGGCCTGCCGCTTGTCGTACACTTGACGGGCCGCTGAGTACTAGGGCAACTGAAACAAAGACGGCTGCACATGCTATCCGCTATGGCGCTCCCTCACACTTATGGCTTACTGCTTTTATTTTTCTTTATAACATTTGAAATATTTCTGAGCCAAACCCTTGAGACAAAGCTTTTCTTAGCAATTGCAACATCTTGATATTCCACAGTCTTTGGTTGAAGGGCAAGAATCGCGCTCAGGCTAAAGGCAGAGCCAAACGACGCTTTCTTCCTTAAAGACTCGCAGCAAGCAAAGTTTCAACATATGCTAATGCTGCATAGGTTGACAGAAGATTGACAATGTGTACAACATCAGTTGACGTTTCCAATGTGAACATTATTCTTCAGCTCTCTCTGTTTTGTAGAAAAATTTAAACTCACTTCAATTGTGATTTAAGAACAAAGCGAGAAGGTTGCAATCATGAGTGAAAAATTATAATTGTTGTTTAACGAATAAATAACTCAGTGAAAAGCTTATATTGTATATTATATTTGTATTGAGTGAATTTTTTAAGATGAAGCGATTTTATAAAATAAACAAGTAAGAAGGCTCTAGTCGGGAGAGCCCGACTAGAAGATACCCTGAACCCAGTTTCAATAAATATATTTAATTTATATAAGACTTTGGTATACTGGCTTAGCTTCCATTGATTAAGTTCAACATCTCCGGTGTTTCTCAACCGATTTGGACGAAATTTTCAGAAAAGTTCTATCATTATCCATTACTTCAACCCTCATTTTTAGATTTTCCAAATTCGATATTTTATTGTTATCGATATTATGTGTGTATCGGAAACCAGAATAGTTATCGATAATTTGAAGCAAACTTGTTCTGCTCATGGTATAGGAGAACTTAAATACAAAATCTGAAGTCTCTAGCTCTTGTAGTCTCTGAGATCCACGCGTTCATACAGACGGACAGACGGACAGACAGACGGACATGGCTATATCGTCTCGGCTGTTGATGCTGATCAAGAATATATATACTTTATAGGGTCGGACATGCTTCCTTCTGCCTGTTACATACTTTTGCACAAAACCATTATACCCTTATTTACCCATTTTATGGGTATAAAAAGGAAGTTGTTAAACACTTGTTTCAATGATCCAATGTTGTGGCCAGCGAGAAAAGCGTTGCGGCAAAAACATGAAAATTCATAATTATGTTTATTATACATATAAATAAATATAGCCGAAGGCCTAAGTAGCCAGTGCTATCTTAAACTTGTTATTGTAGTTTTTAAGCTCAAATATATCAATATTAAATAAATATAAATAAATAAAATGGCAACCTTTATTGATATCAACCCTTGATCTTGAATTGTTTTCAATAGTTGATATTGGCTTGATATTGGCTTGCTTTCAGGGCATATCAACACTTTACATCAAGAGTCAATTTGAATTGATTTCGCTATCATTATCAAGTTGCCGTCAAGGCTATATCAAGCATAAAATCAATAGCAAGCGCTTGACATAACCCTTGACGGCAACTTGATATCAACTTTACGTCAAGGGAAAATTTTTGCTGGGATTAGACATTTCTTCTAAAATGCTTCTTTGAATGGTCAAACTCTTTCCATATGGTTGCAGGCTAGGCATTTGATGCAAATTACACATCTTACTGTTCAAAATATAAAAACCAATCGTTTGTTAGGGGCGTCCACAAATTACGTGCGGTGTTTAAGGGAGGGGGGGGGGGGGGGGGGGGGGGGGGTCAAGTTAAATCTCACCAAATCTCACCAGGGGGGGTGGGGGGAGTTTTTAACAAATATCACGTAATTTTTTTTCAATAGAAAACCATGTAAAATATTTGAAAGTAAAGTTAAATTAAAGTAAGAAATTTTTCTACAATAAAAATATGGCGAAATTTGACACAATGGTGTTTATCGTACTCGCCCGAACACCGCAGAGCAGCACAATAGCTCTCCGATTGTTTAAGTGTTATCGACCAGCCGTATCGATACGCGTGACTCGACGAACGTCACAGCGTAAAGAGCCGAGGAACAGCGACGCACGTACAGTAGAGCTGCAAAAACATCGATTTGGAAAACATCGATATAATCGATGTTGACATAGATGTTTTTGCAGCTCTAACGTACAGGTCCCAACTTGCTTTGTTGATTCCCGCAAATATTTTATTGCACACCTATTTTTGTTACAATTTTAATTATTAAACATGAGTTTTCAAGAATATTATAAAGCTTACATTAAAAGACACATCTGCAAGACAAAAAAATGTTGTCAAGAAGAAGTGGTAAAGTTATGGAACACAGCAAAACAAAAGTTTCCGAAGAAAGAAGATTTGGTGAAACATGTTCAGCATGAAATTGATCAGCTTTTAAAAGAAGCAGCGGAAGGAAAGGCCCGAAATACTCTAGTGTTTCTCTCTAAGGTAGGTTAGATACCTCTATTTATTTATTTATGCTTTAAATTTAATTTTATGTACAATACATTTGAAAAGTGTGCTGAGGAAAAAAAATATGCATCGATTTTCTTAGCGGGAAGTTAAAAAAATACATTATTTTCACTCGGAGCTCAGACAGTGTTTCAACACAAGTTGACATAAGCGCTCAAGGTGTGTCAAACTTAGAATGCGCGAGTAAAACTGAAATTAACATTCAGATTATTCAACATGAGGAATCAGTGACTCAAAATGAGATTTCTCACACTAATCAGCAGCTAATGGATCATTATAACGATAATGAACCTCAACTGGCAGGTTAGTGTTTCCCTTTTTCTTGTATGTGCGACATTTTCTTTATTTTTTCTTTCCCCTACAGGTGCTACAAAACGGAAAATTCAGCCTCTTGTAATCAGCGACGATGAGGATAAAGTTACATCAACTTCCACACCATCCGTTATACGTCCTACTCCAGCTCAAGATGATATAAAAAAAGAAATTGATAAACGACGCATGGAGTTAGACTTGACAGAAAGACGCAAAGGATCTCTTGTTGCTGACGGCACTGAACACGACAAAGTACGAAAGTTGCGGCAAGAAATTGATAATTTTGAAAAACAGCTCAAGCATAAGGAGAACCAAAGAGTATACTCGATGAAGTATAGAAAAAACAAAAAACAAAAAATAATCGAATTGTGTTCTAAAAATCCTGAAGCAGCAAAATCGTTGATGCCTCGAGCAAGCTCTGGACGTCCACGCTTGGAAGAAGGGCAGTCTGAATTGCTGAAAACTATTAGTGATTTAGCTATGTTTGGTGCATCAGCTGAGGAGCGGCGTCGCTGTGAAATTATTCGTACTGTCCATAGTATTTCAGAGCTTACTGAAAAACTTATCGAGCTGGGATTTAATATTTCTCGAAGCGCTGTTTACATTCGACTGTTGCCTAGACGGGCAGATACTCGGGAGGCTAAGCGCCATGTAGTGACTGTACCGGTGAAGTTGAGTCGTCCTGAAGCAGACTATCATAAAGCGCACCAAGACCAATACGTTTCTGTAGCTTCCATAAGGTCACTAGAAACTGTAGCCTCAATACTTGGCCCTGATTCTGTATCTTTTTTATCCCAAGATGACAAAGCACGGGTCCCCATAGGATTGACAGCAGCAAACAAACAGGCGCCTTTGCTAATGCACATTGAGTATAAAGTGTCGTTACCAGATCACGACTTTATAATTGCTGCAAGACATAAATTGATCCCGAGTGTCTATGCTTTGTGTGAAGTAAAACCGAATGAGATGGGGCGGCCAGAAGCCGTCTCATATAAGGGACCAACATATATAGCAATCCGAAGTGGTAAGCACTCGTCTTCGACTGCAACTAGTCACGCTGAAGACTTAGACACTCTCTTAACTCTTGAGCCTTTTCTTAAATTAATGAAAAACGAAGACGGTAAAGTCAAGCCTGTCCTTATTATTTCGAGCGATGGCGGTCCCGACGAGAACCCGCGATATCGGAAAGTCATTGCACATTCTATAGAGCATTTTAAAAAATATGATATGGATGCAATATTCATTGTGACTAATGCCCCCGGCAGAAGTGCTTTCAATAGAGCAGAGAGACGCATGGCTCCACTTAGCCGAGAACTAACAGGTGTTGTTCTTCCCCATGACTTCTTTGGAACACATCTTGACTCTTGCGGCAAAACAATTGATGATGAGTTAGAAAAAGATAACTTCAAAAAAGCAGGAGAAGTTTTAGCTGAAATATGGTCCGCCGTGTGCATTGATGGACACGAAGTTATTGCTAATTACATCGACCCAAACGACGAAATTTCTAATGTTCCAGATTTGCCAACTGAAGAATGGTACACCAAGCATGTTAGAGAGAGTCAATATTTACTTCAGGTTATTTTGTTTAACATTTTTTTAACAAGCATCCATGCTAACAAATGCATCTTTATAAAGAATCAAAAATAATTATTATTTTAGGTTGTTAAATGCGATGACCAGCAGTGCTGCAGTCCACGTCGGAGCTCTTTACATTTAGTTCTACATGATCGTTTTTTATCACCTCCATATCCTATCACGCAAGTTAAAGGACATCCGACGATTCCGGATCCTGAACAGCATGATGGAAAAACATTTGCACCAGTTTTAATTCGCCACAGCCTACCGATCCAACCATTACAAATCTTCACAAGCATGCCTTACGACCTCTATTGTCCAAGTTTACGTCACGATATAAAAAAGAGATGCTGCAATACATGTGGTATCTATTTCGCATCCATCACAAAAGTTGCAGAACATCGACGTGCGGCTCATCATGCACGAGCAGTGCACACACGCAAATTGCGACTATCGCGTATTGTCACAAAACGAGTGACTGAAGTTCTGTGTGCAACCGACAACGGTTTGGAGTGGCTAAATCAGGGCGAAGTTGCAGGAGCAGATGAGTTTATTGAAAATTATTTGGATACGTTGGTTCCAGTAGTCACTCTTGAGACTGTGCACGAGTCTCCATGGACTGAATTAGAATAATCTTTTATTAATTTACGTTGAAGTATTGTGAAATAGGCCGCATCAGCCCCTTCACAAAGGATTATTTAATTTATATTTATCGTTTTTAATTTTGAATTAATATTTATAGTTTTAAAGCCGCACTGAAGCGCATAGCTAAGGATTGTTGAATTTATATTTATATTTATAGTTTTGAATTTTGAATTTTTGTATTTTTATTTACATAATATTTGTATTTGTTAATAAACGCCTAGCTTTCGAAATCTCGAAATAGTATTTAAATGTAACCGCCCAAAACGCAGGGTCGCAAGATGTAGCGCGCCAGCTGCGATCGGCAAATCCACCACGGGCAAGTGTGGGGAGTGGAAAATTTGCAACTTGGATTTTACAGCCAAAAGCACATTTTAAAAAATATCACGTGAGATTGGGGGGGGGGGGAGTAGAGGAAAATCTTACGAAATCTCACCAGGGGGGGGGGTCGAAAAATCCCAAAAAACGCCTTACGTAATTTGTGGACGCCCCCTTAGCTTGAAGAAACGCGCTGTCTCGCACGGATTATAAATTTCGTGACCCAAAGAATAGCAGCGATTTATTGCACTGGCAGTTGTGTTGGATAACAATTGCGTTGCCAACTTCAGGTGCTCTTCTGTTACTTTAAACATTATACTGACATCAGAAGCAGCAGTATGGCTTAATAGTTTGCGACGTTATTATTTTTTGGTCGACGCAAATAATGTAATGTAATGTCGAACGAGGGTGGGCTTGCGCCCTTCAGCACTGCGACTCACAAGGATCTATTGTGCCCCCTTACCACTAGTTCTTTTTTAATGTTCTCAGAAACTGAGTCAGACCAGTCTGCGGGATATGCATCAGGTCCTCCTCTCTGAGAATGTAGTTGCCTAACAGCTTTGCTCTATTACGTGCCAGGGCGGGGCAGTTTGTGATTAGGTGTTGCATTGATTCAACAGCCACCTCACAGAATCTACAAGTTCTGTTGCTAACAAGGCCCATCTTATGTAGATGGTCGTTGCAGGGAAAGCGGCCTGTTAACGCCATACAAAGTGACCTAAGTTGTGATCTGTTTAAGGATAAAGCTACCTTTGCTCTTGGTGCATCAGGGCAAACATATCTTTTTGAGTGCCTGAGACCCTCTAGATTGTTCCAGTGCATTATTTTCTTGTTTTGTAGCCAGTTACATATGTCAGATTTTAGTTTGTTGTTTGAATAACCAAACATCGGACTTGCGCCTATAAACGGGGCTTCCGCTCCTAATTTAGCCCTTATATCCGCAGCCTCATTACCTGAGTGACCTTCATGTCCTGGGACCCATACCAGAGAGACTCTATTATTGGTTGCCAGTACATTTAGCTCACGGTGGCATTCATATATGAAGTTTGAGCTATAGCTATAGCTGTTTAGTGCTTTAAGATCTGCTTGACTGTCGGAGAGTATACGAATGTTAACTCCTACCAACCGTCTGCTATTCAGTCTATATACCGCCTGTAAAATAGCGAAGAGCTCCGCCTGAAATACGGTACATTCAGCCTCAAGTGAGAGAGAGAGATGTGTGTGCCAGGACCCACTATGCCTGCTCCTACCCCTTATGCTGTCTTGGATCCATCTGTGAACCAGTTTTGTGCATCGTCATTTAGCCAAGATGGATTAGAAGTCCATTGCTCTCTTGTTGGAAAATTTACCTTGTAGTTTTTCGTGAAACTATGGATAGTTTGTCTTTGGTCTAGGGTTTTCGTTTTGTTAAGGATGTCATCTACCCTTTTCAATATACCTCGGTGTCCTCTAAGGTTGCCCTTCTGGTATTTGTTACCTACATAGAATCCCAGAGCCTGCTTTACAGCCTCTTCCTCTATAGCTAGGTGTAAGGTTGTTAGGTTTAGAATTGCTTCCAGTCCTGATGACGGGGTCGTCCTCAATGCCCCTGTGATACTTAAGCAAGCTAGCCTTTGTACCTTGTTAAGTTTGTTGATAGCGGTGCTTTGTGTGGCTTTTTCCCACCATACTTCCGCCCCGTACAGAATCATCGGTCTAACCATTTGGGTGTTAGCCCAGTGGGCCATTCGTGGAGAAAGCCCTCATGATTTGCCAAGCATTTGCTTGACAGCCTAGAGATATTAAGTTGATTTTGTGGTTACTGCTCTCAGGTGTGCATTCCAAGTGAGTTTGCTATACAGAGTTACCCCTATATATTTTACCTCTGGACTCAGAGTCACAACTGTGTCATTGGTAGACGCATAGCCCAGTATCCAAGAAATGGTTACGGATAAGCTTAATCAAGGGAGGCACATCCGCAAACACAACGATTTTAAGATTCGCATCTGCTGGGTGTTCAAGCCATGTCTTGGCTAAAATCAAATAAATGAAAATATTTATGTACAGTGAATCACATTAATATTAGGGTTTTTTTTTTCAACTTCAAACACGAATAGAATACATAAAACTAACAGCAATCAAAAGTGTAAAAATGGTAGATTAAAGCTTTTTAAATTACCTTTTCATAGAGATATATATATATTTGAGTTTTATTGAAAACTAATACAGAAAATATGCATAAAACAAAAATAAGTCCAAAATTTGCGCCACATTAATATTCGGTTTTTTTTTTGTAAAAGTAACAAATATCTATTTTATCTAAGCAAAATACTTAATCTAATATTTGGTATGTTAACTATTATATTGTATGGTATCGCTTAGGCATTTTGGCAAAGTTTTTAGAATTTTTTGGGTACATTCATGCCCAGTTTAAGCCCACTCTTAGGATGTAGATGTGTTTATTGGGGTGCCTTTTCTAAGATTTTTGGGCAGTTGTATAACAGCCCAGACTCCATTTTATAGGCGTTATGCTTTGGGTTATTGTCTTGATATAACTTGAAAGAGTTGCCAATACCCGATATCTCCACCGAAGGCTTCAAATTCTCGCACCAAATTTTCAAATAATGTTATAAGTTTATTTTATCATCAATGAAAATAACATTCCCCGCTCCTTTTGTGAAAATGGGGCTTAAACCTTACACTACGCCCGCCGTGTTTTGCGGTTGGTCTTAAGTGATTCTTCTGCAGCTCAGTATCCGGCTTCCGCAGCACCATGGACTTGCCTTGACTCATGATCATGATGAAATAAGTATAATGTGGTCTCGTCGGCAGCCGACGCTAGCAAGATTAAAGGCCTTAGCTTCAGTGCGTTCGAGCTTGTTGAGAGAAAGGTTGTGTGCGGACGATTTTTTTCTGAGCATTTAACACTTAAGCGCACAAAAATATTAGCTACTGTACAAACTTTTTATTTTAAAATTAGAATATATTTAAGAATTAAGAACTTAAACAAAAAACTTTGTACACAAAACCAAAAAACAAAGACTATTAGCTTTTTTTTTTTTATTAGTTCGTGTATATTTACAATCTGTCTCTAATGACAATAAGCAAATGTTGAGAAGGTGTAACATAACATGGGGAAAGGGCGTCACAGTTTTACTATTTATGGGTGAAAAAGACTATTTACAATATACAAATAGGGTGAGATGGGTCACCAAAGCGGCTCGGGTCTGAATGGCAGATCTAGAGGACGGCTCCTTTTTAGCCGCCTTGGGTGTTGGCTGTTGTCTAGCAGGCTTATTGCCAAATGGTTGCTGTGGCGTTCAATTCTGGATGTGTGACGAGTTCCGAGTTTACGGATTTCACTTCTAACTGAGGGTACATCCAGGTCCCTGTGTATCACTGAGTTTCTTACGTAGGTAGGCGCACCAAGAATCCTTCGGAGCAGCTTGCTCTGGAAGCGCTGGATGATTTCGATGTTGGACTCGGCTGCCGTCCCCCAGAGTTGGATGCCGTATGTCCAGATTGGTTTTATCAGCGCTTTGTAAAGCAACACTTTGTTGCGTGTGCTTAGCTGTGAGCGTTTACAGAGCAACCAGTTCATTTTGGCTACCTTAAGGTTTAACTGCGTCCTTTTGGTTTTGAGATGTGCCTGCCAGTTCAAGCGCCTGTCAAAGGTAAGGCCCAGGTACCTCACCTTGTCCGCATCTGGGATGGGTGAACCGAGTAAGCTTACTGGTGGGCAGTTGAACCTACGGTTCGCAAAAGTCATGTGGAGTGGAGACGCCAGCCTGAACTCGTTCTATCCTCGATTGAGAGCTTTCACAACTTACATAAAAGCATCTGTCCGTTAGGTAGGATTTAAGGGTTAGGTAGAGTGGTGCTGGGAGATGGAGCTTGATTTTGTGGAGAAGGCCAGCGTGCCATACCCGATCGAACGCCTGCTTGACATCCAGGAATACCGCAGAACAATATTTCTTTTCCTCAATCGAGCACAGGATCTCTTGGACAATGCGATGGCATTGCTCTGGTGTGCCGTGATGCTGCCGGAATCCAAATCGGTGTTTGGCCTTTTGAGGTATTTGGTGGCGTTCCAGAGGCTGTGATCCGGGTTGTTGGGCTCCAGGTTTCGTAGAATATCAGCTGTGGCGTCGTTTCGGAGATTGTAGTAAAGTGCTTTCAACTCCTTGATGGCGCGGTTGAAAGCCCTTTTATCCAGCGGGTTTCGGGTTTGCTGCCAAATTCTTCGAAGGCGTCTCTTCTCTCTCAGCGCGTTTGTTATTTCGTCTGACCGGGTAAATATGTCTTTCCGACTTACTGAGGTTCGACAGATCCGTGCTGGAGGTGTACAGGCGAAAGCGGAGTCGCAGATGTCACGCATGAGCTTCTCCACAGTTTTGTCGATGTCCTCTCCGCTGTTGAGGCTGGCGTTGGGCTCAGTAATCGCTTCAAGCATTGTTTTAAAAGAGTCAATGTTGGAGCTCTTACTGAGTAGCCTAGTGGTGCGCTTGATCAGCTAGACTGGGGTGTCCAGCCAGACTGTGACCGCAGTGTGGTCGGAGTGAAGGTCAAAATCGGCTTCAGTGTGGACTCTGTCGTGGTTTATTCCTCGGGAAATTGCAATATCCTGGACGTCAGGGCTCTTCTGGGGATCCGTTGGCCAGTATGCTGGTTGGCCGGACGAGTGGGTGGTCAAGTTGAGTATGCCTATGCAAGGCAAAAGGGCAACTCCTTTCGGGTTATTACACCTAGAGCCCCACCACGAGTGTTTAGCGTTAAAGTCGCCTCCGATGATGAATCTGGAGCCAAACGAGCTTAGAATCTGCAGAAAAGATTGAGTGTCGACTGTGTGTCTGGGAGGAGCATTGCAGGAGGCTATCGTAAGGTTTCCGAGGGGGGTGGAAATGCTCAGGGATGCCGCTTGGAGCCACGGAAGTAGGGTTGGCGAGTTTTTTGCGTACTTCAGCTTCGATTTTATGATGATGGCAGCTCCACCTCTGGCGTTGCCGCTGGGGTGGTTTGCCTGGAGACGGTCGTATCCGCTGATTTTGAAAAACGATTGCGTGGTAAGGTGGGTCTCTGAGACGAGCATGATGTCAACGTTGTTCCGTTTAAGATATAAGTCGATCTCGGGCCTTCTCTTGCATAGGCCGTTAGCATTCCATATGACAAGCTTGAGACCTACTTGCATAATTGGGCCAGGATCGTGTTCATCATGAGTGTCATTTGCTCCATTTGAGCCTGCAGAAGTTTTATTATTTGTTCCAAGTGAGCATAGGAGGAGCCGCTTTGCTGCGTTGGGGGAGCATTCTGGTTGTCGTAAGAGGGAGCGTTGAGGGTTGCAGAGTTTTTGGCAACTCCAGCATACGTCTTACCCGGCTGCGTGTAGGATGAGGGGGGATTTTGCAACATTGGGTTGACGAACCCGGTGCCCGAGCGGTTGCGTGCTGTGGCAGGGCGAGTTTTAGTCTTACCTTGGTCTCGTTGCTTGACTCTTTCCTTGTATACTCTGCAGTTCGCGCACTCTGGGGGCAGGTCCTTTCTTTTTAAGCACTTGTTTGTCTCGTGATTGCCAGAGCACTTGACACATCTCCAGGTTTTGTTTCAAAAGTTTTGGGTGTGGTTGAACTCTTGGCATCTGTGGCATTGTACGAGCTCATTCCTTTTCCTGGGAGGCTCGATGACAACGACGGCGTTGCACAGGCGAGTGATGGAGAAAACATCTTTTTTGTTCACTGCTGGCTCCAAGTCAATGAAGAAGATAGGCAATGGCGATTTGGTTATTCTATGTTTTGCAATGGTGAGATGGCGCACGTTGTGACCAAGCTTGATAATTTCGTCGCGGATGAGACTTAGAGGGGTACTTTTGTGCAGATGCCTGATGACAGCTCTGTACGCTCTTTCGTTTTTTAGCTGATAGCTGTGAAATTCAACCTTGCTTGACTCTAGTGCACGGATTAACTTTTTGTAGTCGTCGATGCTGGTGGTCATGACACGAACCTGACCGTCACTACCTGCTTTATACGAGAAGTTGTCGCTTTTTATTGTGTCAATTATAAAGATTAGCATGTCAGAGATGTCGCCAACAGAAGAGATAAAGATGGGGGGAGTCTTGGGTGCAGAGGTGCTGGGCTCTGCTGCGGCGGTTGCAGCATTTGACTGAGAGTCGTCGTTCTGGGCGAGTAGCGCAAACTTGTTGGAGCTTAGAGCTGCACTTGCGGCTGGCTTGCGTCGGGTTGCGCAGTCCTCAGTTGAGCTCACTTCGGATCCAGATGATCCGACTCAGTTGATGAGTGGGCCGAAAGATTTTTAGAGGTAGCAGATTTCATGCGCTTCACTGCATGAGACGTCTGCTTTCTCCGGAGGGAAGTTGACTTCCGGGAGACGATCTGCCACGAGACGGGTCCCGCAGCACTGCCACTCGGTGCGTCTTCAATATCCATTCTGCTGGCCAAGGTTGGCCGCGAAGGGATTCAATTCCCTAGTGGGACGATTACTAATTTTCGGGAGCAGCCTCAAAGTAAGCACCACGAAAATTTGGTTTTGAACAGTGCCCAAGAGTAAGCAACACTTCACTAATATTTTGAAGCCCGAAAGTGTGCAATGGTATTTTGCCTTTTTCTGATTGGCTGACCGGCCAGAAAAGTCAACCGGTACCTGCTGAACGTTATCAGCAAGTTGCCGACTTTAAGCACTTTTAACCAAGGCATACTTAAGAGGTTAAGTATGCCTTGCTTTTAACGCTTGTAATTGTTTTGTTTTGTCTTTGTTTGTCTTTGTTTGTTGATGCGAACCATCCACAGGCACATGCGTCCACTTTGACCGTCACGATGCGAGTGATGTAAGACTATTAGCTGATTCAAAATTATTGAAAATTAAACTATAAAAACAAACTTTACTTCTTTTTATTATAAAAAACACCACGGACTAGTCAAGGGTTAATCAACATACTCTACAGCAGCGACCGGCACATTTAGCGTTTCCTATAGCTGGCTATAGGGCAGCAATTTTTTCGTTTTACACTGTACGCTATAAAAAAAACTAATAAAAGCGCACGCTGATCGGCTTTCGGCAGTTGTGTTGCTCCCACTTCGGCAAAGCAAATCAAGTCAGTTGCTGTTCAGCATTCACAAAGGCAAGACCTCGCTGCGCAATTTTTCTGAATGCTAAATATTTAACACTGCAAAAAACTGAATAATGAATGAATTTTTTTCAATGAAAAAATGTCTTACAATGTTTAATTTGCCACCAATTTTTAAATTATAACAATTTATATATTTGAATTTTTTTATACTCGCCCACAACTTTGAATTGCGAAACAACGTTCTCAACATTAAAAAAAAAAAAATACAAATAAAATTCCAAATAAACATTTGGACGACCTACTTAGAATAAAATGCTATAATGAAGAAATAGACCTAGACCAAATAGTTAAAGAATTAGAATAAACAAGTAAGAAGGCTCTAGTCGGGAGAGCCCGACTAGAAGATACCCTGAACCCAGTTGCAATAAATATATTTAATTTATATAAGACTTTGGTATACT
Organism: Scaptomyza flava; assembly: GCA_030179655.1. Taxonomy (NCBI): domain Eukaryota; kingdom Metazoa; phylum Arthropoda; class Insecta; order Diptera; family Drosophilidae; genus Scaptomyza; species Scaptomyza flava. The sequence goes on from JARNME010000404.1 coordinate 65,126,899, forward strand.
GGCTTAGCTTCCATCGATTAAGTTCAATATCTCCGGTGTTTCTCAACCGATTTGGACGAAATTTTCAGAAAAGTTCTATTATTATCCATTACTTCAACCCTCATTTTTAGATTTTCCAAATTCGATATTTTATTGTTATCGATATTATGTGTATATCGGAAACCAGAATAGTTATCGATAATTTGAAGCAAACTTGTTCTGCTCATGGTATAGGAGAACTTAAATACAAAATCAGAAGTCTCTAGCTCTTGTAGTCTCTGAGATCCACGCGTTCATACAGACGGACAGACAGACGGACAGACGGACAGACGGACATGGCTATATCGTCTCGGCTGTTGATGCTGATCAAGAATATATATACTTTATAGGGTTGGAGATGCTTCCTTCTGCCTGTTACATACTTTTGCACAAAACCATTATACCCCTATTTACCCATTTTATGGGTTAAGGGTATAAAAATAACGTGAAATTTTTTTTGATTTGCCAACTTTTTCATTTTTCTCAGTGCACTGTTTTCTTCGTGCGCGAACACAGTTTTCAATACAAGCAAAGAGCAATAAAAGTATAGTTGTGTGAGTTTGCCGGTCGCTGCTCTACAGTCGTTTCGTTTACACTCATTGTTAAGTGTGCGTTTCACTCTCACTTACTGCTAGCATACGCTAAGGCTGTGCTTTTGCCGACGAGACCACCTTATGGTTATTCCATAATGACCAGTGCTGCCAACTTTTTTTGAGCAAAAAAAGCTAGATAGGCGAAGAAATATATCAAAAAAGCTGTTTACATACAAATGATACCAAATGACTCATACAGAAAAAAGCTGCCCCATACAATATTTGAAATTTTTTCCGCAATTGCGTTTTGAAAAAAGCCAGATATGACGGGAAAAAAACGGAATTGGCAGCACTGGATGACACTACCTTTAGTAATTGTAATTGTGTATTAGAAAACATCGAAACAATATTGTTGTATATGTCTCGCAACGACATTAAATAAAGTATTTCATGTGCCAAAATACGAAAGAATATGACTTCCTCATATATAAATAGCTCGAAACACAGAAATAGTGGAGATGTCGCGTAATGTTGTTGCAGTTAAAGGAATGGCATTACCTAATTTGCACAACCCATACCTAGCTCTTAAGTGCAGGCGTTGTATGTAAGAGCTCGGTAGGTGTTGCTTAGAGGAATAAACGAATTGCTCAACAATTCACAACATTTAAAATTAGACCCAAAAATTTAGACCTAAAAATTTAAATGAAACAAGTAAATCAAAAAAAATTTGAAGACATGCTTTTATACGCTTTCTTGCATACATATATAATCGATAGTTTAAAAAAGTATATATAATTAAAAATAAATATAAACAAGTAAGAAGGCTTAAGTCGGGAGAGCCCGACTAGAAAATATCCTGAACCCAGTTGCAATAAATAAATTAAATTTATGTAAGACTTTGGTATACTGACTTAGCTTCTATCGATTAAATTCGCTATCTCCGGTGTTTCTCAACCAATTTGGATAAAATTTTCAGAAAAGTGCTATCGTTACCCATTACTTCAAACCTCATTTTTAGATTTTCCAAATTCGATATTTGTTTGTTATCGATTGCATATGTATATCGGAAACCAGAATTGTTATCGATAATTTGAAGCAAACTTGTTCTGCTCATGGTATAGGAGAACTTATATCCAAAATCTGAAGTCTCTAGCTCTTGTAGTCTCTGAGATCCACGCGTTCATACAGACGGACAGACGGACATGGCTAAATCGACTCGGCTATTGATGTTTATCAAGAATATATACACTTTATAGGGTCGGAGATGCTTCCTTCTGCCTGTTACATACTTTTGCACAAAACCATACGAGTATTAATACCGCTTAAAAAGAGGCCTGATTGTAAAGGGGTATGGATGGGGCATAGATTCTCCAATGCAGATGGGGATGCCATCTATCTATCTTCCTTCCAAATTTGGTGACTCTAGCTCAAAGTTTGTAAGAGCTGTGGAAAGGGGGGCTGGAGGTGGTATGGGTGGGTGTGGCATCTAAATTTTTACAAATTTGGTGACTCTAGCTCGAAGTTTGTAAAAGGTGGGGAAAAAGGGGCTGGGGGCGGTATGGGTGGGTGTGGCATACAAATTTTTACTGGAGATCTTTGTGAAATGTCAATTGCTATCTTCATACCAAATTTGGTGACTCTAGCTCAAAGTTTGTAAAAAGTGGGGAGAGGGGGGCTGGGGGCGGTATGGGTTGTTGTGGCATCCAAAGTTTTGATGCAGATCTGTGTGGAATGTCAATTGCTATCTTCATACCAAATTTGGTGACTCTAGCTCGAAAATTGTAAAAAGTTGTGAGAGGGGGGCTGGGGGCGGTATGGGTGGTTGTGGCATCCAAAGTTTTGATGCAGATCTGTGTGGAATGTCAATTGCTATTTTCATACTAAATTTGGTGATTCTAGCTCGAAAATTGTAAAAAATAAAGGGGAAAGGGGGGCTGGGGGCGGTATAGCTGGGCGTGGCATCCAAATTTTTGATGCAGACCTGTGCGAAATGTCAATTGCTATCTTCATACCAAATTTGGTGACTCTAGCTAAATGTTTGTAAAAGGTGGGGAAAGGGGGGCGAAATGGGTAGGCGTGGCTCCAAAACTTTGATGAAGATTTTTGGGGGTCGTTGCCAGCTATCTTCCTACCAAATTTGGTGGCTCTAGCCTCACAACTCTGGAAGATACACGCATTTCCGTTTTTGACGAAACGTTGGGGAGGATGCAGGCGGCTAGGGCAGTATTGGTGGGCGTGGCATCCAAACTTTTGACGCAGTTTTCGGGGGGTCATCATCACCTAACTTGGCACCAAATTTGGTGGCTATAGCTCAAAAACTGTGGGAGATATTGGCTTTTTTGACTTTATAATGCGGGGGGGGCTGGGGGCGGAATGGGTGGGCGTGGTTCCAAAATTCTTGATGCGGTTTTTGGGGGTGATAGTAGCTATCTTCTTACCAAATTTGGTAGCTCTAGCTGTAAGGATGTGCGAAATATGTGGACTTATCGGTTTTGAGTTATCGAATTTATCGATTTGCCAGCCCCCCAGTTAACGTAGAACCTCAATTTTGACTTTTTAATTTGCTATCCCATAGATAAGAGAATTGCAAAGTTTCAAGTCTCTAGCTTGAAGGGTGTGGAAAAAAATTGAGTTCATACAGACGAACAGACGGACAGACACCATGACGGACGTTGCACAAACTCAATATACTCTTTACCTTCGGTATCGAGTATAAAAACAGACAGACAAGTCAAGTTAAATAGAAGCATGTAAAAATAAAGATTCAGCAGCAAGAACAAAGGTAATGGGCCACAAGAAATATTTAAAAATATTACTTGAGTTATATTATTATATTGTTAAATAAAAAATTATTTTAAAAATTTAAAAAAAAATTCCGATAGTATATTTGTTTAATATTTTTTGTTTCAAATTCTTTCATTTGCTGCAGCTAACAGTAGCACTAGCAAGAGCAGTGCGGTATATGAAGTCATAGCTGTCTCTTTCTTATCTCTCTCTTGCTCACTTCTCTTTTCGTAAAATAAGTACGTCGCCATAGCGGAATATAACACATTATTATTGTTTCACCATGGTATGAATTGTTGGGCATTGGCTCGGTTCCACCTCGGAGTGGTTTTGGGTTAGGCAAGTTTAATATATTTTGCTCCAAAGCTTTAAATAATGTGCAACTTAAAACAAGTAAGAAGGATCTAGTCGGGAGAGCCCGACTAGAAGATACCCTGAACCCAGTTGCAATAAATAAATTAAATTTATGCAAGACTTTGGTATACTGACTTAGCTTCAATCGATTAAGTTCAATATCTCCGGTGTTTCTCAACCGATTTGGCCGAATTTTTCAGAAAAGTTCTATCATTACCCATTACGTCAACCCTCATTTTTACATTTTCCAAATTCGATATTATGTGTATATCGGAAACCAGAATAGTTATCGATAATTTGAAGCAAACTTGTTCTGCTTATGGTATAGGAGAACTTATATCCAAAATCTGAAGTCTCTAGCTCTTGTAGTCTCTGAGATCCACGCGTTCATACAGACGGACAGAAGGACATGGCTATATCGTCTCGGCTGTTGATGCTGAGCATCTAAAGTAATCAAAAATTAATTTAAAGTGCTTTTTTTCACAGACAATAAACGAAGATTTAGATGGGTGCTTGTCTGGTCTTGAGTCAACGTTTGAGGCAAACGATGACTTGAATAAGCTGTCATCGACATCGACACCGCGGACAAAGGAAAAACGAAAACGTCAAACACTTGCTAACGGCCAGTTGCAACGCAATGATTTAATTACTACGGCTTTTGAATATTTGGCCAACAATAAAGAGGATGGGTTTAAGCTGTGGCGCAGATCTCTTGGAGTCACGCTACGCAACTATACAGATGACAACACCGTTCGCTTGGCTAAATCAAAAATTAATATGATTATGGCATCTCTGGAAGCTGGAGAAGTAAGCAAATCTTTATGCAAATCTGATTTATATTTATACTAGAAAGTGGCCCGCTTACTTCGCTGCGCGGATAGTTTATATAAATTTTAGCAATAGAAGATAGATACAAAATAAATAAATTAGAAAATATTTCACAAAATATTAAAGCAAAGTATTTAATATTCTCTATTCCACGCCACCATTGAGGTAGATAATCAGGCGCGTCATTTTTTATTGTGGTTTCCCCAGTAGGCCTTATCCACTTAATGATGCTAATACAAATAAACTTTTTGGTGAACTGACTCTTGAGCAGGCTACATAAAATTGGCCATGAGAAAAACAATCGTGTCTTAAGTCTAGTCCGTTGTGTGGGACCGACAAGGCGCTTGTCTGACCGCCTTCTTAACATAGTCTTACACACACCCTTCTCCTACACATGATTTCCTACCCAACTCCTACCCCCTACATCTCACAACGGGCAGTGGTGACGTCCTAGGGCAAGGGTGCCATTTCACCCCCCTAAGCCAGAGTGTTATGTGGTCCGTGCTCATTGGCTGGTTTGCAGTCAGGGGTAACCGACTGTATTTGTACGGAGCCTCACCGATACCTGGCCGCCTCGGTGAGTATACCTGGCCCCGGCGTGTTAGTGGGGGCTATGACACGCCGGTACTACTTTCCCTACACTCGTGGGATTTATATGGATAACAATAAATTTTTAAAAAACATGCGGGGCTTAACCGCAACCCAGGCAGCAGAGCGGATGGAAGAGGTGGCTCTGGACAAAGGCGGCAAGCTGACGCCGCGCGGGGGCCAGTCCCCCAAAAGCACGGCCAAGCAGGCCGCTAAACGGACGGACGTAGGGGGTGGGTCTGCAGTGCCCGGCACTGCGCCGGCGGCTGCCCTGCGGGCTAATGCAGCAAGCGGGGGAGACGCCGCAACACCCTCTTCTGTTCCACAGAAGAGGCTGCACAAGAAGCCGCCTCTACCGGCACCGGGTCAGCCTGGCGGCTCTGGCGACCCGCTAAGGCAAGGCCTCAGCGGAGCCGGTCGCAAATGGTACCTCCGGTACCTCGAGCGTGGCTTGAAGCCGGAAGAGGCTCGCAAGAGAGCGCTGGAGCATCGGGCCCCGACCGTATCTCCAGCTGGGCGTATCGACGGTCAGGCCGTGGCTGGGAAGAAGCGACCTCTTCAGCACACGTCGCCTGCTGAAATCCCCATCGACCCCAAGAGACCGAAAGGTAGAGGCAACGCAACTCCGGAGGGCCAAGGCACCTCAAGCGGTTCTAAGCGACCGAAGGCGGCCACGTATGCCAGTGTAGCTAAGGGCACGAACCTTGCTATACTGGCTCGTGAATTCCCGAGGAAGCGGCTGACCAAGGAGGAGTTGTCGGCGGTGGAGTCAGCCCTGGTAGAGGAGATGAGGAAGGGCTGGACCGCCAGCCTCAACTTTAATGGCATCTTATTCCGGGATGGTCTGGTCCTAGTGGACTGTCTGGACGAGGATGCCAGGAAGTGGCTGGAGCTGAAGGTGCCCAGCATCAGTGCCGCAGTGGGTGTGGAACTCCGCACATGCCCGCAAGGTGAGATACCTGAGACCAACATCGTCACGGTGTACCTGCCACGCACGGCTGGTGAGACGGTGGAGAAGTCACTTGGACTGCTCATTGAGCAGAATAAGGGTCTTCTCACCGAGACGTGGCGCATTCTCAGGCGCCTGGAAACCAAGGGCGGAAAGGTGCTGACCTTTGGTTTGGAGGATGAAGCTCTGTCACTCCTCAGTAATAGGGGAATGATGGTGAGTTTCCGATTTGGTCAGCTGAGGTGCAGGCTGCACAAAAAGCAAGCCGCGAAAGAGACGGCTGTGAAGGTGCAAGCAGACGTTGTGCCTGGCACTTCTTCTGCTGCAGCACCCTCCGATGAGGCAGCCGAAGCAGAAGCGATTGCAGCCTGGGAAGCCGAGCTGGACTCGGACTTGTCACGGTTACACGTGCGCAGCGAAGTAGGCTCGGGGAGCGATGAGAAGCCGTCCGATGATGAGCAGACACCCACCGGGACGCTGTCAGAGGCATATCTGACGCTCTCGGAAGGGGAACCTGAGCTCTAAGGATGTTGGCCACCAGCGTGGCACAGATCAACCTGCATCACGCGAGGGCAGCTTCGGCTGTCATCAGCAGGTTGATCTCCAGGTCTGACCTGGGGCTGGTGCTCATCCAGGAGCCATGGGTCGTCAGAGGTAGGATCTGCGGCCTTGATCAAGTAAGTTCGCAACTAGTTGTAGATATTAGGGAGACATCGCCAAGAGCATGCATCTTGGTCCGAAAGAACACTAACTTTCTTTGTCTCTCCAAATTTCTCAGCAGGGACCTCGTAGCAGTGCTAATCACTGGCGTGTTCGGGAGTATGGTGGTGGCGTCAGCCTACTTCCCGGGTGATAATGCGGAAGCCCCCCAACAGAGGTTCAGGATCTGGTGGCACACTGCAGCAGCAATAGACTCCCATTGCTGCTGGGATGCGACGCAAACGCGCATAGCGTAGCGTGGGGCAGCACGGACAACAACAGTAGAGGTGAGTGCTTGCTTGACTATCTTGTAGCTAATGACCTTATGGTGTTCAATATGGGGGCTGAACCCACTTTTATCACCAAAAATAGAGCCGAAGTACTTGATATTACTTTCGGCAATGGGGGTGCCTCTGGGCTGGTTAATAACTGGAGGGTCTCAACAGAACCGTCAATGTCGGATCATAGGATCATCCTCTTCGACATTAGTAGTAATTTCAGGATTAGTAAAGTCATCAGGAATCCCCGGCGGACTGACTGGCCGCTCTACCAGTCACACCTGGGGTTAAATCTGAGCAGACTAAACCATAGTAGGAGGGTCTCTTCTCAGGAAGAGCTAGAGCAACTCTCGACAGAGGTTGGCGAGACGATTATGCATGCCTATCATGCAAGTTGTCCAACCAACTCCATAGAGTCCAACAGGGATAACCCTTGGTGGAATAAAAAGCTTGGGATGCTTCGAGCAGAGGTCAGGAGGTTGTTTAATACAGCCAAAAAGAATAGTGACAGATGGGACTTATACACCAAGAAACTAACAGAGTATAATAAAGAAATCCGGTACAGCAAACGTGCCCATTTCCGGAGATTTTGCTCCAACCTAGAGCAGGCCACACCTGCTGTGAGAGTCTTTAAGTCGATCTCGAAAGGCAAAGTGTTGTCCGAACTCTGCTTAAAGAGGCCAGATGGTTCCTTCACGGAAAATGAGGTGGAAAAGGCAGAACTTCTCCTGCAAACTCACTTTCCACTTTGTAAAACCATCACCAACACCGACAGCTGTTACGAAACGGTTCCCATCAGGAGACCGGACTGGAGCCTGGCTGCAGCCATAGTAACAGAGCAAAGAATAAGATGGGCCATTGGTACGCTTAGTCCGTACAAGGCCCCAGGTACGGACGGTATCCTCCCGTCCATCTACAGAAAGGGATGGAACAGCTTATGGTGTTCCTCATCCGTATTTTCCGGGGTAGCCTAGCTATGGGCTACATACCTAGGGCATGGAGGACGGCCAGGGTGATCTTTATCCCGAAAGTGGGGAAAAAGGACCCCTTTCACCCCAAATCTTTCAGGCCGATCAGCCTGACATCCTTCTTGTTAAAAACCCTTGAAAAGATAGTTGAAAATCACATCAGGATCTCGTACCTAGTGTCCAGTCCCCTGCATGATCATCAACATGCCTACAGAGAAGGAAAGTCGACAGAATCGGCTCTCCTTGACCTAGTAAACAGTCTTCAATGCTCAGTGAAGGCCAAAGACGTTGCTCTCTGTGCTTTCATGGACATAGAGGGCGCTTTTGATAACACAGCACATGATGTTGTGGTTAGGGCGCTTCAGGGAAAAGGGGTTGAGCCAGGACTTACTCTCTGGCTAGGCAAGCTCCTTGACACTAGAATAGCGGAAGTCACTGTCAACAATTTGACGGTCAGGGCCCAAACCACCAGAGGCTGTCCACAGGGGGGTGTCCTATCACCTCTCCTCTGGAGTCTCGTGGTGGACGAGCTACTAGTCAAACTTACAGTTAATGGTTTTGAATGCCAAGGCTACGCTGATGACATTACCATTGTCTGTAAAGGCAACTTCGAGAACACGCTTTGTGATAGAATAACTCTGGGTCTTAAACTTTGCTTGGACTGGTGCAAAGATGTGGGGCTGAATATCAATCCAGCAAAAACCACAATCGTCGCTTTCACCAATCGTTACAAGTTAAAGTCCATAAGACCCATATCCATTGGGGGTACGATAGTTCCACTCTCTACGGAGATAAAGTATCTGGGGGTAATCTTAGACAAGAGACTACTGTGGAAAAAGCATATTGAGCATGCGGTACGCAAGGCCACAATAGCCCTAATGTGTTGTAGGTCTCTCGCAGGGAAAAACTGGGGTGTGTCCCCAAAAATCCTTCTGTGGATGTACACAGCAATGGTGAGGCCCATAGTCAGCTACGGCGCTGTGGTATGGGCGGGACGTGTTGACCTGGATGTCACTAAACGGCAGCTGGGCAAACTCCAGAGACTTGCCTGCACGTGCATCTCGGGCGCAATGCGTACCTGCCCGTCCTCAGCACTGGACGTACTGCTAGGACTTCCGCCTTTGCATGTCTACATCAAACACAGTGCGCACAGATCTATTATAAGATTGACAGGAGCGAACGCAATCACCTCTGTCACTAGTGCAACTGGCACACTGCTGGCCTTTCCGCAAGATGCGCAGATGGGCCTTTTTAGTTTTGAGAAGCTCTTTAGAACGGAGCTTAGCAATAAAGCAGAATGGACTAGTCTGTCGACCACCTATAATGTGAAACCACATGCTATTAGATGGTACACAGACGGATCATTAACGGATGAGGGTGCTGGAGCTGGAGTCTGCGGACCCCGACTCAAGTATCATGAGCCCCTGGGCAAATTCGCCAGCATTTTCCAAGCGGAAGTGCACGCGATTGAAAGATGTGCAACCCTTAACTTCGAGAGGGGATACGTTCATAGAGACATAGCCATTTTCTCAGACAGCCAGGCAGCGATAAAAGCACTTAGTGCTTATAAAATCGTCTCCAAACTGGTTTGGCAGTGTATTGAAGCGCTCAATAGGTTGGGCAGTAGAAACAAAGTCACCATATATTGGGTACCGGGACATGCGGGTGTTCCCGGTAATGAGGTCGCCGATAGTTTGGCCAGGAGAGGAGCTAGCACTCCTTTCCAGGGCCCTGAACCTTTCTGTGGGCTAGGACCAGGGTTTATCAGTCAGAGCAGTCGCATCGATCTGCTCAACGCATGCGAGGACGCTTGGCGGGTTTCACATGGGGCACGACAGAGCAAGCGACTGCTAGGCAGTTACAACAAGAAGAGAACTGAGGACTGTCTGAAGCTGAGCAAAAGATCTCTTCGTATAGTCACGGGTTTCTTGACCGGGCACTGCAGACTGCGCAAGCATCTGCATAATCTCAGGTTAGGGGAAAACAGTCTTTGCAGACTGTGTCTGGAAGGGGATGAGACTCCAGAGCACCTGCTTGAGGAGTGTCCCGCCATCAGCCGACTGAGGCTCTCTCTTCTGGGGAGCCTCTTTCTGTCTACAGAGAAAATGAGGGCTCTCAGACCATGCCACATCGTCGCGTTCCTGCGATCGATCGGGCTGTTTGAGGAGCTGTAACTCACAAACAGTAAGAGGGCACAATAGATCCTAGTGGTCGCAGTGCATGATCCTCATTCCAATAATAATAATAATAAGTCTAGTTCGGCTAATTTAAGAGTTTGCCCCTGTGAATTATCAATTGTTAAGGCAAAGCAAACTTTTAAAGGAAATTGCAATCTTTTAAATTGAAATGGCAATTCAGAATCAGAAAGTATTAATGGAATTCTCGGTATAAAAACCGTTTCCCCTATACCATTGCCAGTAAAGATAATTACTTCGACAACATTCTTATGAAGGACTTTAACTTGCAATCTTGTACCAATGCACATTTTTGGCGGCTTCACGTTGCGAATCAACATTACAGGTGAACCAATCTTTAAAGTTAATTTTTGTTGAGGCAGGCCAGCCGGATTTAATGAATTAAGAAACTCGACGGGGTAATGAACTGCATCTTAGACTTCAGTCACAGAATTAATAGAGTTACATGTCATTTCTTAACTTTGAAATGATTTAAATAAAAACTCGTTTATTTCCAGTTTATTGTCATTTCTCGCAGTCAAAATAGCACGTTCTGAAAACCATTCGAGTGATTTTTGAGAGATATTTGTAATATCCGGAAATATTTTTAGAGTTAGTTCTTCAATACTTTTTACAACATGACAAAAAGTTGATGGTAAAGTTATTTTGCTATCATTGGTTGAAAATAATCCATTTCATATATTAAGAAGCATTTCTGCAAATTCACCAGCTATGCTATTACCTTTTAATTGCACTCGCATATTTTTCGTTAATGCAATTTTCTGTATTTTGGGCCACAAAATTGAAGACACGCATTTATTTCATCTGCTCTTGTTCCTTAGGGATCACTGAAAGAGTTTGTCGAAAATCACCAGCTATAAGAACAGTTATGCCACCCATTAAGTATTCACTATCTCGAATATCTTTCAAAGATCGATCTACAGTTTCAAAAGCACCTTTATGGCCCATAATACACTCATCCCAAACAATAAGCTTGCAATCTTTGAGCACAGCAGCAATATTAGATTGCTTTGAAATTGAGCAATAAGTGTAGAATGCACTGTGCGACCACCATTTAGTAAAGTGGCTGCGATACCGGAAGAAGCAACGGCCAATGCAATTTTTTTACTTTGCCGTACCTTTGCCAATAATAAATTTAAAAGATACGTTTTACCTGTTCCACCAGGTGCATCTAAAAAATAGATTTCGCCCTCTTCTGCTTCAACGCTATGTAGCATCTTTTCGTACACTTGTTTTTGCTCAGCAGTAAGGAGTAGCTCATTATTAACAACAACAATTATCGCAATTTCCATAATATGTTTCTCTATGATATTCAATATTTGGAACAATTTCCTCGGATCTAATTGGTAGTGGGACAGATAATACATATACGAGCACCAATATGCAAAGGTTAGAGCTTCTGTTTGAGACGCACTTCCCAGGAAGTATCCCCTGGGAACCGTGCGAATCGCTTGAAACAGGAGGTCAACACAGACCAACGGCCATTGACTGGGCATGTGCCAAGTCGGTGGTCACAGTGGAGAAAATAAAATGGGCAATTGGAACCTTCCAGCCTTACAAATCTCCCGGTCTAGATTGCATATCACCGGTATTCCTTCAGCAGGGACAGGGAATACTCCTACCCACTCTACGGAAAATCCTGGTCAGTAGCCTAGCACTTGGTCATATACCAAGCACTTGGAGTAGAGCTAGGGTGGTCTTCATCCCCAAAGTAGGGAAGACAGATACCACCAACCCAAAGTCCTTCAGACCCATCAGCTTAACATCGTTTTGTTGAAAACGTTGGAAAAGCTGGTGGATTATAACATAAGGAGTACTCTGCTCACACAGAGTCCACTGCAGGCAACGCAGCACGCATACAGAACAGGAAGGTCTACGGACACTGCCCTGTATGAGCTGCACCGTACTCTGCGGGCGGCAGTAGTAAACAAAGAAGTAGCAGTTTGTGCATTTTTAGACATTGAAGGTGCCTTCGACAACACATCACATGATGCTGTCAAGGCTACCTTGAATAGAAGAGGGCTGGATAGTACAACTAGTAGATGGATTTCATCCCTATTAGGGTCCAGACAGGCTACTTCATCTATACAAGATAGTACCGTAACAGTAACAACCACAAGGGGCTGTCCTCAAGGGGGGTTTTATCACCCCTCTTATGGAGTATACTAGTAGACGAACTGTTAAGTAGACTTGCGAACAGGGGTATTCAATGTCAAGGCTATGCAGATGACATTGTGATAATAGCTCGGGGCAAGTATGAAGAAACTCTTTGTGATAATGTTCAACTGGGACTTAGGATTACGCATAATTGGTGTAGGGAGGTTGGTCTCAACTTAAACCCTACTAAGACAATCATCGTTCCTTTCACCAGAAGATACAAGCTAAAAAGGATGAGGGAGATTAGGCTCGCGGGGAGTCCAATAGAAACAAGCAAGGAAGTTAAGTACCTTGGGGTCACTTTTGACAGTAAGTTAAACTTTGGCACCCATGTTCAGAATACGATCGCAAAGTGCTGCAGAGCGCTGTATACGTGTCGTAGCATAGCCGGGAAGTCATGGGGAACATCACCAAAGATAATAAGATGGCTATACCTTATGGTAGTAAGGCCCATGCTCACGTATGGAGTGATTGCATGGGGGGATAAGGCACAGCAAATCACTGTGCAGAGGCAGCTTCAAAAGCTACAAAGAATGGCATGTGTAGGAATCAAGGGAGCGATGAGGACCTGTCCCACATCAGCGCTTGAGGTTCTATTGGAGATAACGCCACTCCATCACACAATTAGGCTGCAACAAAAGGCAACCCTCTTAAGAATGTCCGTTGAAGGAGTTGGGAGAGGACACATTCTTAGTCGAGTAGAGGCAGATATGCTATCGGGTGAACTTCCCCTACTGGCACAGCCAAGGGACGAAATGAAAGTCGAACACATGTTCGGCCAAAAGTTTCAAGTTCACCTCTGTAATAAAAAGGAGTGGACATCTCTGGAAGAGGTCCACAACATGAAGCCACACACCATAAAATGGTACACCGATGGATCCCTAACGCAACAAGGCTCCGGTCTTGGTGTGGTAGGCCCTCGTCTAATGTACCATGAGCCCCTAGGTATGCACACCAGCATATTCCAAGCTGAGGTATGTGCAATTGGGAGGTGTGTGGACTTTAATCTAAAGCGTAACTATCGGAATAGGGATATAGCCATTCTATCCGATAGTCAAGCAGCAATAATGGCACTTAGTAAGACCGAAATCAGGTCAAAGGTAGTTCGTGAGGTACGAACCAAGCTAGACACTCTGGGATCACAAAATAGGCTTGCCCTAAGATGGGTCCCGGGACATGTCGAAATAGCGGGGAACGAAGAGGCAGACAAGCAAGCAAGACTGGGGGCAGCGACACCCCTAATAGGACTCGAGCCGTACTGTGGTATAGGAAGAAGCACAATACGGCAAGAACTTAGGAATGAAGAGAGACTTCTGCGAAGAACGTGCTGGGCAAGGACACCAGGACTCAGACAGGCAAAGATTCTCTTGGGTAGCTATAACCTTAAACGGTTTAAGCAAGTAATATCAATGGGTAAAAATAGACTCAGGATACTCACCGGTCTCTTGACAGGACATTGTAGACTACGAGGTCACTTGGCAAAGCTAGGTATAGTCAGCAGCGAGATTTGCAGATTCTGCGAAATGGAAGGAGAATCCTCCTTGCACATTATAGCAGAATGCGTAGCCTTAGCAAGGAAAAGAAGTAGTTTTCTAGGAAAACATATTGTAGAATTTAGCGATTTAGAAACCATCGACCCAACAAAGGTACTTGCTTTTATGCAACACCTGGGCCTGATGGAAGAGCTATAGGCCAAGAAGCGGGCACAATAGATCTATTTGGTCGCAGTGTATTTACCCCCAATATAATAATTGGTAGTGGAAGTCCATAATAAGTCAAGTTTTCACCTCGAATAGACAGTAAAATATCTTCAATGTAAATAAGACATTTATTTAATACAATATTCACAATGCTTTCATCAATATTTCTGTCTTGTGAAATATGAAAGGCTCTTAAAATATCTTCTGAGAAACTCTCTTTATAAGTATTCCAAAGTTTAAAAGCATCTAAAATTTGACAAAATACTAACATTATTGCAAAAAGTTCTCTCAGTTTTGCAGGATTTTGACAGATGACAGCTTCGGTTAAGTTGAATCCCAGTGCTTATCATCTTCTAGTAATCCTGGAGCTTTACACGCAAATTGAAATGATGCGTATGCTATACCATTAACGGTTTTAAATTTAAAAAATGAAGTTGGGCCCCTTACAAAATGTAATAAAAGTCTTAAATAAAAACATTTTGTATTATTGGGATGAATAGTGTAAACTGTTCCCAAAGATGAATCTCTTTTAACTCCAGGAAAATTTGGCACATCATTCCCCCGTTTTCTTCTTTGAAATTCTTTATTGTTCCATGTAAAATACGATGCGTTCTTGCAAACTCATCACGTGGGCATAGCTCAAAGAAGGCTAGCAAAGTGGTTTTGGGTGTAGTGCTTAATCTATCAAGTAATTGTAGAGATTATTGGGGTTAAAATATATCCGTTGATCATTATCTAAATGAACAACTATGTACGTGTGTAATAGCCGGAAAACGTTCATGTATGAGAAATGCAAGGATTCTCCATACCGCTTCTGAGCTACTTATATAACGGCCACTTCCGTATTAATTGTATGTATTTAATAGACTTTACAGAACTACAATACTCAACATTTATGTGAGCTTCAAATGTTCTCAATAGTACACAGTTATAAGGCACAACCCAACGATTATCAATATTAATTGCATTACCACTATCTTATATCGCCCTTCTACGATATAGAGGGTAACTATCTTTTCCAGTCACAGTTCCTTTAAGTAATTGTCGAGGAAACCTTTTCGTACAATTTCCATTATATACTTACTTATACGATCAATGAAATGATCATGCTTGTGATGTCCACCATTATTAAGCTCTTAAGTGGATCAGGCAAATTTTAATTTGGGAAAGCTTAACTTTTCCTGCCTTGCAACAGATACCCAGAGACTCATTTTTCCATTTTAAGGCATTACAATGTTTGCATATCAAATTCATACTTAGTTGAGTAATTTTATCTGACTTATCATAGTTTAAGCCAGACATGGCTTTAACACTCCATGCACGCAAACGCCTTTCTTGACCTGCATCAGGATTATTAGCATGATGTCTTCTCACTGCAATTCTATGAGCTTCAGGATTATAAGCCTGATCTCTTCTCACTACAACTCTAATAACACCAACAGTTTCCCAGTTGGTTACAACATGTTCAACAATATTTTGGCGTATGGTGCCATGGAAGCCTTGCCTTAGAGGTCGCAAACAATCGATAGTACTATCGGACAATCGAGGGTTTTACACTATCGCTGGCACTATCAAGGGCAGCAGTCACTATCGATTGTTTTCAATAGTTTTTTTTTGCTTACTTTGAGACATGTGCTAACACTTTTAATAAAAAAAATTGCCAAAATTTAACAAAAATGGATAAGTTTTTAATTAAAGCTCGTGGAGGTAAGAACAATAAAATATTCATATTATTTCAATCTTGTTTGTTAGAGCTAAAATTGTATACTAATTTTACAATTTCAAAAGACACTGCAGAGGCAAAAGATGAGGGAAATAGCTGTGTTTGCGTGGATTCAGAAGACGAAATGCTTCTGGATAGAGGACAAAAGCGAACAAAGAGATTTTCGAGAGTTTGGAACTATTTTACAAAGTCGGCGGATAAAAAACTCGCAAAATGTATGCAGTGCGGAAAGGAATACAAAACCAGCGGCAATACTAGCAACCTGCTGGATCATTTAAAACGGTTTCATCCAAACCTGGAAAAAAATGAACAAAACTGCACTAGTGAAAGCTCTTGTTCTACAAGTAGTAGCCACCAATCTAGCATCAGGTATGTTTAAACATTACAGCTTATAGGCGGCGCTATACAATAACAACACAATTATTTACCTGCGAATTACTTTAAAAGATCTGTGGACTCGTATTTTAAACGTGCTATAAAGTATGATAACAACTCTCATCGGAAGAAAGAACTCGACTCAGAATTGGCATTGATGGTGGCGGAAGACTATGAACCCTTCAACGTTGTTTATCGTAAAGGTTTCCAAAGATTTGTTCATGCTTTGGACCCTAGGTATGTGCTGCCTAGCGCAAATCATCTGCGGGATGTTTATGTAAAAAATAAGTTTACCGAAACAAAAACAAAACTGACGATGCATTAACCTGCGATGGTTGGACATCCGCTGCAAACGAAGGGTACTTGACCGTTACCTGTCACTTCGTGGACAAAAGTTTCACTTTACGCTCGGCAGTCCTATCGACCAATAAATTAGACGTCGCAACAAACCACAAAGCAGACAATATCGCAAATTCGGTGAAAAGCGTTATGTCTGCCTGGGCTATTATTGTGACCGACAATGCAGCGGTAATGGTCAGTGCTTGTAGACTGTTGCAGATAAACCATTTGCCATGTTTTGCTCACACTCTTAACTTAGTTGTTCAGGATGCTCTAGCGGCAAACGAGGGACTACAACGCATTTTAAAGAAATGCAAAAGTATTGTAACTTTTATGAAAAACAGTACCATAGCGTACGAAAAATTTAAATTGGCACAAGAAACTGTTAAGCCCTATAGCTTGCTGCAAGACACACCAACCCGCTGGAATAGTACATTTTTCATGATCCAACGCATTATCCTCACAAATGAGTTTATATCTCAAGTGCTTTTAGTAACAAAAAAAGCACTTTCGCCGCTAGCTGCTGATGACATTGACGTTTTAAAAGAGGCAGAGCGATTATTAAAAATCTTTCAGGAAGCAACAGTACATGTAAGTATACGAATCATCAGACATTTTTTCATGGATAAATTCAAAAAATATATATGTTTGTTTTCAGGTTTCTGGAAGTAACTTTCCAACGCTTTCTTTAATAATTCCGCTAAGTTTTGGCTTATCCCACCAACTAACTTGTCTGAAAGCTTCCTTAAAATCTATTGAAGCTAATAGCTTGTGTAATGCCTTAATGGATTCCACAAAAACATGATTAGCCCCGTACGAGCAGCGGACATTGCCACGTACGGCAACAATTCTCGACCCAAGATTTAAAAAAGAAGGTTTTGACTCGCCTTTCAACGCAGATCAAGCTGCAGTTTATTAAGAGCAGGAGGTGGTGCGTAATTGTGCACACGTCAACACTGGTGAAAGAAGTCCAATGTCTGACTCTAGTAGCCCTAGCTCTTCTTCGTTGCTGGACTTTATTGATAAGCGCATAAGCGGGAAATCAAAAAGTTCTCGTTCAGACGCTATTATTGTTATACGTCAATATTTTGAGCCCGCCAACATTAAAAAAGACGCTGACCCGCTGGTATTTTGGAAGGTACGCTAACGAAAAACTAAATAAAAAATAATTTTAATATGTAATTTGTTATGTTTTATTGATTTACAGATTGCTGGAGATGATATGTCAACAATAAAACAGTGCATTCCAAAGTACTTATGCATCCCTGCAACATCCGTAGAATCGGAACGCATCTTTAGCAAGGCTGGAAGAATGATTACAGAAAGGCGAACAATGCTAAAGCCAAAACATGTAGACATGCTCATATTTTTAAACAAAAACCAGGAGATTTTTCGAGAATGATAATCAGCCCTTAGACATTAATCAACCATTACACTACATCTTAGCATATATTCTAAATAAAGTTAGCCTCGATTACTAACGAAAGGAGTTAAAAATCATTTTATAAAACAAATTAATTGAGTCGAACCCTAAGGTTCGTAATGCATGGCTATATACAAGGCATACATAATAAGGTAATCCCGCTTTTTTGCTCGCCCTCTTTTTCTGTTGCCTAACGATTCAGTCTCGTTGCG
Source organism: Scaptomyza flava (assembly GCA_030179655.1). Taxonomy (NCBI): domain Eukaryota; kingdom Metazoa; phylum Arthropoda; class Insecta; order Diptera; family Drosophilidae; genus Scaptomyza; species Scaptomyza flava. The sequence goes on from JARNME010000404.1 coordinate 65,145,022, forward strand.
AACTTTGTGAGAGACAACGCGTTAGGCAACGAGAGAGCGAAGTGAGACTATCTTATTAAGTATGCGTTGGCTAAATATGTTTATTTATTAACACTATCGAAAACGATCGATAATTATCGATGGTTTTGAAAAAACAATCGCCCAATATCGATGGCAACGACTATCGATGGTTTGCGACCTCTACCTTGCCTACTAAATAAAAGGTAGGAAATAGATCTAAAAAGGCAGGCTCCATCACCAATTATGTTAACAATTGAATGCGGCACAAAAAAAACACTAATATCTAAAGTTTCAATAGACATATTTTAATTTGGCTGTGAGTCAATTGACTTCATTGTAAAACGATTGTTACAACGTTACAGTGTCTATACGTAAGTATAGAATTCAATAAAATGGAATATACCAACTTATATTAATTTAATACAATATTCAGACTGCTTAGTTTTATTTGATTTTTAAATGCACTAAAGCAGCGTCTATATAACTATTATATAATATGCAAAATAGAAGACAATTATATAAAGTGTTGCTTCAATTATTAAGTCTAAAATCGACTTATTATTTTTGTTTGAAAAAATAACAACAAAACAAATTAATAACTTTATGTAAAGTCAGTATTAAAAAAAAATAAAACATATTAATTGGCTGACAAAAAAAAAACATATATTATAAAGGTCTTTGGATGACAAAAAAAAAAAAAAAAAAAAAAAAAACATAGTGTCGCATAGTTAGTTTTGGCTGTGTCAAGACTATGATACCCTTCACACAGCCAAATCAATACTCCCCCCCTCTTATGTTTCTGTGCAGTTGTTGGTAATTTTTCGCTAATATTTTTACTCTTGAGCGTCATTTACTTGTTCGTGTGCGACAAAAACCACATATTGACATGTAGGTACTTGAAAGTGCACGACAGAGACAACAATTGATAGTAGGATATGGTAAATTTGTATGGTGGCTATAACGTAGAATGCTCCGATCGAAATGAAATTTTATAGTGAACAAACCCGAAATGATCTAAGCAATCTGTGAAAGTTTCATCAAGATCGGTTCAGCAGTTTGGCCGCAAATCGTGTTGATATGGTCATTTTATTTTATTCTTTACCAATACTGAAAAAAGTGAAAATATAATTGTTATAGAAGATTTTTTTCAAAAGGTCGAAACCTGTTACGTCCCTGGTAAAAATGGCTCCAAATCGTATGGGAGGTACTTGAAGGAGTTGTCCAAATAAAAATTCCCTTCTTAGTGCTCACTTACTACCTGCATGGAAAATTGTGTGAAAATTTCAGCCTTCTAGCTCTTTTCGTTTAGGCCGTGGCTCTTCCATTCTCATCAGAACAAACTCTTTTATATATATAGATTTTATAAGAAATTAATAAAATGGTTTATTACCTTTAGAAAATCATCATTTAATGTTTTGTATATTGCATCACAGCTTTCCTGTATTATTGATGAAATTGACTGTACCGACATTTTAAACAAAAAGCCTAAGCTGTGCATGCTATCCCCTGTGGGCAAGTATCGAAGATTCCGGTGAGGCGCTCTGTGGCAGATATAGACTTTCGGAGTCTTGTGTCCGCTTTTGTTATTAAAGGCTTCACACATTCGAGTAAAGAATCAAAACCGTCTGGATTCATTCGCACAAAGTCCTTTAAACGATCAGGACTATTTGATCTAAATATTGATTGAAATTCTTGGAAAAATCCAGTTTTCTCACGATCCAGGTATAGCTCTTGAACCCACAATTTTCTTTTATTTTCTCGTATCTCCTCCTTTTCCTTGTCCTCAAGAGCTAATACCAACAGCAATACTGCAGCCAACTTCTTTTTTGCAGGTGATGCCATTGTACTTATTTTGCTTTAAGGCAAATAAATTACATCTAAATTAATAATAAATATGCGTGAGTACTCATCACTTTTTCTAAATGAACACATTTAAAACAAGCACAATATCGATGAAAATAACTTCCAATACTAATATCGCCGTCAACGCAAAATACTTTAGCTACGTTGACGTCAATGAACGTTGATATCAACTAGTGTGAACTACTGTCAACTTCATCATCAACGCGTTGGCATCTAGCTCGTTGCTCAACACGAAAATAAGTTGACAAATCAGTTTTTTGTTCTACTCAGTCAACTTGTCTAAACACAAGTAATGCGTTGACAATGAATTACTATTGTTGACGTATCGATAATTGAGGCTGAGTCAACTAGTGTGAATGCAGCATAAGTCGAGTATCTGCCCAAACGATGCTTACGCACGAATTCGTTAAGTTCTTGTTTTTGACGAATGCTTCAACGGCTTAAATCCTTTGTGCTATAGAGCTGTCGCTGTTTTTTTATTAGATGGAAAATATTTAGAAGATTGTAAAATCTTCATTTTATTGCTTATAAACACATTGATATAATACACTAGATCTATAAAAAATGTGTTATCTTTGTTTTTAAAATAATAATACATTTAGGCTGCCTTTACTCGGTCGGTTTTTCTGTAGCTTTTTTTGACCGACCAAAATTTTTGGCATTCACATTATTCTCATCGGTTAAATCCAAAATCCCATCACTTTTTGTTGCTACACAATCTGGTCACACTTCTCTATACATAAGTTTGTTTACATTATTTTTTGCCAACAATCTCTAAAAAACACCAAAAACTAATTGTTTTTACGTTAACATGTTAGTGGAACAGAGAAGGCTGGACTCAAAAAAAAAATAAAAATAAAAATAAAACCATGAAAAACCGACCGTGTGAAAGCTGATTTTATTATGGAAGGTTTTGGTGTTCGAACGAGGGGTGGAGAGTCGTGCTGGCACCAGATACTCGATTGCAGCAGGTCTCGGCCATCCAAACTGTAGCAAGCTGCAACGCATCATGAGTGTACGGGTGCTCTATGCAAATGGACAATATTATTGTTATTATATATTATAATTAGGGTGTTCAATTTGAGTTGCAAATGTGCAAAAGTGTAACAGTCGTCATCACCCAATTGAACAAAAAAAGTCTGTTAATTTTGCACAATGAGCTGTTCGCTATCGTTTTAGCGGAGTTTGCCATTTGTGTTATTTAATTTGCTGCATACAATAAATAAATAAATTAAAAAATGCCCTTTAAAAGCGTGAAAGCATCACTCCTAGAACGGACAGCATCCCATAAACTGGATTATTTAAGAAAATTAGCAAAACCAACCCTCATTTACTTTAAGCAGCTGGTCACAATGAACAACTGTTTGTTGACTTAGCACCTAAGGCACAGAATAACACTAAAAAATACCAGAAAATTGGATGTATTCTGCAACACGTTCTCACTTTTGTATCATTTTTATACCCTTCACACATGTGAAACAGGGTACTACAGTCTGTCATGAATCTGTTACGCCTTAAAGAAATGATGGAAGACCCCATAATATATCAAAATGATCAGAACGAGCTCAGGAATTGATTTCCGCGTGTCCGTCCGTCCGTCTGTCCGCCTGTCTGTTTCCACACGATTTCCGGCCAAACTGCTGAACTGATATTGATGAAACTTTCACAGATTGCTTAGATCATGTCGGGTTTGTTCACTATGAAATTTCATCCCGCTCGGAGCATTCTACGACATAGCCACCACACAAATTGACCACATCGTACTATACAAACAAAAAAAAAAAAATTAATTAATCCATGTGTGAAAGGTAACTTAGTCTTGGCATAGCCAAAATGAACTATGTGGCACTTGTTTAACACTGAAGTCGTTGCAAAGTTGCAACGATATTTTAGTCATAGGCAGGGGTCTTGCAAAAAGTGCAAACTTGATGCTGTACAAATTGTTGTTGGGATGGCTTGCACTTTTACACATTTGCAACACAAAGTGAACACCCTAAATGTATGATAATTGGATTGACTCCACTGCATGCTCAAATACAAGCAGATTGCGTCAGTGAACCACTGCAGGTTGCTGCGATCATACCCTTCGCTCTGGGGTAACAGCCCTAAATTTCGCCCAAAAAAAAAGTTTCGTGGTCATAACACCTATTCTTTTGAAAATTTATAATCCAGAAAAGATTTTTTAATTGCTGAAAGGACCGACATTATTAGTCAGTAATCCATTTTCGGATTTTTGAGTGGTTCTTTCGTGTATGTGATACTCCCTTCCCTACGCTTTATTGTTAAGTTAGCCTCCGGCGCTCGTTTGGATAGTACTCTATAGAGCCGGGCGCCTGGGCGTGGCGTCCAGAGTTTTGAAGCCGAACTTTGGGTGAAGTCACAAGGAGTGCGCGTGACTTACAAGTTATAAATGCAGTTTTTGGAGGTAGCCATCACCTATCTTGGCAGTTTATTCTAGCTCAACAAGTGTGGAAGTCATAGGCGTTTCTAATAACATTTTGAATAAAAACAAGTCGAAACGTTGCAGTCGGACGCAACCGACTGCGGCATACTCGATACGAGTATTAAAACCGCTTAAAAAGAGGCCTGATTGTAAAGGGGTATTGATGGGGCATAGATTCTCCAATGCAGATGGGGATGCCAGCTATCTATCTTTCTTCCAAATTTGGTGACTCTAGCTCAAAGTTTGTAAGAGCTGTGGAAAGGGGGGGCTGGGGGTGGTATGGGTGGGTGTGTCATCTAAATTTTTACAAATTTGGTGACTCTAGCTCGAAGTTTGTAAAAGGTGGGGAAAAAGGGGCTGGGGGCGGTATGGGTGGGTGTGGCATCCAAATTTTTACTGGAGATCTTTGTGAAATGTCATTTGCTATCTTCATACCAAATTTGGTGACTCTAGCTCAAAGTTTGTAAAAAGTGGGGAGAGGGGGGCTGGGGGCGGTATGAGTGGTTGTGGCATCCAAAGTTTTGATTCAGATCTAAATGGAATGTCATTTGCTATCTTCATACCAAATTTGGTGACTCTAGCTCGAAAATTGTAAAAAGTTGTGAAAGGGGGGCTGGGGGCGGTATGGGTGGGTGTGTCATCTAAATTTTTACAAATTTGGTGACTCTAGCTCGAAGTTTGTAAAAGGTGGGGAAAAAGGGGCTGGGGGCGGTATGGGTGGGTGTGGCATACAAATTTTTACTGGAGATCTTTGTGAAATGTCATTTGCTATCTTCATACCAAATTTGGTGACTCTAGCTCAAAGTTTGTAAAAAGTGGGGAGAGGGGGGCTGGGGGCGGTATGGGTGGTTGTGGCATCCAAATTTTTGATGCAGACCTGTGCGAAATGTCAATTGCTATCTTCATACCAAATTTGGTGACTCTAGCTAAATGTTTGTAAAAGGTGGGGAAAGGGGGGCAAAATGGGTAGGCGTGGCTCCAAAACTTTGATGAAGAGTTTTGGGGGTTGTTGCCAGCTATCTTCCTACCAAATTTGGTGGCTCTAGCCTCACAACTCTGGAAGATACACGCATTTCCGTTTTTGACGAAACGTTGGGGAGGATGCGGGCGGCTAGGGCAGTATTGGTGGGCGTGGCATCCAAACTTTTGACGCAGTTTTTGGGGGGTCATCATCACCTAACTTGGCACCAAATTTGGTGGCTATAGCTCAAAAACTGTGGGAGATATTGGCTTTTTTGACTTTATAATGCGGGGGGGGGCTGGGGGCGGAATGGGTGGGCGTGGTTCCAAAATTCTTGATGCGGTTTTTGGGGGTGATAGTAGCTATCTTCTTACCAAATTTGGTAGCTCTAGCTGTAAGGATGTGCGAAATATGTGGACTTATCGGTTTTGAGTTATCGAATTTATCGATTTGCCAGCCCCCCAGTTAACGTAGAACCCCAATTTTGACTTTTTAATTTTCTATCCCATAGATAAGAGAATTGCAAAGTTTCAAGTCTCTAGCTTGAAGGGTGTGGAAAAAAATTGAGTTCATACAGACGAACAGACGGACAGACACCATGACGGACGTTGCACAAACTCAATATACTCTTTACCTTCGGTATCGAGTATAAAAACAGACAGACAAGTCAAGTTAAATAGAAGCATGTAAAAATAAAAATTCAGCAGCAAGAACAAAGGTAATGGGCCACAAGAAATATTTAAAAATATTACTTGAGTTATATTATTATATTGTTAAATAAAAATTATTTTAAAAATTTAAAAAAAAATTCCGATAGTATATTTGTTTAATATTTTTCGTTTCAAAATCTTTCATTTGCTGCAGCTAACAGTAGCACTAGCAAGAGCAGTGCGGTATATGAAGTCATAGCTGTCTCTTTCTTATCTCTCTCTTGCTCACTTCTCTTTTCGTAAAATAAGTACGTCGCCATAGCGGAATATAACACATTATTATTGTTTCACCATGGTATGAATTGTTGGGCATTGGCTCGGTTCCACCTCGGAGTGGTTTTGGGTTAGGCAAGTTTAATATATTTTGCTCCAAAGCTTTAAATAATGTGCAACTTAAAACAAGTAAGAAGGATCTAGTCGGGAGAGCCCGACTAGAAGATACCCTGAACCCAGTTGCAATAAATAAATTAAATTTATGCAAGACTTTGGTATACTGACTTAGCTTCAATCGATTAAGTTCAATATCTCCGGTGTTTCTCAACCGATTTGGCCGAATTTTTCAGAAAAGTTCTATCATTACCCATTACGTCAACCCTCATTTTTACATTTTCCAAATTCGATATTATGTGTATATCGGAAACCAGAATAGTTATCGATAATTTGAAGCAAACTTGTTCTGCTTATGGTATAGGAGAACTTATATCCAAAATCTGAAGTCTCTAGCTCTTGTAGTCTCTGAGATCCACGCGTTCATACAGACGGACAGAAGGACATGGCTATATCGTCTCGGCTGTTGATGCTGAGCATCTAAAGTAATCAAAAATTAATTTAAAGTGCTTTTTTTCACAGACAATAAACGAAGATTTAGATGGGTGCTTGTCTGGTCTTGAGTCAACGTTTGAGGCAAACGATGACTTGAATAAGCTGTCATCGACATCGACACCGCGGACAAAGGAAAAACGAAAACGTCAAACACTTGCTAACGGCCAGTTGCAACGCAATGATTTAATTACTACGGCTTTTGAATATTTGGCCAACAATAAAGAGGATGGGTTTAAGCTGTGGGGCAGATCTCTTGGAGTCACGCTACGCAACTATACAGATGACAACGCCGTTCGCTTGGCTAAATCAAAAATTTAATATGATTATGGCATCTCTGGAAGCTGGAGAAGTAAGCAAATCTTTATGTTTATATAAATTTTAGCAATAGAAGATAGATACAAAATAAATAAATTAGAAAATATTTCACAAAATATTAAAGCAAAGTATTTAATATTCTCTATTCCACGCCACCATTGAGGTAGATAATCAGGCGCGTCATTTTTTATTGTGGTTTCCCCAGTAGGCCTTATCCACTTAATGATGCTAATACAAATAAACTTTTTGGTGAACTGACTCTTGAGCAGGCTACATAAAATTGGCCATGAGAAAAACAATCGTGTCTTAAGTCTAGTTCGTCTATTTTAAGAGTTTGCCCCTGTGAATTATCAATTGTTAAGGCAAAGCAAACTTTTAAAGGAAATTGCAATCTTTTAAATTGAAATGGCAATTCAGAATCAGAAAGTATTAATGGAATTCTCGGTATAAAAACCATTTCCCCTATACCATTGCCAGTAAAGATAATTACTTCGACAACATTCTTATGAAGGACTTTAACTTGCAATCTTGTACCAATGCACATTTTTGGCGGCTTCACGTTGCGAATCAACATTACAGGTGAACCAATCTTTAAAGTTAATTTTTGTTGAGGCAGGCCAGCCGGATTTAATGAATTAAGAAACTCGACGGGGTAATGAACTGCATCTTAGACTTCAGTCACAGAATTAATAGAGTTATATGTCATTTCTTAACTTTGAAATGATTTAAATAAAAACTCGTTTATTTCCAGTTTATTGTCATTTCTCGCAGTCAAAATAGCACGTTCTGAAAACCATTCGAGTGATTTTTGAGAGATATTTGTAATATCCGGAAATATTTTTAGAGTTAGTTCTTCAATACTTTTTACAACATGACAAAAAGTTGATGGTAAAGTTATTTTGCTATCATTGGTTGGAAATAATCCATTTCATATATTAAGAAGCATTTCTGCAAATTCACCAGCTATGCTATTACCTTTTAATTGCACTCGCATATTTTTCGTTAATGCAATTTTCTGTATTTTGGGCCACAAAATTGAAGACACGCATTTATTTCATCTGCTCTTGTTCCTTAGGGATCACTGAAAGAGTTTGTCGAAAATCACCAGCTATAAGAACAGTTATGCCACCCATTAAGTATTCACTATCTCGAATATCTTTCAAAGATCGATCTACAGTTTCAAAAGCACCTTTATGGCCCATAATACACTCATCCCAAACAATAAGCTTGCAATCTTTGAGCACAGCAGCAATATTAGATTGCTTTGAAATTGAGCAATAAGTGTAGAATGCACTGTGCGACCACCATTTAGTAAAGTGGCTGCGATACCGGAAGAAGCAACGGCCAATGCAATTTTTTTACTTTGCCGTACCTTTGCCAATAATAAATTTAAAAGATACGTTTTACCTGTTCCACCAGGTGCATCTAAAAAATAGATTTCGCCCTCTTCTGCTTCAACGCTATGTAGCATCTTTTCGTACACTTGTTTTTGCTCAGCAGTAAGGAGTAGCTCATTATTAACAACAACAATTATCGCAATTTCCATAATATGTTTCTCTATGATATTCAATATTTGGAACAATTTCCTCGGATCTAATTGGTAGTGGAAGTCCATAATAAGTCAAGTTTTCACCACGAATAGACAGTAAAATATCTTCAATGTAAATAAGACATTTATTTAATACAATATTCACAATGCTTTCATCAATATTTCTGTCTTGTGAAATATGAAAGGCTCTTAAAATATCTTCTGAGAAACTCTCTTTATAAGTATTCCAAAGTTTAAAAGCATCTAAAATTTGACACAATACTAACATTATTGCAAAAAGTTCTCTCAGATTTGTAGGATTTTGACAGATGACAGCTTCGGTTAAGTTGAATCCCAGTGCTTATCATCTTCTAGTAATCCTTGAGCTTTACACGCAAATTGAAATGATGCGTATGCTATACCATTAACGGTTTTAAATTTAAAAAATGAAGTTGGGCCCCTTACAAAATGTAATAAAAGTCTTAAATAAAAACATTTTGTATTATTGGGATGAATTGTGTAAACTGTTCCCAAAGATGAATCTCTTTTAACTCCAGGAAAATTTGGCACATCATTCCCCCGTTTTCTTCTTTGAAATTCTTTATTGTTCCATGTAAAATACGATGCGTTCTTGCAAACTCATCACGTGGGCATAGCTCAAAGAAGGCTAGCAAAGTGGTTTTGGGTGTAGTGCTTAATCTATCAAGTAATTGTAGAGATTATTGGGGTTAAAATATATCCGTTGATCATTATCTAAATGAACAACTATGTAAGTGTGTAATAGCCGGAAAACGTTCATGTATGAGAAATGCAAGGATTCTCCATACCGCTTCTGAGCTACTTATATAACGGCCACTTCCGTACATATTAATTGTATGTATTTAATAGACTTTACAGAACTACAATACTCAACATTTATGTGAGCTTCAAATGTTCTCAATAGTACACAGTTATAAGGCACAACCCAACGATTATCAATATTAATTGCATTACCACTATCTTATATCGCCCTTCTACGATATAGAGGGTAACTATCTTTTCCAGTCACAGTTCCTTTAAGTAATTGTCGAGGAAACCTTTTCGTACAATTTCCATTATATACTTACTTATACGATCAATGAAATGATCATGCTTGTGATGTCCACCAATTATTAAGCTCTTAAGTGGATCAGGCAAACTTTAATTTGGGAAAGCTTAACTTTTCCTGCCTTGCAACAGATACCCAGAGGCTCATTTTTCCATTTTAAGGCATTACAATGTTTGCATATCAAATTCATACTTAGTTGAGTAATTTTATCTGACTTATCATAGTTTAAGCCAGACATGGCTTTAACACTCCATGCACGCAAACGCCTTTCTTGACCTGCATCAGGATTATTAGCATGATGTCTTCTCACTGCAACTCTATGAGCTTCAGGATTATAAGCCTGATCTCTTCTCACTACAACTCTAATAACACCAACAGTTTCCCAGTTGGTTACAACATGTTCAACAATATTTTGGCGTATGGTGCCATGGAAGCCTTGCCTACTAAATAAAAGGTAGGAAATAGATCTAAAAAGGCAGGCTCCATCACCAATTATGTTAACAATTGAATGCGGCACAAAAAAAACACTAATATCTAAAGTTTCAATAGACATATTTTAATTTGGCTGTGAGTCAATTGACTTCATTGTAAAACGATTGTTACAACGTTACAGTGTCTATACGTAAGTATAGAATTCAATAAAATGGAATATACCAACTTATATTAATTTAATAGAATATTCAGACTGCTTAGTTTTATTTGATTTTTAAATGCACTAAAGCAGCGTCTATATAACAATTATATAATATGCAAAATAGAAGACAATTATATAAAGTGTTGCTTCAATTATTAAGTCTAAAATCGACTTATTATTTTTGTTTGAAAAAAAACAACAAAACAAATTAATAACTTTATGTAAAGTCAGTATTAAAAAAGAATAAAACATATTAATTGGCTGACAAAAAAAAAAACATATATTATAAAGAACTTTGGCTGACAAAAAAAAAAAAAAAAAGAAAAACATAGTGGCGCATAGTTAGTTTTGGCTGTGCCAAGACTATGATACCCTTCACACAGCCAAATCAATACTCCCCCCCTCTTATGTTTCTGTGCAGTTGTTGGTAATTTTTCGCTAATATTTTTACTCTTGAGCCTCATTTACTTGTTCGTGTGCGACAAAAACAACATATTGACATGTAGGTACTTGAAAGCGAACGACAGAGACAACAATTGATAGTAGGATATGGTAAATTTGTATGGTGGCTATGTCGTAGAATGCTCCGATCTTATAGTGAACAAACCCGAAATGATCTAAGCAATCTGTGAAAGTTTCATCAAGATCGGTTCAGCAGTTTGGCCGCAAATCGTGTTGATATGGTCATTTTATTTTATTCTTTACCAATTCTGAAAAAAGTGAAAATATAATTGTTATAGAAGATTTTTTTCAAAAGGTCGAAACCTGTTACGTCCCTGGTAAAAATGGCTCCAAATCGTATGGGAGGTACTTGAAGGAGTTGTCCAAATAAAAATTCCCTTCTTAGTGCTCACTTACTACCTGCATGGAAAATTGTGTGAAAATTTCAGCCTTCTAGCTCTTTTCGTTTAGGCCGTGGCTCTTCCATTCTCATCAGAACAAACTCTTTTATATATATAGATTTTATAAGAAATTAATAAAATGGTTTATTACCTTTAGAAAATCATCATTTAATGTTTTGTTTATTGCACCACAGCTTTCCTGTATTATTGATGAAATTGACTGTACCGACATTTTAAACAAAAAGCCTAAGCTGTGCATGCTATCCCCTGTGGGCAAGTATCGAAGATTCCGGTGAGGCGCTCTGTGGCAGATATAGACTTTCGGAGTCTTGTGTCCGCTTTTGTTATTAAAGGCTTCACACATTCGAGTAAAGAATCAAAACCGTCTGGATTCATTCGCACAAAGTCCTTTAAACGATCAGGACTATTTGATCTAAATATTGATTGAAATTCTTGGAAAAATCCAGTTTTCTCACGATCCAGGTATAGCTCTTGAACCCACAATTTTCTTTTATTTTCTCGTATCTCCTCCTTTTCCTTGTCCTCAAGAGCTAATACCAACAGCAATACTGCAGCCAACTTCTTTTTTGCAGGTGATGCCATTGTACTTATTTTGCTTTAAGGCAAATAAATTACATCTAAATTAATAATAAATATGCGTGAGTACTCATCACTTTTTCTAAATGAACACATTTAAAACAAGCACAATATCGATGAAAATAACTTCCAATACTAATATCGCCGTCAACGCAAAATACTTTAGCTACGTTGACGTCAATGAACGTTGATATCAACTAGTGTGAACTACTGTCAACTTCATCATCAACGCGTTGGCATCTAGCTCGTTGCTCAACACGAAAATAAGTTGACAAATCAGTTTTTTGTTCTACTCAGTCAACTTGTCTAAACACAAGTAATGCGTTGACAATGAATTACTATTGTTGACGTATCGATAATTGAGGCTGAGTCAACTAGTGTGAATGCAGCATAAGTCGAGTATCTGCCCAAACGATGCTTACGCACGAATTCGTTAAGTTCTTGTTTTTGACGAATGCTTCAACGGCTTAAATCCTTTGTGCTATAGAGCTGTCGCTGTTTTTTTATTAGATGGAAAATATTTAGAAGATTGTAAAATCTTCATTTTATTGCTTATAAACACATTGATATAATACACTAGATCTATAAAAAATGTGTTATCTTTGTTTTTAAAATAATAATACATTTAGGCTGCCTTTACTCGGTCGGTTTTTCTGTAGCTTTTTTTGACCGACCAAAATTTTTGGCATTCACATTATTCTCATCGGTTAAATCCAAAATCCCATCACTTTTTGTTGCTACACAATCTGGTCACACTTCGCTATATATAAGTTTGTTTAAATTATTTTTTGCCAACAATCTCTAAAAAACACCAAAAACTAATTGTTTTTACGTTAACATGTTAGTGGAACAGAGAAGGCTTTCCTCAAAAAAAAAATAAAAATAAAACCATGAAAAACCGACCGTGTGAAAGCTGATTTTATTATGGAAGGTTTTGGTGTTCGAACGAGGGGTGGAGAGTCGTGCTGGCACCAGATACTCGATTGCAGCAGGTCTCGGCCATCCAAACTGTAGCAAGCTGCAACGCATCATGAGTGTACGGGTGCTCTATGCAAATGGACAATATTATTGTTATTATATATTATAATTAGGGTGTTCAATTTGAGTTGCAAATGTGCAAAAGTGTAACAGTCGTCATCACCCAATTGAACAAAAAAAGTCTGTTAATTTTGCACAATGAGCTGTTCGCTATCGTTTTAGCGGAGTTTGCCATTTGTGTTATTTAATTTGCTGCATACAATAAATAAATAAATTAAAAAATGCCCTTTAAAAGCGTGAAAGCATCACTCCTAGAACGGACAGCATCCCATAAACTGGATTATTTAAGAAAATTAGCAAAACCAACCCTCATTTACTTTAAGCAGCTGGTCACAATGAACAACTGTTTGTTGACTTAGTACCTAAGGCACAGAATAACACTAAAAAATACCAGAAAATTGGATGTATTCCGCAACACGTTCTCACTTTTGTATCATTTTTATACCCTTCACACATGTGAAACAGGGTACATAGAGTCTGTCATGAATCTGTAACGCCTTAAAGAAATGATGGAAGACCCCATAATATATCAAAATGATCAGAACGAGCTCAGGAATTGATTTCCGCGTGTCCGTCCGTCCGTCTGTCCGCCTGTCTGTTTCCACACGATTTCCGGCCAAACTGCTGAACTGATATTGATGAAACTTTCACAGATTGCTTAGATCATGTCGGGTTTGTTCACTATGAAATTTCATCCCGCTCGGAGCATTCTACGACATAGCCACCACACAAATTGACCATATCGTACTATACAAAAAAAAAAAAAAATTAATTAATCTATGTGTGAAAGGTAACTTAGTCTTGGCATAGCCAAAATGAACTATGTGGCACTTGTTTAACACTGAAGTCGTTGTAAAGTTGCAACGATATTTTAGTCAAAGGCAGGGGTCTTGCAAAAAGTGCAAACTTGATGCTGTACAAATTGTTGTTGGGATGGCTTGCACTTTTACACATTTGCAACACAAAGTGAACACCCTAAATGTATGATAATTGGATTGACTTCACTGCATGCTCAAATACAAGCAGATTGCGTCAGTGAACCACTGCAGGTTAATGCGATCATACCCTTCGCTCTGGGGTAACAGCCCTAAATTTCGGCCAAAAAAAAAGTTTCGTGGTCATAACACCTATTCTTTTGAAAATTTATAATCCAGAAAAGATTTTTTAATTGCTGAAAGGACCGACATTATTAGTCAGTAATCCATTTTCGGATTTTTGAGTGGTTCTTTCGTGTATGTGATACTCCCTTCCCTACGCTTTATTGTTAAGTTAGCCTCCGGCGCTCGTTTGGATAGTACTCTATAGAGCCGGGCGCCTGGGCGTGGTGTCCAGAGTTTTGAAGCCGAACTTTGGGTGAAGTCACAAGGAGTGCGCGTGACTTACAAGTTATAAATGCAGTTTTTGGAGGCAGCCATCACCTATCTTGGCAGTTTATTCTAGCTCAACAAGTGTGGAAGTCATAGGCGTTTCTAATAACATTTTGAATAAAAACAAGTCGAAACGTTGCAGTCGGACGCAACCGACTGCGGCATACTCGATACGAGTATTAAAACCGCTTAAAAAGAGGCCTGATTGTAAAGGGGTATTGATGGGGCATAGATTCTCCAATGCAGATGGGGATGCCATCTATCTATCTTCCTTCCAAATTTGGTGACTCTAGCTCAAAGTTTGTAAAAGGTGGGGAAAGGGGGGCTGGGGGTGGATTGGGTGGGTGTTGCATCCAAATTTTTGCCAAGATCTTCGTGGAATGTCAATTGCTATCTTCATACCAAATTTTGTGACTCTAGCTCAAAGTTTGTAAAAAGTTGGGAGAGGGGGGCTGGGGGTTGGTATGAGTGGGTGTGGCATGCAAATTTTTGCTGCAGATCTTTGTGGAATGTCAATTGCTAACAGCATACCAAATTGGGTGACTCTAGCTCGAAGTCTGTAAAAAGTGTGGAGAGGGGGACTGGGGTTGGTATGGGTGGGCGTGGCATCAAAATTTACGCTGCAGATCTATGTGGAATGTCAATTGCTGCCTTCATACCAAATCTGGTGACTCTAGCTCAAAGTTTGTAAAAGGTGGGGAAAAGGGGGTGGAAGGGGTGGGCGTGGCTCCAAAACTTTGATGCAGATTTTTGGGATTCGTTACCAGCTATCTTCCTACCAGATTTGGTGGCTCTAGCTCCACAACTCTGGAAGATACACGCATTCTCGTTTTTGACGAAGCGTTTTGGCAGCTTGGGGCGGATAGGGTGGTATTTGTGGGCGTGGCATCCAAACTTTTGATGCAGCTTTTGGGGGGTCATCTTCGCCTATCTTGGCACCAAATTTAGTGGCTCTAACTCAAAGTTTGTTTTTCGTTGGTTTTTTTTTTTTTTTTTTTTTTTTTTTTTTTTTAGTTCGTGTATATTTACAATCTGTCTCTAATGACAATAAGCAAATGTTGTGAAGGTGTAACATAACATGGGGAAAGCACGTCACAGTTATGGGTGAAAAAGACTATTTACAATATACAAATAGGGTGAGATGGGTCACCAAAGCGGCTCGGGTCTGAATGGCAGGTCCAGAGGATGGCTCCTTTTTAGCCGCCTTGGGTGTTGGCTGTTGTCCAGCAGGCTTATTGCCAAATGGTTGCTGTGGCGTTCAATTCTGGATGTGTGACGAGTTCCGAGTTTACGGATTTCACTTCTAACTGAGGGTACATCCAGGTCCCTGTGTATCACTGAGTTTCTTACGTAGGTAGGCGCACCAAGAATCCTTCGGAGCAGCTTGCTCTGGAAGTGCTGGATGATTTCGATGTTGGACTCGGCTGCCGTCCCCCAGAGTTGGATGCCGTATGTCCAGATTGGTTTTATCAGCGCTTTGTAAAGCAACACTTTGTTGCGTGTGCTTAGCTGTGAGCGTTTACAGAGCAACCAGTTCATTTTGGCTACCTTAAGGTTTAACTGCGTCCTTTTGGTTTTGAGATGTGCCTGCCAGTTCAGCCGCCTGTCAAGGGTAAGGCCCAGGTACCTCACCTTGTCCGCAACTGGGATGGGTGAACCGAGTAAGCTTACTGGTGGGCAGTTGAGCCTACGATTCGCAAAAGTCATGTGGAGTGACTTCTCTGTATTCACTGCGATGTTCCATCTTAGTAGCCATGGTTGCAGCAAGTCAAGCTGCATTTGTACGATTTCCGATGCCTCTGCGCGGTTCGTTGCTGAGGCGATGAAGGCTGTGTCATCGGCGTAGGAGGCAGCAAGGAGTTGGTCGTGTTGGAGCACGGGTAGATCTGCAGTGTATAGAGTGTATAAAATCGGACCCAGCACGCTGCCTTGTGGAACGCCAGCCTGAACTCGTTCTATCCTCGATTGAGAGCTTTCACACCTTACATAAAAGCATCTGTCCGTTAGGTAGGATTTAAGGGTTAGGTAGAGTGATGCTGAGAGATGGAGCTTGATTTTGCGGAGAAGGCCGGCGTGCCATACCCGATCGAACGCCTGCTTGACATCCAGGAATACCGCAGAACAATATTTCTTTTCCTCAATCGAGCACAGGATCTCTTGGACAATGCGATGGCATTGCTCTGGTGTGCCGTGATGCTGCCGGAATCCAAATTGGTGGTCTGGGATTAACTTGCCTTCGTCCAGTAGTGGCAACACTCTAGCCAAAAGTAGTCTTTCGAATACCTTGGAGAGTATTGCCAGCAGACTGATTGGACGGTAGGAGGCAACTTCATGTTCCGGTTTCCCAGGTTTCGGAATCATAATAACCTCTGCACACTTCCATTGGGATGGAAAGTGGTAGAGGTCAAAGATTCCATTGAAGATGTTAGCCAGCAGCTGTATCACTTTCGGCGGAAGGCACTTAAGGGTGACAGAGTCAATTCCGTCATATCCTGGGCTTTTTGTTGTTTTTAGGCGGTCAATTTTGCTTTGCACCTCTTCGGGCGTGACTCTGGAGCTGGGGAGAGCCATTTGGCATGGAGTGTCCAAATAGGATTGTGTGGCGTCAGCTTCTTCAGCGCAGCATGTGTTGAAGGGGGTGAAGGTATTTGCCAGATGTGAAACAAACTCCTCAGCCTTTTCAGCACTCGACCTACACCATGTGCCATTAGAGCTCCGGATGGGAACTTTCCTCATGGTTGGCCTTTTGAGGTATTTGGTGGCGTTCCAGAGGCTGTGATCCGGGTTGTTGGGCTCCAGGTTTCGTAGAAAATCAGCTGTGGCGTCGTTTCGGAGATTATAGTAAAGTGCTTTCAACTCCTTGATGGAGCGGTTGAAAGCCCTTTTATCCAGCGGGTTGCGGGTTTGCTGCCAAACTCTTCGAAGGCGTCTCTTCTCTCTCAGCGCGTTTGTTATTTCGTCTGACCTGGTAAATATGTCTTTCCGACTTACTGAGGCTCGACAGATCCGTGCTGGAGGTGTGCAGGCGAAAGCGGAGTCGCAGATGTCACGCATGAGCTTCTCCACAGTTTTGTCGATGTCCTCTCCGCTGTTGAGGCTGGCGTTGGGCTCAGTAATCGCTTCAAGCATTGTTTTAAAAGAGTCAATGTTGGAGCTCTTACTGAGTAGCCTAGTGGTGCGCTTGATCAGCTCGACTGGGGTGTCCAGCCAGACTTTGACCGCAGTGTGGTCGGAGTGAAGGTCAAAATCGGCTTCAGTGTGGACTCTGTCGTGGTTTATTCCTCGGGAAATTGCAATATCCTGGACGTCAGGGCTCTTCTGGGGATCCGTTGGCCAGTATGTTGGTTGGCCGGACGAGTGGGTGGTCAAGTTGAGTATGCCTATGCAAGGCAAAAGGGCAACTCCTTTCGGGTTATTACACCTAGAGCCCCACCACGAGTGTTTAGCGTTAAAGTCGCCTCCGATGATGAATCTGGAGCCAAACGAGCGTAGAATCTGCAGAAAAGATTGAGTGTCGACTGTGTGTCTGGGAGGAGCATAGCAGGAGGCTATCGTAAGGTTTCCGAGGGGGGTGAAAATGCTCAGGGATGCCGCTTGGAGCCACGGAAGTAGGGTTGGCGAGTTTTCTGCATACTTCAGCTTCGATTTTATGATGATGGCAGCTCCACCTCTGGCGTTGCCGCTGGGGTGGTTTGCCTGGAGAAGGTCGTATCCGCTGATTTTGAAAAACGATTGCGTGGTAAGGTGGGTCTCTGAGACGAGCATGATGTCAACTTTGTTCCGTTTAAGGTATAAGTCGATCTCGGGCCTACTCTTGCATAGGCCGTTAGCATTCCATATGACAAGCTTGAGACCTACTTGCATAATTGGGCCAGGATCGTGTTCATCATGAGTGTCATTTGCTCCATTTGGGCCTGCAGAAGTTCTATTATTTGTTCCAAGTGAGCATAGGAGGAGCCGATTTGCTGCGTTGGGGGAGCATTGGGGTTGTCGTAAGAGGGAGCGTTGAGGGTTGCAGAGTTTTTGGCAACTCCAGCATACGTCTTACCCGGCTGCGTGTAGGATGAGGGGGGATTTTGCAACATTGGGTTGACGAACCCGGTGCCCGAGCGGTTGCGTGCTGTGGCAGGGCGAGTTTGAGTCTTACCTTGGTCTCGTTGCTTGACTCTTTCCTTGTATACTCTGCAGCCTCTGTAGGAAGCGGTGTGGCGTTCGTTGCAGTTCGCGCACTCTGGGGGCAGGTCCTTGCTTTTTAAGCACTTGTTTGTCTCGTGATTGCCAGAGCACTTGACAAATCTCCAGGGTTTGTTGCAAAAGTTTTGGGTGTGGTTGAACTCTTGGCATCTGTGGCATTGTACGAGCTCATTCCTTTTCCTGGGAGGCTCGATGACAACGACGGCGTTGCACAGGCGAGTGATGGAGAAAACATCTTTGTTGTTCACTGCTGGCTCCAAGTCAATGAAGAAGATAGGCAATGGCGATTTGGTTATTCTATGTTTTGCAATGGTGAGATGGCGCACGTTGTGACCAAGCTTGATAATTTCGTCGCGGATGAGACTTAGAGGGGTACTGTGGTGCAGATGCCTGATGACAGCTCTGTACGCTCTTTCGTTTTTTAGTTGATAGCTGTGAAATTCAACCTTGCTTGACTCTAGTGCACGGATTAACTTTTTGTAGTCGTCGATGCTGGTGGTCATGACACGAACCTGACCGTCACTACCTGCTTTATACGAGAAGTTGTCGCTTTTTATTGTGTCAATTATAAAGATTAGCATGTCAGAGATGTCGCCAACAGAAGAGATAAAGATGGGGGGAGTCTTGGGTGCAGAGGTGCTGGGCTCTGCTGCGGCGGTTGCAGCATTTGACTGAGAGTCGTCGTTCTGGGCGAGTAGCGCAAACTTGTTGGAGCTTAGAGCTGCACTTGCGGCTGGCTTGCGTCGGGTTGCGCAGTCCTCAGTTGAGCTCACTTCGGATCCAGATGATGCCGACTCAGTTGATGAGTGGGCTGAAAGATTTTTAGAGTTAGCAGATTCCATGCGCTTCACTGCATGAGACGTCTGCTTTCTCCGGAGGGAAGTTGACTTCCGGGAGACGATCTGCCACGAGACGGGTCCCGCAGCACTGCCACTCGGTGCGTCTTCAATATCCATTCTGCTGGCCAAGGTTGGCCGCGAAGGGATTCAATTCCCTAGTGGGACGATAACTTAATTTTCGGGAGCAGCTTCAAAGTAAGCACCACGAAAATTTTGTTTTGAACAGTGCCCAAGAGTAGGCAACACTTCACTAATATTCTGAAGCCCGAAAGTGTGCAATGGTATTTTGCCTTTTTCTGATTGGCTGACCGGCCAGAAAAGTCAACCGGTACCTGCTGAACGTTATCAGCAAGTTGCCGACTTTAAGCACTGTTAACGCTTGTAATTGTTTTGTTTTGTCTTTGTTTGTCTTTGTTTGTTGATGAGAACAAATCCACAGGCACATGCGTACACTTTGACCGTCACGAAATAATCTTGTGAAGCAATGTTTTTCGTTGGTGACGGTCGTGTTTTTGCGTGCTCTTGATTATTTATTGTTCTCTTGTGTTTGTGAATGGTGTTTTTACTCTGTTTAATCTGGTAAATAGTTTTAGCAGTGATTGCAAATATATGTTGCATACAAGAATTTTCCGAGTTTATACTCACTTTAATTTGCAGTTTAACGGAGACTGCTCTGCCTCAACATAAAGAAAACATAAAGTAAACATACGTACATACTTACATACATATATTTACATTTGCATATTTGCATATTCTGTGCTATTACTAACAACAAACAGCTCGTCAGTTTTTTTTGCTCTCGCTTTACAGCATCAGTGCTCTCCCGGTCTCCCGTCGCACTTGCGGTTCTAGCTCTCTCATTTAAGCGCTCATTTGATATTTACTGTTTTATATTGCTCTTGCAGTGATACGTTTTACTGAAATCCTGTTAGCCATTTTGTTGCCTCCACCTCGGCGGCAAGAAACTAACTGAAGTAATTAGCTTGGCCTATCAATATGTTAGAGGCCTTAATACTAAACTAGCTTATCTTTTGATTCTAAAATAGTTGCTCTCACTGAAACCTGGTTAAAACCTGATATTTCTGATTATTCCGTTTTTCCTTCTAAATATAACTTGTACAGATGCGATCGCACTTCCCGCAAGGGGGGTGGTGTTCTCATTGCTGTTGACTCCTGTATTTCCTCTGAACAGATTCTTTCTCAGCATCTTCCGGACATAAAGTTTTTATGTGTTAAAATATTACTATACGGCCGTTCACTTTATGTTACTTGCTCTTATATTCCTCCTCAATCTGATATTAACATTTACTCATCCCATCTGAGTGCCCTGCAACTTGTTTCGTCATTTTTGACAGATATTGATAATCTGATAGTGGTTGGTGATTTTAATCTGCCACATGTTGTATGGTCTGTAAGCGAGCTTCGGAAAATCTCGCCAAAGCTCTTTAACAAAGCAAGGTTCAGGGGAGACGACCAATCATGGAGTCTCTACAAAACCAGCATAACCTCCTATAAGAAGATACTTAGACAAGCTAAACGCTCCGCTTGGCAGAAGTTCTGCTCCACAATCGAAAGTACCACAGAAGCCGCTAGGCTCAGGAAAGTTCTCTTAAGCACACATGCACCCGTGGGCTTCCTCAAAGGACCCAATGACTCATGGACAACGACCAGTCTTGAGTGACTGGAACTTTTGGTGGAAACCCAATTTCCCGGATGCTCAGTTGCAGGTTTGCGACCCCCTATCCACAGAGAAATTCAGGAGCAAGTCTCCACCGACCTTTGCTCCAGGGATATCATCTCTTGGGCTATAAGTAGCTTCTCGCCCTACAAATCCCCTGGGCTGGATGGAATCATTTCAGCCCAACTGCAATATGCATGGGATACTGCCATTAACTGGCTTCAGAAAATTCTTTTCAGATATCCTGACGACCGGTTCGATCCCCAAGCCATGACTCGAATCCAAGGTCGTCTTCATTCCGAAGGCTGGCAAAGCCTCACATACAATCCCATTCGTCCAATCAGCCTTACATCTTTTCTACTAAAGACACTAGAAAGGGTGCTGAGTATACATATCAGAGATTCGATCAAGATCGATCACTTCTCTCAATCACAACATGCTTACCAAAAAGGAAAATCTACTGAAACGGCGCTCCATGCGGTTATATCCACAGTAGAAAAGGCACTCCACCACAAGGAGTACTGCCTTATAGCCGTTTTAGACATTGAGGGGGGGTTGGACACCGCATTGTGGAACTGATTGATCAACTGCTTAAATGCAGGTTCGTCATGGCCACACTGGGGTCTTCAACCATTTCCAGAGCCATCAAGAGAGGCACCCCACACGGAGGTGCTCTCTCCCCTCTCCTTTGGAATGTGACTGTTAACAGCTTGATGCCCTCCTTAGAGGGAGGGGGCTGTCGGGTGATAGCTTACGCGGATGACGTCGCTATAGTCTTCTCGGGTAAATTCCCCCAAAGTTTGTGCGAGCGTATGACCACCGCACTTCGAACCCTGTCCTCATGGGCCACTTCAAAGGGACTTGGGCTAAGCCCAGCCAAAACTGACTTAGTCCTTTTCACTAGGAAGTATAAGATACCTCCCCTCAAACCCCCAACCCTAAACGGGGTGGGATTCGCCTTCAGTAAATCCGCCAAATACTTAGGGCTTACTCTAGACAGCAAACTAGACTGGAATCTTAACACCGAAGAACGGGTTAAGAAAGCCTCAGTCGCTTTGTATACATGCAAGAAGTCCATCGGACTAAAATGGGGAATGGCACCCCAGATCACGCTGTGGCTGTACACAGCCATCGTTCGGCCCATTCTACTGTACGGAGTGTCAGTATGGTGGCCAACGCTTTCTAAGAAGACATCAGTCCACAAGCTTGGCAAAGTACAGCGTGCCGCTGGACTGATCACAACAGGGGCCCTCAGAACGACCCCAACTGAGGCTCTGGACAATATACTAAATCTCCTACCAATAGACCTAATGGCGAAATTAGTAGCAACTCTCTCTGCCTACTAAGCAGTGGTCCGATCAGAATTTCGGACACTCTAATATTCTTGTGGGTAACTTGCTTATCCCCTCTAACACGGACTATTGTTGTCCTCAGGAATTCCCCATAGCCCCTTTCCACACACTAATCCCCCCAAGGTAGGATTGGTGCTCGAGCACGCCAGGGCCGACCGACTCAATAAGAGTTTACACCGACGGCTCTAAGCTAGACGACCGGGTAGGGGAAGGCGTCTTTTGCGAGGAGCTGTCTATCAACAAATCGTTCAACCGTCCTGATCACTGCAGCGTATTTCAAGCTGAGATCGCGGCCATACAGGAAGCAATCTCATGCATTTCCGAATGTGAATGCTCCGCAGATATAATCTGCATATTTTCCGACAGCCATCCGGCTATCAAATATCTTAAAGCGATATCATCCAACTCGATATCTGTCACAAACTGCCGCAGATCTCTACACGACATGGCAAAGCAGTTCGAAATTCACCTAATTTGGGTGCCCGGACACAAAGTCATCGAGGGCAACTGCAAAGCAGATGAGCTGGCAAGGCATGGCACTACCATGCCTATCTTCACAGACAAGGCTGTGCCGCCTTAATCAGGGCCATTACGGGGCACTGGCTGGTGGGGTCACACGCAGCGAGACTTCTAGCCCCTTCAAATGATTTCTGCAGAAGCTGTCGTGACGAGGAGGAGGAGGAGGAAACAGTTTCCCACCTTTTCTGCGACTGTCCGGCACTCTGCAAAAATAGAAATCGCTATCTAGGGTCCTTCTTTCTATCGGACCTCACTCAAATTGCGGATATTGAACCGAAAAATATCCTGTCTTTCATTCAAACCTCGGGGACCACGCCCTCAAAGGCGGTGCGACGCGCTCATTGTCTGGGTAGACGGTTTTTGGATTAAGTCCAAGCGCGGCACCACAATGGGCCAACACGTGGCCTATGTGAGTGGGGGGCAATCTAAACCTTTCACTACCGCTCTAACCTAACCTAACCTTACCTGTATTATTACCAGTCACTTCTGATGATTTTATCGATGGCCTACTGGAGTTAGGCCTATCGCAAGTTAACAGAGTGCATAACTGTTGTGGTAATATGTTGGACTTAATATTTGTTACGGACTCCGATTGCAGTAATGCTAGCAGAATACCCCTCTAGTGCTTGCGGAAGATACTTACCATCCTACCTTATGAACTATCCATCGAAACTCTTAACCCTAGTGCAGTATCTTATAATACTTTAAAAACCCGTTGTTTTCGTAAAACTAACTTTACTAAATTAAATTATCTTCTTCAACATACTTATTGGTCTCGCCTTTATTCTTGTAGTGATATAGAAACTGCCATAGCCATATTTTATAGGACCTTGAATTCGCTTTTGGATATTTGTGTTCCTCTCACTTGTTCTTCAAGTGATAATAAACAACCATGGTTTACGAGAGAACTATCGAAATTGAAAAACGCAAAGACAAGATCATATAAAAAATTTTAAAAATCGGGAAATACTTTGAATTTATCTTCGTATTTGATGGAGTGCCAAGTTGCATTCTTAGATACTGTGCGGATTCTCTTTGTGCGCCCTTAAATAAATTATTTAACTTGTATGTTGACTCAACTGTGTTTCCTGATATATGGAAGGAATCCTTTATAATTTCCCTCCACAAAAATTCTTCAAAGTCAAACGTTAAAAATTATAGGGATATTTCCAAGTTTTCTGTCATTCCAAAAGTCTTTGAAAAAATTATATGTTCTCAACTACAACACGGATGTAGTTCAGTTATATCGCCTTATCAACACGGTTTTGTTAGGCGTAGATCTACTACCACTAACCTTCTTGAATTCACTTCGCTTGTTATCAAAGGGTTTCAGGAAAAAATGCAAACTGACGTTGTTTACACCGATTTTAGCAAGGCATTTGACTCTGTTAGTCATTCTCTGTTGCTTCAAAAATTAAAAATTATTGGATTTTCATCAAAACTTTTATTGTGGCTTTCGGAGTACTTGTGTGGCCGAACACAAAAAGTAGTTTTTAAATCGTCTGTATCTAAACCTATTTTTGTTACCTCTGGTGTACCCACGGGTAGTAACCTTGGACCTTTGCTATTTAATTTGTTTATAAACGATCTTCCAGCAGTTATTTCTAACTCTTTTGTATATATGTTTGCTGATGATGTGAAGCTATGTTTCACCTATAATGATGCTTTCCTAAGTAATTTACTACAGTCGGATTTTGGTGCATTGTCAGCCTGGTGCCGTACTGACTTACTAAATTTAAACTGTTCAAAATGTAAAGTCATGTCTTTTTGTAGAAGTACCCTTCATACTGCTCACTACTTGCTTGATGCTTCACCACTTGACCGCGTGTTTGAAATTAAAGATTCAGGCATTATTATTGATCCTAAATAAGGCCATTAATGTCCTCCGCTTCATCAAGCGGTGGTCGAAAGAGTTTAATGATCCGTACACCACTAAAACGCTTTATACATCCCTAGTACGTCCCATTCTGGAGGATGGATCTTGTGTGTGGTCCCCTCAATACTCGATTCATCAGGATAGAATTAAATCTGTGCAGAAGAAATTTCTTCTAATTGCCCTTAGAAGTTTTAACTGGGTTCCTGAGTTGACTTACCCCCGTAATCAAGTAGACTCCTTTTAATAAATCTTCCCTCCCTGTTAAACCGTAGAACTATGCATGGAATATTATTTATTACTAACCTACTTAATGGTGAAATCGACTCATCAGTTCTTTTGAGTCGAATTAAATTAAATGTCCCAATTAGATCTTCACGTAATTTTTAACCCTTAGCCTTGATCGTTGCTTGAGCAACTATTTAATTCATGAACCATATAACAAACTTTGTTCTCTTGTCTCCTTGGATGCCTCAACTCCAGTACTAAAAAGATTGATCATTTTTGCTTTATCTAATCGTAACCACTAATTCCTAATCTAACGCTGGTCTGATTGGATTTTTCTGAGTTTTTCCCAATCCACCCAACAAATGTTGGACCAGTTATTTTATTGTTGAATTTCCCAGAGCTTTAAAATTAAATTTTTTACCTAAACGTACTTTCAGATTTATATATAATTTTATTTTACTTCATTGTAATTTCGATTCTAGATTTTATTTTAATTTTAATTAATTTGGATTTCATGTCAGCTGTTCTTAGTTGACAATAAACAATTAAATAAATAAATAAATATAAGCGTTTTGACATTAAATTGCGAGGGGCTGGGGGCGGAATGGGTGGGCGTGGCTCCAAAATTTTTGATGCAGTTTTTTGGGGGTTGCTAGTAGTTATCTTCTTACCAAATTTGGTAGTTCTAGCTGTAAGGATGTGCGAAATATGTGGATTTACCGGTTTTGAGTTATCGAATTTATCGATTTGCTAGCCCCCCATTTATCGTAGAACCCCCATCTTGACACTGTAATTTACTATCCCATAGATAAAGAGAATTGGAAATTTGCAAGTCTCTAGCTTTACCTTCGGTATCTAGTATAAAAATAATAATTTTAATTTTACAATATTTTAATAAATCTAAGAGCTTTAATGTCCGTTTTAAATCCTTGGAATGACTTCCATTTTCTGCACGAAATATACTAGCTCTGCAGAGTTTGCGACGCTTTGATTTATGCCAACTACTCTTAGTTTTATTTAGTCTGCATGGTTCCAGAGTCAATGGTTACAATTTTCAGTTCTTTGACATCGACGCCGCAGGCATTCTACATTATGGAAATAAAATCAAGCTTATTTTGACTTGACAACGTCCTATAAATCAATTAACACAGGCTGCATGCACGTAAAAGTGTTACGCAGTTTTTGTTACAATAGTAGTGAACAAACATTTAATACCACTTGTTTGAGGTGGTTTCAGACCGCGAACGATCGCTTAAAATATGAAACAAAAAAAAATCAAACATCCGATAGTAATTTAAAGTTTAAAAATTTTTATAAAAATACTGGATTTTTGGATTTAAATATTATTTCATAGTTTTAGTTTTAATTTTATTTTCTTTAATATATATTTTTAATTTGAATATATTTTTTTCAAATTAATTTATGAATAAAATACCACATTTAATTTAATGGTTAAACCATTTGTGCATTTCTTATTATTTTGTCATCAGAAAAGAGCTCTGAATAAGTGCAAAAAAAAACTCAGAAAAGACTCTTTTATGAATTGGATTAAGAGCTCTGAACGAGTGCAAAAAACAACTCAGAAAAGGCTCTTTTATGAATTGGAGTTAGAGCTCTTATATGAGCGACCAGTTTAGTAGAAAAACCCACTCATATATGAGGGTTTTCTGAAGGCTTATGATTATTTTATGAGCTCATTATGAGTGTGCACGCTCAGGAAAAAGAGTCATATATGAGCTCATTTAGAGCTCTTATGGTTTGCTCCCACCAAGGAATATGTGCGTTTTCTGATAGTTTTATGACTCATTTTATGAGAATTTACCATCATAATGTGTACGAAAAAGAGTCCGGAATGAGCGTTTTTTTCTATGAAACTGGTATTCCTTATAAGTGCATAATTTCTGAGTCTAATATGACTCTTTTCTGACACAGACATAAGTGCTTTCACCCTCCTATTGAAGCACAGAAAATGCTCCTTATATCCCCTTTTCAGACGCCGATTGGAGTGCAGATTTAATTGCAGAAAGAGCACTTATCATTGGAGTTTTGGGAGTCTAAAATTAGTCTTAAAAATACTTATTTGAATATTTTTATTTAATTTTTTTTTTATTATATAAAAGAAAATATGTTTATTTAGAAAATGTTAACAAAATTTGAGTGAAGGGAAAACTTAAAACTATACTTCTATTTATTTATAAATGTTATAAGGTAAAACTTAAAACTACCACACACTTCTATATATTTAAACATGTTTATTTGATTTTTTTATAATATTTTATCCTAACGTTCGCTGTCTGGAACCATTTACTGCTTATAGTTGCAAATAAATTTTCATCAACCTTAAATTTTTGATTGAAAGCGCCTATGTATAAGGGTGAAATAGAATTATAAATTAAAAATTTTGTTAAAACTTTAAAAGGTTTGTGAAACTTACTTCGTAGTGCAGTTGTTACTGCCAGGCTGAGAACACTCTTTTTAGTTTGGGTTCCCTTCCACGAATAATTAATTAATTTAACTGACCACTTTATATTTAATAAATTTTAGCAACCACGCGTGAAAGGCCTTTCACGTTAAATGAACAACTGAATTGAATGAATGCGAAAATTTTCCATCGTCTTGCATATCGCATGAAACTTGCATTCCGTTATTTTAAGCAAAACGACTACCCAAAAATACTGCAAGAGCGCGCAGTCGGCTCCACAGCCGAACTGCTCTGTGGGTTCCATCGTGCAAATGTACAGCGAAACCCTCACGAATAAACGAAAAACGAAGTGATTGCTCTAGAACATTCTATACTTAGTGGTCACAAGCAGTAGCTTAGTGTTGAACAATGAAAATGCTAAATAAAAGCTGTGCTGTTGTTACTGATGGAATCAATGTTCAGCAATTGTTTACGGGCCTTAAAAGTGAAACAAGATGTCGGCAAACAAAAGTAGATTCGAAAATTTTAATAGGGATTCGGAGAAAATTGCTTTAATAAAGGCTATGGAACGTCGGCCAGTCTTGTGGGGCATTACGAGGAAGTTGCTCTTTAATAACGTAATCGTTAAATCCGCGTGGGAGAAAATTGGAAATTGTCGGGCAAGACCTGGCATATATCCATTTTTTGAAAAATTTTAACAAAGTTGGCCTAATTCAAGCTAAAATAGAGCCATGCTTATTGTTTTGGCAGACAATGCTGCGCAAGAAGTATTGAATAAAAATATATTAATTTATTAATAAGATACAATTCAAATAACATATAAACTGGATTTTACTGGCATTGATCTATTAAAGGGTATAGATATTTAAGGTGAATTTGCTTTGAGTCTTTTGAGTGGTTTCAGTTATGTTTAGCATAATCTTTGGTAATCTCAGCTCTGCCCATCAAATATGGGTTCACTAAAATGGTCTTTGGTTTTGCAGCCTGCCTTTTTTTAACAACCGCCAGCAACAGGGCGTTAGCTGCACCAATAAGTATATAGTTATTGGTTGTACCCAATCACAAAAGTAGCGCGCTTTGGAAGTAAATCATTATTTTGAATTCAAGTGCACAAAACACAGTTGCACTTGCGATTAATTTAGAGAAAGTTATCAACCAACCGGCACAATATGTGGATCTTTTAACACGGCTCGTTATGGTCCGTAAAACTACTAAAAGTAAGTAAATTTTATTAATTATTAATTTAAAAGACTAAACTGATGTTTTTAAAAGTGTCAGAAGCGACAAAAGCAAATAGAGTGCGGGAGAATGATATAAAACGCTTTATTTTATTTTATTATTTTCAGTTTAACAATTAATCAATTCAATATCGATTGTATTGTCATCGAACTGGCAAACAGCTGACTTAGCACTTATACGACAAAAGAAACGTAAAAAGTGCACTCACTAGCTACACTGTATTATATATAACACTTTACGCACATAGCATAGCTACTGAATACCCTAATTATATTTATTTCAATCTACTCATATTGACGATATCATCGATTCTGCTTTAAAAAAGCTTTAAATTAGCAATGGGCACGGCGCGACGTTCCTATCCACACAAGGCAGCACGCTGCTTTTTGTGAAAAGGCCCTCTGTCGCGGCCGACTGCACAAAATCACACGTACGCTATAAGCATTGAAAGCTATTTATAGAACACGCATGACGTTAGCTGGCAAGATGGGTTTCACGCAAATATCTAGTGAAAGTTTTTTTGGAATCACCCCTCTATATGTCTTATTTATAATAAGAGGCATTTATTTTTTAAGTGTATAATTTATCATTTAAATATGTTATAAAATGTATTTATAGTATAAAATATACTTTTATTCTTGTCACACTTCTATATGTATATCATATGCATGTACATAGAAAAATTACAATTTAAGTATTTTGTTTTTTTCTTTTCACACTAGTACAATTTTTAACTGCAACTCGTTTTTGTTATAATTTGTCGCAATGATCTTAGAGCATTGTCATCTGTATCATATATAAATAAATAAGTTTTTGTGTTTGTATATAATGATGCAAAATAGCTGTAATATTATGTTTGTAATGTAATTACTTTGATACCTAGTACATGCTTTTTTATGTATGTTAATATATATGTAATGTCATTAGTGATAAGTGCATAAATATTTGCAAGTATCTAGGGCCTTAAATTGTTGATTTTGAAAGAAGATAATTTTTCTTCAATTTCGCTCTTTTTTGTTCATTTTTTTTAAATTTAATTTACTGTATATGACAACTAACAAATGTATTACTTTGTTGTAACTATTTATGTATGTTTCTGCTTATGCTTGTTTTTAGATAGTGGTATGAATTTATTTTGTTTCTATTGTACGAATTTTTTTTTTCAAATTTGTTGAAATTTGTTCAGCATTTAAGTCGTCATTGTGTGAACTGTGCAATTAAGTCGCGATTTACAATTTTACAAGTCGCAGGTAAACTATTCGTACATATGTACTTATTTAATTTTTAATTATGTATATGCCTACATGCAGTTTTTATTTTAGCTACATGTAAATGCAAAGCCAGTATCTGGCTTTTTTTTAAAGGTATTTCACATGTTTTAAGTTTTTATTTTCTTTTTTCATTTGTTGTATTCAATGCTTAAAATTTTAGTTTGTACTCGTTTTGTACTCAATTGCTCCATAATTGTTGCATATGTATTAATATGTAATCTGTGTATGCATGCGTATTTTATATGTACATATGAATATATGTTTATTACAAACCTATGTTTATTGGGTAATTGCGAATTTGTTAAAAGGGTTACCATCCACTAGGGACTTTGAAAATTTCAAAATTTTAAACGCGTTTTTCTCGAAATGGCGATCTACAACCATCTAACTTGTGAATTAAGTGTCTGGGATTTTTTAAAACACTTCGATCAAAGACTAGTTTATTTTGTTATTCGTTCGTCACAATTTTGGTCACTGCAAGCCGCTTAAATATGGACACAACATATTTAACGGCCGATAAGTACCAAAAATATACTACAATTTCAAAAAAAAAAAACATTCTAGAAAAAAGGTGCTAAAAAAAAACTTTAAAATTATATATTGATCGTTAAAAAAAATACAAACCACAGTTGTGGCTTCCGTAAAACATTTGCATGAAAATTAATTTTCTGCGCTGTAAGTGGGAGAAACCCCGTAATACACATCTATGTATGTACACACGTTTTTATTGTATTATTTTTACAGATATCGAACTCAACACTTTTTAGGAGCTATTGTCATTTAAATGTTTATTCAAAATTGTATTTTGATAAAAGAATTCATTTCAACATCGTTTATCGAAATTTTATGACATAAAAAATGTAATTTATAAAATGTTCTTGCATTTTTTCTTTAGTTGTTTGTGAAATCATTTTCACATTCAATTAGTCTGTTGTTTTTCTTAGTATCGGTAGTCATTACTTTAATATTTTGCTTACATATAAACTACTATGTGTAGATATTTATTAAATAAAAAAAATGTAATACCTGATATAAGTTTTGGATTCGTTTTAGTTCGATATTAAGCTACATGTATATGAGCATCTATATATTTTTATGTTTTTGATTGCATTTATCGTAACTAAGAGCAATATATTTTTGTTTTCTGATTTTATGTTTTTCTTCTATAGTAGTACACTAATAAAAATACCTGCTTGAAATTTAATTTTTGGTATGGGTTGTGTAGATGTTTATTTAACTATTCAACGCATAGGCTAGCAGTGTGTGTGTATGAGTGTGATTGATATTTATAATTCTAAATTGATTTTATTATTGTAATTCTTATTATTTTGTTATTCATTTCTTTCTGATTCTCAAGCCTCTGGCAAATTGTTCAGTATTAATGACTTTTAGTTTGTCAGTTTTAACACACGTTAATAATATATATGGTTCATAAATACATATGTGTTTAAATGCTTTTTATTTTTAATTATGGCGATCAGTAGTTCTTTAATCTCAATATAAGTTTATACGTTTTTAAATTTCTTACAGTTTTAAAACAAGCTTTCAATAAACGGAGTTCATTTGTAATCAATGTAAGTATTTGCTTTTTGTTTATTAAGTAAATCTCACACTTGTAGAAATATTAGTAAAATATGGCATTTCTCATGTATGATTATATGTCTCAAATATATGTTTAGGTATTGGTTTTTTTTTACAAACATTCACATATATAGTTTATACACATGTTAATATTATTTATTTTTTAATACATATGTATATAGGTATGGTTTGCAAAACGTGAGGAAATGTTTTCTTGTTATAGTAACAACTACCAGCAATCACAAAAAATTAACGGCGCTTGGCGTAAAAGTGTTTGTGAATAAGTATAGTGTACTACATATGTATTATGAAAATACTTTATATTTTGAATGTTTTTTAATTTAAAAAAGTTTGTGGTAATTACATACTCTAATTGTGTAATCGTAAAAAATGAGCTAGACAAAGTTATACTGTATGTAGATAAAAGGTATATTGAAAAACAAAAAAGCTTGGGAACCGATTAAGTAATTTATTTAATTTAATTAATTACACTACGAACTTTTGTCAGTACAATTCACGCAATGTCGGATTCTTTGAAGAACTCTATGGAATACTAGAATACTTTCACCAATAAAGTATGGGTTAAAAATCAATATCTAGGTCATGGACAAACGGACATGACTTGTTCGGCTTATCTTTTAGAACTGAAAAAATGAACAAAAATAGTAATTAGCGTGATCTAAGATTAATTATTTATTATTGATTTTTGTTGAAAATATCTTAGAAAAAAAACTTGGCGCTTTCTAACGATGATGCATATGCCTCGTATATCATTTTTTATACATTTATATACATATAAATTTACGCATGTGATATATATATATATATATATATATATATATATCTATATATATATATATATATATATATATATATATTATATGCGTAAATTTATATGTATATGTATGTATGTATATATATATATATATATATATATATATATATATATATATATATATATATATATATATATATATATATATATATGTATATATGTGTATATTTTAATAAATGTTTTTATAAACTTTTATTTTAATTTGTTAGTTTTTGCGCATTTTATGCGTGTTGCTTTATATGTGGAAGGAGTGTTTTCTCAATGCCCGATTGGTTCACAAACTCTTATGCGTTCATTTCGGTTGTCAGTAAGTTAAATTAAGAACATCAAATATACATATATATAAGATTTGACTTTGAAAAGAAAATCATTTTAGAATGGTTATTAAATCAGTTAAATTATAAACATATCTTCACTACCAGTAGCTAGTTAAGTCTGTTTCAAGCGCTTTATTACTAATGCTTCAATTTGCATTAAAGACCGATTTTCACGGTGCACCTCATTGCATGCAACTTTTAGTTTGTTGACAAGGGAAGTGGGACGACCAGTGCGGGGCAAAAGTTGCACGACGACCGAGACGTGCAAAAGTTGCTCGACGACCGAGACGTGCATCTTTTAACGTGCAATTTATTTTACGCTCATTCCGATTTTATGGCCACAGGGTTGATAAATTCGATAATATTTTGGGTTAACGGATTTTTTTTGTGAATGACTGACAAAACATAAAATAAATTACGTGGAATTGCTGTTACAGCAATACTAGGGAATACCTTTCTTCGATCTTTGAACAATTAAAATTAATATCGAAAAGTTGCATGCCACTAATTGCAGCATTTATATGACAGCTGCAACACGCAGCAACTTTCCAAATAAAATCAAGAAAGTTGCATGTAATTAGTTGCACCGTGTAAAACAGGACTCAGTCCACATCTACAAATTTAATCGATAATTTTCAGTATCTCACTATCAGTACATTATCTGTCAGATACTCATCTTGTTTTTGTTGATAAAATTCGGCTAATATATGTTTGTGTGAGTTCATGTATGCTGTGTGTATATTATTTTGTTTTTTTGTTTTACTAGCGAGGAACATGTCACCTAAGTATGTATTCAATACGCTCATATTGCTCTGGAGTTTTCTTTTAATATGTTTTCACAATGTTCCACGTCCATGCCGCATTATTTAAGTTCTCTACTAAATGCTAATGAACACATTCAAGTCAAAAATTATAATTTTTTATAAAACTTTCGGTACCACGCACTTAATTAATAATACAATTAATAATAATACATAATATAATAATGATACAAAAAAAATTTTTTTTCTGGTTATGTAATGTATATAATTCACATGTATGCATATGTGCATGTTTGTTTATGTGTATGTATATGTACGTCAATTAAACTCGGTTTAAAAAATGCCCATATGTATATTTATGAATTTATGTGACTTGGGTTGTGACTGCTTATTCCGTATGTATGTATACAATGTATTGTACGTTTTGTTTAAGTTTAAGCTATGTCACGTTACGTTACGTTACGTTATCAATGTTATTGCAATTTTTTGGCCTCACCATATATGGTGTTAAATTGGCTGCACAATTGCCGTTTAGTTTATCAGTCTTCGTTAATAGTTCAACCAAAAGTCATCGGGTTTTATTTATAATTACTTTTTTGTGTTTCACTATCTTTAACTATTCAAAAGACTTATACTCACGATCTCAGTCTCAATTATAAGAAATTAGTAATAATAAACCAATTTTTAAAATACGTTTACATACCAAAATTTAAAATGTAATATAAAAATATCCAAACTAAACTGAACAGAACGAATATCTTTTATTCCCTGAGCAAATTACTGTGTAAATCCTCTATTTGGGAAAATCATTCGAAGAAAAATAAAGTTAAAAACAAAACAAAAAAGTGCCCTTCTATTTTTTTTTTCTTTTTTTTTTAAATGCAACACTCATATTTCTCTTATTTTTTATGCAAACAGTTAGCTTTTAAACTGCGCTCAGTCTAACTAACAGGTAATAATATCTTTATCTTGTATCTACTGCTTTTTGCTTAAGTTTTTTTTTTTTTTTTTTTTGGTAATTTGCCTTTTTTATATTTTTTCCAGGTTTTTCAACATAATTTTCAACTGAGCTCTCTGTTGATATATTAACTTTAGTTAAGTAACGTTTTCTTGTTGTTGTTTGTTGTTGTTATGTTTGAACATTCACTAAATTTTTTTGTGTTTTTATATGAAATTACCAAATCGTAACCGTGTTTAATAACTCTTAAGAATTATTGAGGTAATCGTTGTAGCACTTATGCTAAAATTTTTTTACTAATTTTAATGCCGTTTTTTGTTTCGTAGTGTATTAGTTTTTTTCTGCTAAATACTTTAGCGCTTGTAAATGGTCCAAAAAAACTTCGTCTATCTTCTTCAACCGCTTCTGCGTTTTCCTTATGTTTTTGCTTATTGTTAAAAAACTAATTTAGAATACGTGCACAAACCGCTTGTAAGGGTTGGACCCTTCTTTGGAGTCTGGCGACAGTTCTATGAGAAACACAATACGTCCATCCGGCATCAAAGCTACATCGCAAGTGCGATCTTTTTCATCTAGCGTTGGCGGCATTGATGGATTAATAGAAGGGCGCACCTCGATCTGTGGTGGCAGAAGATAGAAATTACATTATAAAAAGGGTTTTGTGAGGATTTAGTACAAAATATATGCGGCCTTTTACTTACATCCCACATAAAGTCGAGATTTTGATTGAAGACGAGTATGCGCTGATTCTTTGAATCTGCGACTATAATGCGACCCTCGTCATCGCAGCACAGACCAGAGGGTCGATTAAACTCATGGAAGCCAGAGCCCTCATGTCCCTTGACAGACAAAATCTAGTCGCACACAAAAATATATAACAAATAAAAATAATTGTATGTGAACAAAAATAAATATGTAAGTAGACAATGAGGTCTTACATCATTGATATCCGGATCAATCAAATACAAGCAGTGGTTGTCAAAGTCTGAGACTATAATATTACCCGTGGGGGTATAGCAGACGCCTCGCGGTGATGCGATACCCTTGGTCTGGCCATGATTATCGAACACAATCTGGCGTATAAAGCGTCCCTCAGAGTCAAACTGTTGTATGCGATGGTTACGTGAATCGGTAACGACAATTTGTCGGCGCGAATTAACAGCCACATCCCAGGGATACTGGAACTGGCCGTACTCTTTGCCATAGCTGCCAAATTTGAGCAAAAAGACGCCGCTGGACGTAAAGATCTGCACGCGATGATTATCCTTATCGACAACAATGATGCGATTGTCAACGTCCACACAGATACCAGCTGGTAGATCAAACTCCCCATTGCCGACACCTTTGCGACCGAATTTGAACTTGAGCAAACCATCCGGATTAAAGACCTGTACACGATTGTTACGCCTATCTGAGACAAGCAC
Organism: Scaptomyza flava; assembly: GCA_030179655.1. Taxonomy (NCBI): domain Eukaryota; kingdom Metazoa; phylum Arthropoda; class Insecta; order Diptera; family Drosophilidae; genus Scaptomyza; species Scaptomyza flava. The sequence continues at coordinate 65,180,720 of JARNME010000404.1, forward strand.
ATGTCCCATTTTATCCACACATAAGCCCCACGGTCGGCTCACCTGACCATCTTCGTGACCTTCTGTGGCAAACGACAACGATAGGGCATTCGAGTTGCGAACCTTCACTAGCTCCATGCAACCCGGTATGGCCTGTGTGGTGCGTGGTGCACTGAAGTGAAGTCCTGGCGAGCTCCGAAGTCCATTGAGTTCCCAATCCAAAGCAGCATTCGACATACCACAAGCGCTCCCACCACGTGGCTGCATAATGGGCGATGGTATGCGAAAGCTATTGTCGCGCAACAGCGGTCTACGCACAGTTGTGGAGGCGACACTTAATTGACCTGTGCCGACTGTATTGGAATTGGCCAAGCTGGACAAGCCAAAGGCCATGTCGATACCGGTGGCGGCAACAGCAGGTGTGGAGACCACATTGCTGGCGACAATGCCATTGCTGCTGGAGACGATTGGCATATTCTTGTCGTCTACAAGAATGACGCCACCCTGATTGCGTATGTCCTGCAGCAGGCTGTAGTCTGGCGGGGCAAAGGCAAACACTTCCTGCTTCGGCTGCAAATCCTTGTAGATGCCAGCAAACTGTTCCATCTGTCGCTGGCCATTAGTGAGCTTCATGGCAATCTCAATTTGATCCATGCTGCAAGCATTTTCCGCCACCTTGCTGAGCATATCCGATGTTTCCGAAAGCCCGGCAAGTGCGGACTTCAAGCCGGCCATTTGGTCATGGAGAATGGCGAGACGACGCTGACGCAGTTTCTCGACAAAGTCAAGCAGGAAACGCTCACGATCCTCGATTGCAATGATAAACTGACGGAACGCCTTGCGAATATTATCGCTTAACTCGCTGCAATTTCTCTCGATAAGCCGGATAAAGGCTAAAGCCTTGTCAATGCTACTTTTGATGCAACGCGTTCCAACCTGGCTGCTCTCGATGGCTCCCTCTAGCTTCTCCTTGGAGCCAACCATAAAGTTTTGTATGGACGCATAGCTGTGTTCCTTGTGCTCGTGCAGCGTACAGAACTGGCAAACTAATTTCCGGCAATAGTCGCACACATAGCGCAACAATTCATTGTGTATATCACAGATGAAATTGCTGCTCAGCGTCGTCTGTGAATTGGCCGAGATTCCGCCGATTGGTGAGGCGCCGATGGGTGTCGGCAGTGAGACGATTGAATGATTTGATGATAACGGACTGTTGCGATGTTCACGCAGACAATCGTTGCACATAAACTCGTTGCACTCGAGGCAACGTATCGAGGCGCTCACCTCACACCATCCGCAACTGATGCTTGAGTTGTTTGACGACTCCGGTGACATTTTTGAATTGCGCGAGGCGCCGGTGCCAATGGGCCCAATGGTAAAATCGCCATGCGTATCTAGTCCGCCCAGAAAGTTATTAATAAAGAAGTCTGTGCGTGGCGGTGAGCTGCAAAACAAAGCAAAATGAGTTATGTATATATAAAGATGCATGTCATTTTTTAAATCGCTTACCCATTGCTTTGTCTTACATTGGGCAGCAGGCCCACATTAAGATCCCAGGATGGAAATGATTCTAGTATCCCAGCGAGCAATCGTTCTGATGAGTTGCTGGCATTACTGCTAATGCTTCCACTGCCGCTGACAGCGTTAACTGTGTGTCCTCCAGCTGTGGCTGAGTTGGCGGCGCTTGGCGCATTGCTGCTAGCTATTTGTTGCGGAACCGTATTGTTTGACAAGAGTTCCATCATAAAAACGTAGTTGTAGCAGTAGTTTAATGAGATCACGTTGCTCTGTTATTAGCGTGTTAATCTTGTAGCTGTTTAAAACCCTTGGCAGTCAACGAGACACTCTCCTGCAACTACAACAATTCAATTTCAATTTCGAATCTATGCTTTTTGAGATGCGATCGATCTAACGATCTTGACAGATGCCGTTAAGGTAGCTTACTAAATTGCACAGACGCTATGCTGTGCATTAAGTAGGGCTAGATTCTCTTACAAATCTATGTGCTTGCGTGTGTGTGTGTGTGAGTTGCAGCTGCATTTATGTGTAGGTAGCAAAAATGCATAAACCGGAAAACTCGGCGTCCCTTATTGTTTCCTATGGCACGCTGATCCCTTTACGGAATAACGTAAACGACCCGAATATGCATTTGGCGCAGGTCGCAGGTCAAAATTTGTTGATGGAATACGCTATGTCGCATGTACGCTAGCTAGCCTACGCTTAATTTATGGCATTTTTTGGGTCATTGTTGATTCCGTTTAAGGACTATACTCCAGAAAATAGCTGCTTTGACTGGCTGTACTTGTCTTGTTTGGTGTTTGTGATGTGACCAGAAATGCACATATTTTACGCAACTACGCACTAAATATAATTTTTACGTATGAATTTTTAATCGATAATAAAATACATAATAAACCCCCTAGCTCAGGGCGTTTTGTTCTAGCTTATTTAGTGTGTTACCTCCAATACCTAGAAAAAAAAAAAAAAAAAAACTCGTTTGTTCGTTTGCCTTCTTGAAGATGAAAAGACATACGGCCCAATCAGCGGACCGAGTATCATCCCTCTCATATTAACAATAACAAACAAGAAAATTTCAAAACGACGGGCAACGCTTAAAGAAAACACTTGTACATTTCTTTCTGTATTATTTTATGTGTCTGCTTTTGCGCAACAAATTGAAAAAAAAAAAAAGGTCAAAAATTATTTTCTACCTACAGCAGAGCGTGGTCGAGGAACACTTGAAATATATACAGTGAATCACATTAATATTCGGTTTTTTTTTTTGTCAACTTCAAACACGAATAAAATGTATAAAACTTACACTAATCAAAAATGTAAAAATGATACATTAAAGCTTGTTAAATTACCTTTTCATAGAGGTACTATATATATCTAGATTTTATTGAAAACTAGTACAGAAAATATGCATAAAACAAAAAAAAGTCCAAAACTTGCGCCACATTAATATTCGGTTTTTTTTTTTTTTACAAGTAACAAATATCTATTTTAGCTAAGAAAAAAACTTAATCGTATATTTGGTATGATACCCATTATATTTTATGGTATCGCCTAGGCATTTTGGCACAGTTTTTAGAACTTTTTGGGTAAATTCATGCCCAGTATAAGCCCATTCTTCCTGAAGCCGTTCTAATAATACGGATAAGGACGATATTGGCGTTTTGTGCACACGGCGGACCAACCGAATTCTTCAAATTTTGGCTCAAAATTTTCAAATAATGGTCCTAGTTCATTTTGCCATCAATGAAAATAAGATTCCCTGCTCCTTTTGTGGAAATGGGGCCTAAACCAATACACTACACCCGCCGTGTTTTTCGGTTGGTCTTAAGTGATTCTTCTGCAGCTCAGTATCCGGCTTCCGCAGCACCATGACCTGGTTGGATGATTGTGTTTTCGCTGACGAAAGCAAATTCAACTTATTAGGCAGTGGTGGCAAGTCCATGGTGCTGCGGAAGCCGGATACTGAGCTGCGGAAGCTGGATACTGAGCTGCAGAAGAATCACTTAAGACCAACATTTTTGATTAGTGTAAGTTTTATACATTTTATTCGTGTTTGAAGTTGAAAAAAAAAACCGAATATTAATGTGATTCACTGTACATAGCTTTCAAAAATTTTGATGATTTCTAACATTTATATGTACATACATACATATGTGTGTTATACTTTGATACCAAACAATTTTGGAAGATCTGTTACTACAGACATCAAAAAAATTAACCACTACCGTCTCCATTCGCCTTTATTTTTCATTTGCAGACTCTATACCACCTGTTTTAAGCTGTTTTTGTATTGTGTACATGTGTTCATATGTATGTACATATATACATACGTATATAAAATCGAAGCTAATAATACAACAATTTAGGCATAAATAAAAATGTAAAAGTCTGTCTAGCCTGGATATTCTGCTGCAATGGCTTTTAAAACGAAGGATTTCGGAATTTTTGGCCGTGTAGAGCACGGAGCAAAAACTACCCTTGTCACCCTCTAATATTTCCATTGAAACAGTCCGTGTCTCAACACGTGAAAAACCAAGAAATTTAAGTCCGTTTGCATTTGTATACACACTCATACACACACACATGTTTTGTTTGTGAGGAGTATGTGCAAGCGAACACAAAAATCGTCAAGGGAAGAGGGTTGTTGTTATACAAGTTTCTTCGCGTTATATATGTATATACGCGATAGTAGTATATACAAACGGTATAAGTTTTTAAGTATGTATAAATAAATATACATACATACAAATGCTGCCAAGTTGGAATTTTCCTGTTAATTCTGACTTTTACAAAGTCAATTTGCGGGAAAAATTTGACAGAAAAGCGGACAGCGGGAATTTTGGCTTTTTGAGAAGTTCTTTGCCTGTTATTCTTTTTTTTTAACAATCAACTATTTAAATTTTTTTTTAGTTTGCAATGCCTAAAGTTTACGCAAGAAAAGTTTTTTTTTTCAGAATTTGCGTGAAAACCGCAAAAATCATGTTATTTTAAAGTGTTTTTATGCTGACATGCTAGAAACATTTTTATGGTCTTTATTTAAAGGTTAAATCGTACACTACAAGATCCATATTCGATAAGCCAGAAAACAATACAAAATTTAAAACATGGTTTTTTTTTTAAATTGGGTCTTGCTATGGACTTTTTAAGCTTTCATTGAAGATCATATAGATTTTTCTGGCAAATGAAAATTCATACTGAACACACTATAGAAACGTTTCGTGGATTGTTTTCAAGACAAAATAATATATAGGAAGCGACTCCGATATCGCATTAAAAAAGTCGTTTTTTGTAGGCCTATGTTACAAGCAAAAAGTAAAAAGGCTTAAGTAGAGAAAGCTCGAATAGAAGATACCCCGAACCCTTGACTTTACGCGTCTTCACTTGCACTTCTGCGGTAATGCATGTATCTCCGGTGTTTCTCAACTGATTTTAATACAAATCTCACTCATGTTGCAATATTTGTCTATTAAAAAAAAAAAAAAAAACTAAAAACTATCTTTTATCGCCATCAATTTTTTTATGAGCCTTGTTTCGACTAATCGAAGCAAACTGTATGCCCATCTCTACATTGCACCCACAAAAACAGATTATTTTGCTTAATAAAAGTTGGCAGCACTGGTACATGCATATATGTACAATGTATGTACGTAATCGCAAAATCTTGAAAAATACGTCATCCAATCAATATTGAACTTCACAATAAACGAAATGTTGTTAGAACTTGGTTAGAAAGCTAAATGGCAATTAATTGTGATTAGATTTTTGTTACTAAATAGGGATTGCTACACACCTTTATGCAGCCTCATGCAAGCAGCTCGCAACTGCACACTTTCAATGGGATATCAAAAGTGCCGTCGCCTCACCGAAAATCGTCGTCTTTTGATTTTGTTGCTGTTTTTAAACGTTGTAATTTATTTAGAAAGTATGTTGTTTGTTTATTTGCATTTGTAGCATTTTACATTACACAGATTTATAACTTTTTTTTGGCAATGTTTTTTTTGTTATTTGGAATATAAATTTATTGATAAACGAGAGTTCAATTCATGTATTTGTGCGTTCAAAACAGGCGAGGCTATTTTTTTCCCCGTTTCGAATCCGACAATCGTGTATTCCTTTTCTCGACTAAAAACACAACATAACAATATAACCCTCCTTGCTTATGTGTGTGTATATATATTCTCAGAAGTTTGTGTATTTGTGTTGCTTCCTCTGCTTTGTCTGTTGCTGCGCTTGCTCATCATCTATATACATACATACAATAGCTAAACAAAATGAACCCAAATGTATCTCAGTTTTGGATTTTTGATGGTTGCGTGCGCGCGCTCCACTATTGCGCTTCACTCTTTGAATTTTCGGTGTGTCGCTCTCGTGCGCTCTCTCTTGCTAGCTGCCAGTTCAGTTGATAGTCAGTTCTTTAAACCCGCTAGTTGTGAGCCAGTTCCTTGGAGGTACTGATAGAAATAGTTCCCATAGTAATGAGCCAGTTTTAAAAAGGTTTTTTCCGTGACGCATTGGAAGTTTGTTTGCGCATCATTTGAGTTTTGACTGTTCTACCATACTTGGATAAAAAATGGATCGAGTTTTACGTGAAAGACGACAACGAGATGAATTAGAAATGGGTTCGGATTTACAAAGCGAATCGGGCGAATCTCCGTGGAATAGTGACGATGATTTTGCATTATCAGACGAGGAAAATGATGAAAGTGAACTTAGCGTGCATTCAGATGAAGACATTGAGCCACTTTAGCCGAAGAAAATGCAGCCATTCCAGAAAATAAATATTGGTCAAAAAATAGGAAAATTGAATATTCATCGCAACCATTTGAGTTCCATCAAAGAAATTCATTTCGACGTGCAGAAAATCTTACTTCAGGTAAAAACTTACTCTCTTCGTTATGGGTCCATGTTATTTATTTGTTTCATTTTTTGTTGTTATTCAGGTACAAAAGCATTAGCAGCTGCTAATATAGTTGATGTTTCGTCTGCATTTCATATGTTCGTTGGACCGGTTGAGAATATTATTTTGAGCATGACAAATTTATATGGTGTGCGAAGGTACAAAAGCGAATAGCAAACCGTTGACTTAGACACTCTGAATGCATACTTTGGGTTGTTGCTGCTTTCTGGTGTGCATCGGTCATACGGCGAATGTGTCACTAAACTGTGCAATAAAGAAACTGGTCGGGCAATATTTAGAGCTACAATGTCTTTGAAAATGTTCAAGCGAATTCATAGTTGCATTAGATTTGATGACCGCGAACAACGAATGGCCAACACTGCTTCTACAAGTTCTTCTGTTCGTGATAAATTGGCACCGATTCGAAATGTATACGATAAGTGGAATCATAATTTGAAAGCTGTATACATACCAGGAAAATACGTTACCGTAGATGAACAGTTAGTTCCGTATCGTGGACGATGTCCGTTTCGTCAGTATATTCTATCCAAGCCGGCGAAATATGGCATCAAAATTTGGGTGCTATGAGACTCAAAAAGCTGGTATGCTTACAACACACAAATGTATGTTCGTCGGAGTCGTAATGCCACTCCAGAAAGCCATCTCGGACGGCGTGTTGTTTTGGATTTGGTGGAAGGACTTTCTGACAGAAATGTAACGTGTGGCGACTCTTTCACTTCGTATGAATTGGCAGAAGATTTGCATAAGCAACGCATGACTATTTTGGGAACCATAAGGAAAAATAGGTCTGAAATTCCTCAGTTCTAATCGACATGCGTCAAAAGCCAATTTACCCTACAGAAGTCTTATATGAACATTAATTGGAAGCAGTTATGTTGTCATATGTTCCTCGCCGGTACCGTTTTGTGACATTGCTCAGTACATACCACAATGTTGTCAGCATAACTCAGAATAGTGAAAAGAAGAAACCTAACATCATCGAAGACTACAACAAAACCAAGAGTGGCGTAGATACAATGGATCAAATGGTGGCTTGATGTTAGTGCGTTGAATGCATTCCTGACGTTCATTGCATTGTTCCCAAATTGGAAAAATACTAAGAAGAACCATAATATTCGTCGTCGCCTTCTTATTGAGAAGCTTGGATTGAATCTCGTTAAAAAACACATCACTAAACGCAAAAATCCAGCTCAAAGTAATGATGCTGCCAGTGTTATAAGATTCGCCATTTGCCATTTACATCAAAACAAGGCCGATGCAACATCTGCACGTACAAATATAACAAAAATCTTTATGCAACACGCTGTAAACACTGTAGAAATTTAATTTGTGCTGAACATTATTTCAATTTATGCGAAAATTTGCAAATAATTAACAAAAAGTGAACAAATTCAATTTTTTCTTCTAATATATGTAAAATTCTAATTTTAATTTTAATTCAAAATCTAACTTTAAGATTTTCAAATGTATTAATATAATAGTAAACAATATAATAAACATAAAAAAAAACACAAAACATATATATTGTTGTTAATTTTTTTTTTTTTGTTGCATTTTTACAGTTACTTTAAACATTTTTCACATTCTTGATGCGCTAAGCTAACTGAAACGCTTTCTCTCTCTTTCTTTTCTTAGACCAAATGAGAGACCGTATAGCAACAAAAATGGTGGAAAAATGACAAAAACAATATATGGCTTTAACTGTTATCCATTTGCCTTCATTAAATTTCTTTATTTCCCGTAATCTGTTTTATGTTTGAGGAATTATTTAAAATTCTAACATCAATTGTGTGCTGTGCATCTCTTGCCAGAAAGTGAAAATTTTCAATTCAAAAACTAAAACATCTTTGTTCAAAAGCCTACATTGAGCCGCTCATATTATTTGTGTGTGCTTCTATAATGCAAATACTTTTATCCTAATTTAATGTGTATATTGGGTTTGTGCAATGTCCGTCTGTCCGTCCGTATGTGCGCAAGTCTTTTTCACACCCTTCAAGCTAGGGACTTTAAAATTTCCAATTCTCTTTATCTATGAGATAGTAAATTTAAGTGTCAAGAATGGGGTTCTACGATAAATGGGGGGCTGGCAAATCGATAAATTTGATAGCTCAAAACCGATAAATCTACATATTTCGCACATCCTTTAAGCTAGAAACACCAAATTTAGTAAGAAGATAACTACTAGCAACCGCCAAGAATCTGCATAAAAAATTTTGGAGCCACGCATACCTATTCCGCCTCCAGTCTCCCCCCCCCCCGCATTTTGAAGTCAAAAAGCCTATATCGCCCACAACTTTTGAGCTAGAGCCACCAAATTTGGTGCCAAGATAGGTGCTGATGACCCCCCAAAAACTGCATAAAAAGTTTGAACGCCACACCCACCAATACTGCCCTAGCCGCCCTGTCCACCCCAACGTTTCGTCAAAGACGAGAATGCGTGTATCTTCCAGATTTGTGGAGCTAGAGTCACCAAATTTGGAACGAAGATAGCTGGTGGCATCCCCATCTATATTGGATAATCTTTAAGGCACCGTACACCCCTGCCGCTTCCGTACACCTTTGCAATCAAGCTTTTTTTACCGGTTTTAATATTGGTAACGAGTATACCACATTAGGGAGAATTATGTCCTGATAAAATTGGAGATGCAAAATTAAATTCAGATAATTTAGAGTTATTTGATTTCTATTTACTTTTTCAACCTTAAAGAAATAGTGATGAAGTAGTTACACTAAAAACAAAATTGGATTTGGTTGCAATAGTCTTTTTTTATCCAAGGAATCAGTTTTGCAACTATTCCTAATTTTGACATTAAGGCCTCTACGCAGATGCTAGTTCGCCCGTACCGTAGAAACTTCATATAAAAAAAACAGTCTCGTACAGCGCCCGTACCGTATTACGAAACACTGGTATGCAGCTCTGTTAGTCACAAGCAGTAGCTTAGTGTTGAACAATGAAAATGTTAAATAAAAGCTGTGCTGTTGTTACTGATGGAATCAATGTTCAGCAATTGTTTACGGGCCTTTAAAGTGAAACAAGATGTCGGCAAACAAAAGTAGATTCGAAAATTGTAATAGGGATTCGGAGAAAATTGCTTTAATAAAGGCAATGGAACGTCGGCCAGTCTTGTGGGGCATTACGAGGAAGTTGCACTTTAATAACGTAATCGTTAAATGCGCGTGAGAGTAAATTGGAAATTGTCGGGCACGAGCTGGCTTATACATTTTTCGGAAAATTTTAACAAAGTTGGCCTTATTCAGGTTAAAATAGAGCCATACTTATTGTTTTGGCAGACAATGCTGCGCAAGATGTATTGAATAAAAATATATTAATTAATTAATAAGATAAAATTTAAATAACATATAAACTGGAGTTTACTGGCACTGTTCTATTAAAGGGTATAGATATTTAAGGTGAATTTGCTCTGAGTCTTTTGAGTGGTTTCAGTTATGTTTAGCATTATCTTTGGTAATCTCAGCTCTGCCTATCAAATATGGGTTCACTAAAATGGTCTTTGGTTTTGCAGCCTGCCTTTTTTTAACAACCGCCAGCAACAGGGCGTTAGCTGTACCAATAAGTATATAGTTATTGGTTGTACCCAATCACAAAAGTAGCGCGCCTTGGAAGTAAATCATTATTTTGAATTCAAGTGCACAAAACACAGCTGCATTTCCGATTTATTTTGAGAAAGTTATTAGCCTACCGCCACAATATGTGCATTTTTTTAACACTGTTCGTTAAGGTCCGTAAAACTCATGTATACGGTACGGGAGCTGTACGGGGCTCATGCGTACAGGCCAGGTTGGGAACGCATATGCTGTACATTTTTGCGAAAAACTTTCTGAGTGCTCCCATAGAACTTCGGGAGTCGAGCCGACTGGGCGCTCTCGCGTTCTTGCTCCGAATTATTTTTGTTTGCGCTTAGATGCAGAGAGGCAGCCGACTGAGACGGTCGGTCCACGCAGCTCTGCTGTTTATATGCGTGTAGGATTTGCGTGTATAGTTTTCTTATTTTTGCGTGTAATGATTTTGTTATTTTTGGGGTGGGATTTTTAAATTTGAACAGTGAATGAATGTGTGCGTTCAAATTTATGCATTAATGGTTATTTGTACGCATGTCAAGTGTACAAGAACCTGTCTCAGTTTTTATGATATTTTTATTTTTTTACAGGTGTATATATTTAAGACTTTCTTAATTTGTTTATTATAAAGCACATATGAAATTATTTTAAAATTTTGTTATACTATTAATATATTTAAATATATCTATGATTGATGATTACATAATAAATTTATTTTCTATTAACATATAATCAAGTCAAATTAAAACAATACATTTAAGATAAAGCATTTATTACAAGCGCAACAAAAATGTGTAAACACCCAGATATCTATGAATTCCTTTTGGTTTGCCCACAAACAGCAACACAAGAAAATGCTATTTCGAAGAAGCTTATTTGCTACGTTATCAAGTTTACCGCTCGAAGAGTTAATCACATTGAAATACGTTATTTTATTAGACTATTTTTAGCAATTTCTCAATTGTTAGCTTAGTGCCAACTGATTCTAATTAAAATATACAACCATAAGAAAAATATTGTTAAATTACATATCAACAATAGCACTTATATTATATTAGGGTATACAACACTCTACATTCGTCTGTTCATACTCTTATTCAACATGTTCGCTATTTAAGTCTATTAGTGTGCGTGAGTGTGTGTGTGTATTCACAAAAGAAGCAAAACACAACTGCCGCACAAAATATAAAATCGGCAATTTCAGACTTCTGATTGAATCTGCTTTATGCAGTCCAACTTGGAAGGGTACACAATTCTGTATTCTTGGCTGGATAACGCATAAGAATTATTAGTAAATGATAAAATTAAAAGAAACACATAAAAGACAAAACACAAAAGACACCACATTCTACACCACATTCTAGCTACATTCTCGATTTACACTTCGCTGAAACATAGAGCTAAACATTTAACAATTATAAATAATAAAATGAATTATTTTTGAATTCATTCTTCTAAATTTGACATACCTATTAAATATTTTCTTAGCCTATACTTAAACTGTAGTGGAGTTGGATGGTGAAACTGTCCAACCCTCGATCGCATAGCGCCAAAAAAATGTTCCACTATGTCTTGGTTAAGACGGCTAGTTAAGATGTAATCAATAGGGTGGATCAATTTTTTTCGCCAAAATCGTACCCCAAAATCGGAATCTTGGATGAATTCTAAGAAAATATCACCATGGAACTATGTGTCTAAATTCAATTCCTAACCCCCGCTGAGAAGCATAAAGATTTGACAAAATGACCAAAACAAGCCATGCACTGATGCTCTACTTCTGTAATTCTTTGTGTTCACAAAAATTTAACTGTTACAGTTTCTTTTACGGATAAGAAGAACAGTGGTGTAGATAGGGGGGGGGGGGGGGGGTGGGGTCGTCGGTCGAGAGCATCAATCCCTATTGGAATGTGATCCCATTCTCAAAAATAGCTATCTACGCCATTTAACACAGTCGACTAGCATTAATTATAGATTTAAGATTATAATCAGATCTAAACGTGCAGTTCACTTAGTATTTGTCTTTCAAGAAAGAAACGTGTGAAGAAAAGTTACAATTGAATAATGACAACATCTGCGATGTCAATTGACTCCAATTCGGATATTGATAATGTTGATATGATGTCTACGCCAAGCTTTACTGCACATCATGTCGCAAATATAATTGGCATACCAAGTAAATTTTCAGAATTAAATTTACCTAGTTACCGGGATTTACTAAAATATTATTTCTACGTGAGTGAATGTAAAAAAGAACAAACGAAAAAACAACACTCCTATGCTAGTCTTACGCCGGTAATTGCAAACAATATAATCGAAATTTGGAAAAAAAAACCGAGATTAAGCTAATATATACAAAAAGCATTGTGAGAAAGCTTAACATTGTGAAGTAGGCCGCGTCGGCCCCTTAACAAAGAGTTATATTTATTATATTTATAGTTTTTAAGTCGCAAGAAGCGCATCGGTTGTTTGAGTACGTATTATTATAGTGTAAGTCGCAGAGCGCACGTTGTTTAGTATAGTTATTTTGTTAGACGCAAGGAGTGCGCAGTATTTATATTTAGTAAACGCAAGGAGCGTAAGATATTTGTATGTAGTAAACGTAAGGAGCGTAAAGTATTTATATTTAAGTATAACCGCCCCAAAACGCAGAGTCGCTAGATGCAGCCTGCCAGCTGCGATCAACAAATCCACCACGGTCACGAGCAAGTGTGGCGAGTGACAAAATCTCCAACTTGTGTCGAAGCCGAAGCGTGGGCGAGGGAGTTGTGATTGACCTCCGCAAGTGAGCAGACGCGTACGCGACAGAGAGAAGAGAAAGGTTAGGTTATAAAAACAGAAAAGAGAGGCAGCGTGTTCGCAGCAAAGGTATAGGATTTTATAGAGACAGGGTAAGAGGAGAAAGTTCATCGCAGTTCATGTACATATAAATATAGCTAGGCGTTCCCCCTTCCAACTTGTAAGCCGCGCGCGTTATAGCCCCACCAAAAATACATAAATATTCTTGTGTGGTGTATCTGGCCAGACTGATATTATACCCCTGGCTAAATTACTCCTTTACAAGTGGCGCCCGAGCAGGGACTCTAAAGTGCAAAGGTGTGGTATAATCTGGTATTAAAGCCCCAGAAATATCACCAACAAGTGTGGAAGGAAAAGTGCGTAAAAGTGAAGTGCGGGTATACCCGACGATACCCTGCTTTACATGTGGCCAGCGAGAACGGTTTTCGAGCGTAGTTTTGTGCAATCGTCGCGGCACAACGAAAGTGACGGCGTAAGGTAAGTGCCGATAAGAATAACTGTTCGCGTTCGAGAAGCATTGCCTTAGAAACATTTGCGGCGCAACGAAGTTGACGGTGGAAGAAGACACACCGATCAAACTAGCGGTTCGCGTTCGAGGCTGTGCATAAGTGAACACCTGCGGCGCAACGAAAGTGTCGGCAAAGTGTGTGAGCGGTCAACTAACGGCGTAACAGTAGCTGGTACAGGCCGCTGCAAAAGTCGTGGTCGGGTCGCACAGTGGGTTTTGACCGCGAAAATAAAATTGACTATTATTTCGTGTGCGGAGTTGTCCCATCGGTTCTGGTCGAGTATCGGACTAATGTGAAGTTGCCGTACTGTGGGCCTCGACCGTGTAAGCGTACAGTGAAAAAAAAAAAAAATGAAAGGAATTTAAAAAAAAAAATAATACATAAAATAGAATCACCGTGACCAGTTAACAGGAAAATTTTTATTACACTGCAAAAAAAATGTAATTTCGCAATAAAATAGAATAATTGCGATAAACAGTGACCAGTTTTAAAAAAAAAGAGAAAAAAAATTTATTACACTGCAAGAAAAAAAAAATAGAATTCGTTATACCGTGGACGAAATTTTTTTTTTTTTATTTCGTAATAAAAGGAATAACCGCGACAAACAGTGATAAGTTGAAAGGTTTTTTTTTACAACAAAAAAAAAATTCGTGAAAAAAAATTGTTTGATTTCGTAACAAAACAGTAACCGCGATAAACAGCGCCAGACTAAGAGTGCAAATTTTTGCGAAGCGGGACATATACGGCTCGAGACGGAATTTTTTTTTTGCGTTCGTTTTTTTTTTTGATTAGATGGAGCAACCCAAGACTATCGAGCCCGCCCGAGTGGAGGTCGTAGAAAGCAGCAACCCTGGTGTGGGTGTGCAATGGGTCTACCACTGCCATAAGGAGGATCTAGAGGATATCATCCGGGAGCTCGGATCGGAAAAGTGTGCCACGGTAACTGACTACCAGAAGTTGGTATGTACTTTCATAAGGCAAGGTGGTCATACCACCGATATATGGGCCCGGTTAGCGGAATGGGAGTTGCGGTTCGCAAAGATCCCAGTGTCGCCTACCTGGACTGCCACTTCTGTTGGAGGAATACGACCCAGACAGAAATCTGAATCAGATGCGGCAATCCCATCAATACAGACCGGTGGCACGGAACACTTGCTTCCGCCCTCCAACAGTACGATTTATAATGAATTTTCCCCACAAAATACAGCATGTATCCCCGATATACGAGTCGGGTCGCCTCTGGCATCCGGGGAAGATACCCCGGTGAGACAGGTGAACCCCCATCTTAATTCTAGTGATAGCTATAGCACCCCTAGGAACGGGATGGTCGTCCCCGAACTAGTCCGGAAGTGGGGTATCCTGTTCAATCGGTGCACTGACCCATTAAAATTCCTGGAGGCAATTGAGGACAGGGCGTTGTCATACGACATAGGCTTAGACCGGTTGCCGAGGGCAATGAGCGAGGCTCTAACGGGTAAGGCCGCGCGGTGGCTCTCTATAAGTAGGCTAAGGGACGCGACTTGGGCGGCATTTAAAGCCGAGTTCTTGGAGTTCTTTCTACCGCCCCAGTATTTCGACAGGTTAGAAGACGGTATCCGGGCACGACGGCAACATGATAACGAGCCGTTCAAGGACTACTTGCTCGAGCTGCGGGGTATGATGTACCACGCGGGGTACAGGGCAGAACAAGAATTGCATAGGGTATATGAGAATTTGGCACCAGAGTACCGTTTGTACATTCGTAGAGGGGACTTCTCCTCTCTGGCGCAGCTAACTCAGATGGCAGCCGAGTACGAGAACGTGAGTCAACAAAGTCGCGAGCGTGCAGCACGGGGTAGGACCGGGGGTAGTAGGTATTCGGACGGATTAGCCGGTGAGGTAGTCCCCGCTAAACATTTTAATCCTTTCCGGACGCAACCACAGCCAGGGTCAAGCGGCAACGTGGGGTATACACCGCCGCTCGGGCATACGGGAGTAATTTCAAACGGGATGATCACCCAAGAGCAGTCGAGGGCTCTAGGCGGGAAAAGGCTATGCTACAACTGTTCGCAAGAGGGTCATTTTGCCAAGGAGTGCCCCAATCCACGGGTACAGTTTTGTCGGCATTGTGGGGCCAAGGGGGTCAATACCAGCCAGTGTTGTCAGCAGTCAAGGGCGGGAAACGATATGCGGCACCATCCGGGACGGGACCCGATGGGGGCCGACGTGAACCAGTCCCGAACCTAGAATACCCTTTAAGAGTGGAAGACGGGCGGATAGTCGCTACTGTAAGAGTCGGGGACCAAGTAGCGACTGCGAAAGTCGATACAGGGGCGACTAGGAGTTTTATTAGTGAAAGTTTTCCCGCAAGGTGACCAGCGGGGGCGAGATGCTGGACGCCCGCGCGAAAATTCGCCTAGCCTATGGGTCCACCTTGGAGGTAAAGAAGCTATTGAGGGTAAAAGTTGGTCTATCGGGGACAGAGGTCACGGTGAGTATGCTCGTGATGCCCTCGATGCTAGACAACATTATACTAGGGATAGACTTTTTGTGCCGGGTGGGGACGACCATCGAGTGTGGCAAGGCTAGGTTAATTTTGGAAGCTGTGGAAGTACCAGATATAGAGGAGGAGCAGGTCCTAATGGAACGTGAGCCAGTTGTGAGCAAACCGGAGGAGGACGGCGGATCAAGGCAGGAGAAGGATGCCCCTGGGGCACCTCAGCCCAGCATCGCCTTGGGAACGGTTCGGGGAGACAGCGTGGACGCGACAACGGTGGGAGTACAACGGTTCGGCGAGGTAGGAGGGTGCGTCATACCCGGCCCCGCAATAACACCGGTGGAAAATGTCGAAACCAAGAAAAACGAGTGGCCAGAGGATTTGGAACTAGAGGTAAAGGAAATACTGAAAGCGGAATTGGCTCTCTTTGACGAGCTGCAAGGAGTGTCTCACGTAGCTGAGCACCGGATTACATGAAGGACGACAGGCCGATTAAGCAGAGGTACTACCCTAAAAACCCTGCTATGCAACAGGTGATAAACGAGCAGGTTGACGAGCTGCTGCGAGCCGGTGCGATAGAGCCCTCCCGCAGCCCACACAGCGCCCCGATCGTGCTGGTTAAAAAGAAAACAGGTGAGTGGCGGATGTGCATCGACTATAGGCAACTCAATGCACATTCCTTGCCAGATGCATACCCCGTACCCAGGATTAATCACATTTTGGAGCGATTAAGACACGCGCGGTACATCTCCACGCTCGACCTCAAGCACGGTTACTGGCAAATTCCCTTGGCTGCGGATAGGCGAGAGTGTACAGCGTTAACGGTACCCTGTAGAGGTTTATTCCAGTCGCGTGTAATGCCTTTCGGCTTGCACTCAGCGTGTGCGACATTCCAACGAGCTTTGGATACGGTCATCGGATCAGATATGGAGCCGCATGCATTTGCCTATCTGGATGATATAATAGTGATCGGAGCGACAAAGGAGCAGCACGTTAAAAATTTGAAGGAAGTCTTCAGGCGTTTAAGAGCGGCCAACTTGAAGCTGAATCGAAAGAAATGATTGTTTTTTCAGAAGGAGCTGATATATCTGGGACACTTAGTGAGCGGCGACGGTATCAAAACCGACCCCACCAAAGTAGAAGCGATCCGGAACTTGAAGGCCCTAACCAATTGTAAGGAGTTGCGACGTTGCCTGGGCATGGCCTCCTGGTATCGGCAACCAATCACCGCTTTATTAAAAAAATCTAGGAAATGGTCATGGGGAGAGGAACAACAGGCAGCGCTAGAGACCCTCAAACATAGCTTGAATACCGCACCGTTCCTGGCCTGTCCGGATTTCGCAGAAAAATTTGTTCTGCAGACGCACGCCAGCAATTTTGGTCTCGGAGTGGTACTCACACAGACGATTGATCAACAGGAACGCGTGATAGCTTACACGAGTCGGAAACTGAATAAGGCTGAAGAAAATTACTTAGCGACCGAAAAGGAGTGTCTGGCTATAGTATGGTCAATCCGGAAGATGAGATTCTACCTGGATGGATATCGGTTCGAGGTAGTAACCAACCATATGAGAGCCCGTCGGGGAGGATAGCGCGCTGGGCACTGGAGCTGCAGCAGTACCAATTTGACCTACAGTACAGACGAGGGAAGCTCAACGTAGTAGCGGACGCCTTATCCCGGCAACCCGTGGATAACATTCAACAAGCGGTACAGGAAAAATTGTCCGGCAATTGGATCGAGAGGATGAAGGAAAAGATTGCTAAAGACCCAGTGAAATACGCCGATTATATGGAAGAGAACGGTCAGCTCTATAGACACCTCGGACACCGTGCGGACGACGACGACTACATCCCCTGGGAGCTGTGCATCGATGTGGATCAGAGGAAACGAGTGTTGTTGGAGTGCCATGACGCACCGACGGCCGGGCACCAAGGAGTACGGAAGACGATAATGCGTCTGGCACAAACGCTACTACTGGCCTGGAATGTTCCGAGACGCGGCAAAGTACGTTAAGTACTGCGAATCGTGCCAGAGGTTTAAGACGGAACAAGTAAAGCCGGCTGGACAGATGTTGACGCGGCAGGTGGCCAAGGCCATGGCTGCACTATGCGCCGACTTTGTAGGGCCCTTACCGCGCTCGAAACACGGGAACACGATGCTCCTAGTATTCTACGACGCGTTTTCAAAATGGGTGGAGCTGGTCCCCTTGAAGCGAGCGACAGCGGCCCAACTGCAGAAGGCGTTCCGTGAGCGTGTATTGTGTCGTTTTGGCATACCCAGAAAGTTTGTATGCGACAACGGTGTACAGTTTACGAGCCGGAATTTTAAGTCATTTTTGAAGTCGTTGGGCGTAGAATTGAAGCATACTGCCCCATATTGACCACAAAAAAACCCGACAGAAAGGACCAATCGTACAGTAAAGACGATGATCGCGCAGTTTATAGCAGGTCACCAAAATTCGTGGGACGAATTGTTACCGAAAATTTCGTTGGCGGTTAACTCCAGTGTGGCGGACTCTACAGGATTTTTCTGATGCAGGGGAGAGAGCCCCGCTTACCAGCTTCCTTGTACGACGAGAAGACACCCGGATCCGGAAGCATGCCGCAAGAACCAGAAGACCGGGCAAGAAGATTAAAGGAAGTCTTCAGTATCGTCCAGACAACTTTACAGCGAAGGACCAAGGGAGGAATTATAACCTCAGGAGAAGAGAATGGCGACCAGGACTCAATACGTTGGTGCTACTAAGAGCACACCAACTCTCTAAAGCCAGTGAAGGTTTCGCGGCGAAACTCGCTCCCAAGTTCGATGGCCCGTTCCTCTTGGAAAAGTTCGTATCACCGAATATCGTGCGATTGGTAAAGGAAGGACAAAGAAAGAGCAAGTTCGCCAGCATTGCGCAACTGAAGCCATTCTATCACGAGGGAGAGGAGCACGGAGAAGATGACCAACCCGATCGAGCGCCTGACAAAGAGCAGACTTGTCACAGTTTTAATTAATCTCTTTATTCTCTTTTTATTGACACTAACCAAATTTGAATTCAGAAGGCCCGTTCATCAATGAAGACTAACCGATTGTGTTGATACATCCCGCAGAATACCCAAGATGAGCGACCAATTCCCTTATGTGATCAGCAGCGGCGGTGAGGGTGACAGAGCCGCCAATCCAGGGGCAGGTATTACCGCCGAAAATGTGGGCGATACGCCTTGCAAATTGGGCTGTCTTCCCGGACGAGGACGAGCTGACCGACGCCGCTTTCGCGGCCATATCAGAGGCGTTGGAAAATTGTACGTCGAGAGCCCGCCGTTCCAGGTTCAAGGTGGAGGTGAACGGGGAGCTACACGGCGTGACGAGGAACGCGTGCGGACACGTAACTGTCACGCTACCCAAGAAAGGGGGGGGGTGTGAAGCAGGCCACGTCGGCCCCTTCACAAAGAGTTATATTTATTATATTTATAGTTTTTAAGTCGCAAGAAGCGCATCGGTTGTTTGAGTTACCTGTATTATATTTATAGTTGTTAAGTCGCAAGAAGCGCATCGTTTGTTTAAGTTATAGTTATAATTTTTGTTAGACGCAAGGAGTGCGCAGTATTTATATTTAGTAAACGCAAGGAGCGTAAGATATTTGTATGTAGTAAACGTAAGGAGCGTAAAGTATTTATATTTAAGTATAACCGCCCCAAAACGCAGAGTCGCTAGATGCAGCGCGCCAGCTGCGATCAACAAATCCACCACGGTCACGAGCAAGTGTGGGGAGTGACAAAATCTCCAACTTGGGCCGAAGCCGAAGCGTGGGCGAGGGAGTTGTGATTGACCTCCGCAAGTGAGCAGACGCGTACGCGACAGAGAGAAGAGAAAGGTTAGGTTATAAGAACAGAAAAGAGAGGCAGCGTGTTCGCAGCAAAGCTATAGGATTTTATAGAGACAGGGTAAAAGGGGAAAGTTCATCGCAGTTCATGTACATATAAATATAGCTAGGTTTAGATTTTTCTTGTATAATACAATATTTTAGAGAAGTGAAATAAATTGGTCGCCGGTAATTCCGTGACCCAGTGAAATTGAGTTGCTGTGTTTTTCTCTCCCTTTTTTTGTTGGTTTTGTACATACGCGCACGCGAGTTAAGCTGAGTCGTTTTATACTCTGGCTGCTGAGTGTGCCGGCCGTCGCGTTGGTGTCGACGCCGGCGTTCCACCCTTGCAACTTGTAAGCCACGCGCGTTATAGCCCCACCAAAAATACATAAATATTTTTGTGTGGTGTATCTGGCCAGACTGAGTTTATACCACTGGCTAAATTACTCCTTTACAATATGTTAATGCTTATGTTTATGCTTAGATGCTAAGCGCAAACAAAAATAATTCTGAGCAAGAACGCGAGAGCATGATACAATCAACAAGGTAGTGTCATGCGAGGACCGTGTGATTGCGACTGAGACCTCTATATGAATCTCTGTTATTTTACTCTCTTGCCTCTGTTAGGCAGTTTTTTCTGTAAGTGCGAGTGAGTAAGGAAAGGCATACTTATTAAGGTAGTTATGGTTATGGTTATGTATGCCTTGCTTGCGTCAACACAACCATGATACAATTAACAGGGTAGTGTCACGCGAGGAAGCCAGTACCAGTGTATATGACCATGTGAGTGCGACTGAGACCGCTATATGAATCTCTGTTATTTTACTTTTTTGCCTCTGTTAGGGAGTTTTTTCTGTAAGTGCGAGTGAATAAGGTTTAAAAACCGTGTTTCTTGTGCAACGACAACTAACATCAACAGAGATGGTACACAGTATAAAATTCTTCCGCATCAACGTCTTACCCAAACGACAAGCACTTTACGACTGACGATTGGTACTTAAATATAGAGGGCGCTTTCTTGCATGACACTACCTTGTTGATTGTATCATGATTGAGTGTATCATGCGCGATAGTGCCTAGTCGGCTCGACACCCGAAGTGCTATGGGAGCACTCAGAAAGCTTTTCGCAAAATGTACAGCATATGCGTTCCCATCAAGCCCCGTACGAAATGATTGCTCTATAATACTTTATACCCGGTGCTACCGGCCATGAATCATTGTTGCCAATTCCTCTTTTTTCCCGTCAGATCAGGCTTTTTTCAAAACGCGATTGCGGGAAAAGTTTTCAATTATTGTATGGGACAGCCTTTTTCTGTATGAGTCATTTGGTATCATATGTATGTAAATAGCTTTTTTGCTTTATTTTTTTGCCTATCTAGCTTTTTTTGCTCAACAAAAGTTGGCAGCACTGGCCACGATAAAATTAATACGGTAGTGTCATGAAAGAGTGTGCCCTCTTTTTTTTTTGTGTACTAGTTGTCAGTCGCTAAGTGCTTGTCGTTGAGGTAAAGGCTCAGTTAAGGCTCAGTTACCCAAACTTAACTTGAATTGTATTCAACTTGAATTGAATTAACCAAACAGCTGATCTATTCAACTTTACGGAAAACACTGCTTGCTGGTTAAGGCCCATTCCCAGCAAAAAAAATTTCATTTATGAAAAGTGCTCAATTATTTCGTCAGGTTCCACATAAATTTAGAGTGACCAGCTGTGCCAAATATTTGTATGGAAAAATGTAAATATTTGTTGGTCACCTTATTTGATTAAATTGTTCAAATTGAGCGCCTTCGAGCATTGCTCGCTTGGGAAAGCAATTTTGGCAGATAGTCTAAATTTTTCGCCAGACAACGTTCTCGAAGGAGTTGAAACACCATATTTTATTGTTGCAGACGATGCGTTTCCTCTACACAAGAGGATTATGAAGTCATACGGG
Organism: Scaptomyza flava; assembly: GCA_030179655.1. NCBI lineage: Eukaryota > Metazoa > Arthropoda > Insecta > Diptera > Drosophilidae > Scaptomyza > Scaptomyza flava. The sequence continues at coordinate 65,202,274 of JARNME010000404.1, forward strand.
TCGCGCTCATTTAGCGTACACGAACGTGTTTTTAATTATAGGCTTAGTCGAGGCCGCCTCTGCATTGAAAATGCATTTGGCATTTTGATCGCCAAATGCATGGCTGTGCAAAATTTGCTAGACATGACATTAAGGAATATGTAAACACAGGCGAAGGTTCTGTTCCTTAGCAAAATAATTTGGCTGGTGTTAAAATTAAACAAAACATTGAACTCATTTATAATTAAATTTAATTGTTTTTCTTTTTCATGCTCATTGATAAATGCGATTTTATCTTCTCGAAAAAAGCTTTCAAACCGCTTTCGTTCTACATTTTTTTGTGCGTCCATTTCTAATGCTGCGCGGAATAATTGTAAAGCTATTATTCCGTTTTTAAGAACAGCTGATTTTGGAATCCACAATTGTTCCACTATCGGAACTATCGATGAACTTTTCTGATGGTTGCTGGGAATTTAAAAACGGAAAGCATGCACGAAAATTTCTGACAACTGTTTTTTTTATATAGAGTTGCAGCTAAAAATTACGTTTCGCAGCTGCTGGGAATGGGCCTTTACCCTCAACTTGACTTGAATTGAGTTGACTTGACTTGACTTGACAACCTGCAGAAAACAGAATTTCTAATTCAAGTTTAAGTTCTAGTTCATGTTCCAGTTCAGCGGCTGATTGCAAAATGGATGAGCACAAGCTAATTTGTTTGGTGCAGGAAAATGAATTATTGTACAATAAAGCTAGCAAAAATTTTAAAAATCCATCTAAAAAAAAAGGAAGCTTGGATACTAATTGCCGCAGAATTGTAATCACTTCGTGAGTATAATATTATTTACATAATTGTTTTTTATTTATTGTTTTGTTTTTTCTTAAGCGGATATATGTGAGCGGCGCTGGACATCGCTAAGAGAACGGTACAACAAAATCCTTCGCCAAATGGAATGTCCATCAGGAAGTGGAGACGATTGGGTACATTTTGATTCCATGTCGTTTTTAAGAAGCCATTTACTGAAGCGCAAGTAGGTTAAAAAAGTTTTGGGTTTTATATTAAAGTATAATATTGTTATATTCTATTCGAGTTTTTTTTTAAATGAATCTTTGTCTGCTGCTCCTTGGATGATGTCGCAACCATTGGCTCCTGGATCTCCAGCGACGGACTCCAATTCGCCTTCATTTACATTTGAAATCAATGACGGCTAAGATTCGTTGCTAAATGCTGGAACGGAAGTGGCGACTCCGACCAATAGTTTGTCCATGCAGTCATCGAGCTCATCATCAACACAAATACAGACAGAAAAACAAACAACGTCAACACCGATGGCATCACCTCAGCCGACAAGTCAAGGAGAATCGCGTGCCAAAAGGCAAAAAAAAATGACTTGCCGGAAATTTTGGGCGAGGTTAACCAAACATTTAATAGTTACGTGCAAAGTGTAGTGAATCGGCAAGAGGATAAAGTGGCAAGTGGTTTCACCACAACTGTGTACGCATTATTAGCAGATATGAAGCCCAAAAAAAATTTAAAACAGTAATGACCATAATGAAGGTGCTACAAGATGCGCAGCTAGAGAGAGACGAGGAGTAAAGAAATTACAAAAATAAATAATACTTTATAAAGAAAAACTCATCAGCATTTATTTATTTATTTGTTTATTTAATTTATGAATTGGGCTGGTATGCTACTGCCCCTTCTGCGCTGAAATATCTGCATAATTCTTCACGACCTTGCTGCGCTCTGCTCGAACTCCGTCGTAAATGGGACACAAAGTTTCTAAGAGCACCATTGGGACCAACGTCGTTCCTCCAATCTCCCAAAATTATTGTATTATCCGACGCATCTCTATCATCATACGATTCAGGGCAACACAAGCGTTCAATGTCATTACGAATGCAGTTTCTACTACTCGTCGCGCCCAAAGGAGCCGATAGTTGAATATTTTTGCCTTCAGCTCAAGCATTTCTCCTTGACGTTGTGGAGCAATCGGCTTCATTAAATTTGCCGTTAGCTGAAAAGCCGCATCAGCAACAAAGTAATGGGGAAATGGTGTAAGGTTTTCGCTGTTGGGCAACGGTTTTCGCGCAGGCAATGGCAGCTTGTTTTCCAACAAGGCTCTTCCAAAATCACTTAATCGAAACACATCTGAAAATTTATTTAAAATCAATAATTTTGTCTATATATATGTGTGAAATTAGAAGCTTACCTCCATCGCTTTCACTCCCGTAGCTTCCGATGCTTATGTCTGTAAAAATATAACGCACATCGCAAACAGCCATAAGCACCATTCTGAAATATTTTTTATAATTAAACCAGCAGCTTCCGGAGTTTTTGGGGCACTTTATGGCAATGTGTTTGCCATCTATGGCACCCACACAATTTGGCATATGCCACATTCTCCTGAACTCCGCTTCAATGTCTTTATATTGAGACATTGTTGGGGTTGTCAAATATACTGGAGAAAGAACACGCCAAAGCTCCTCGCAAGTCTCCAAAACAATCTTCCTCACAGTAGCTTTGCCTATCTTATAGCTCCAAGCTAATGTCTGCATACTTGTTTCGTGTGCTAAAAACCTTAATTTCATTTAAACATTAACATTTGTATAAGAAGTATCTAAATAAATATATATGTACTTACAACAAAGTCATGGAAAGCCGTTCTCCCATACTTATCCGTTGTCTTGGAAGCGCAAGAAAATTACCCAACAGCGTTAGCAATAGATTAAATAAGGTTTTGGACATTCTATTGTGCAGGAAAAATTGCGAATCATCCAAGTTCTTATGTTTCCTGAACGTTTTCTTGTAGTAGCCAGCTACATTCCAATCCCTTTTAATAGGCCGAACTGCCCAACGCCGCGTTCGCATTTCTGGCATCGCGATGGCTATAATGCCCATTTGCACCAAGTACATATAAAAAAAGGTCACCATATCATCCATTTTTAATTAAATTTTTCTGCAGGCACTTAAACAATTTTCGCGCTCAATTCAGATTATATCAAAACAATGACAATCAGCTCTTCGATAAGTTCATGCCCACGGTTGCATTCACGCTCACGTTCAGGTTCAGGTTCATATTAAGTTCACGTTTTATTGAGTTCGGGTAATCGCTAGAATTTCACGTTCAAGTTCAAGTTCAAGTCAATTTAAGTTCGAGTCAATTCAAGTTCGGGTAACTGAGCCTTAAGACGTTGATGCGGACTATTTTTTTCTGTTTGTTATTTTTGTTCTTTGTTTACAGCTGACTATTCAAAATGCCGTACTGCGCAGTGTGCAAAAAGTCGATTGACGGCGTTAGTACTAAAATTGTGTGTGTTCCCCAACAAGAATGGAACTTATATAGAGTCGTCATGAGGCCAAATTCTGACTGCCAGTTGGAATAGGCAATCGTGGCGACACCTCTCTCACAAAGCGCTGCTGGTGCTTTTTTCTCTGCCAGCGCATTTCATGCCTGAGTATATCAAGTCACTCAGCTTGGCGACTGTTATACGCTTTTGTTTTCTCATAGCACAGCCAGCCAGCCATGCTCTGAGTATTTTGCTTGTATAAACATATGTGCGTGTCTACGTCACACGTATTATCATTTTTGCGACGTTGCCTAAGTGAAGCTATGCATTATACCCACATTCATATATATTTATATATGTTTGCTGTTTTGCTAGGATTTCTACTGATTTTTGTTATTTTGTTTTGGCTGGCTAGTGTTAGTGTGTTAGTGATTTTGTATTTCTACATGACATGGTGCAGAATTTGTATTTTGCCTACAAAAACCTATAAAGCAATACTTCCAAGGCAGCCAAATATCATATTTTGTGCTGATCGACCATTTGCAGTATCAGGCAAACAGCAAAATAAACAAGCGTCTAGTAAAATAAGCAGCCGAATATCAGTTTTACATTGCTAGTCATATATACTCTTTCATGTTTTCAGCTCTATGACCATTTTCAGCAATTTTGCCATTGCAACTACCATACGCTTATGCAGCGATGCGCACAAACTGCGAAAGTGTATTTAGTTGCGCATATGTCGATTTCATTTGCCGAAAACTCGGAATATAAGAAAATAAAGAATGAAAGAAAATAAACTAAGAAATAAAATAAGGGGTCGGCCAATGTTTCACATACATTCACATAGTCATATATGGATATACATTTTGCTGCATACACTCATATCATTTTGCTGCTTATCGCCTACGTTCACCAAAAACCTAGACTTAGTGTCTATTCTACATTTTGCTGCTGATCGGCAAGCATATTTTGTTTGACACTTGTTTATTTTGCTGTGCGCCTGTTGCTACAAGTCTTGGAAGTCTTTATTTTGTCTCTTGGCGAACGCTGGCGATTTATGGCGATCGGTAACGATATATGGCGATCGGTGGCGTTCGGCTATGCAGCAACAGCGTCTGCTGAGCAAAGCTAAGAAGTCTTTGCTAATATTTTTCTGGCGATCTAGCTTTGCTTTGCCATATATATATTTTGCTGTTTGCCTGATACTGCAAATGGTCGATCAGCACAAAATATGATATTTGGCTGCCTTGGAAGTATTGCTTTATAGGTTTTTGTAGGCAAAATACAAATTCTGCACCAAATTGAATTGATAATAGTAGAGAAAGGTCAATGAATGCCATGGCAAATGCTACGCATACAATTAAATATGTCATGTAGAAATACAAAATCACTAACACACTAACACTAGCCAGCCAAAACAAAATAACAAAAATCAGTAGAAATCCTAGCAAAACAGCAAACATATATAAATATATATGAATGTGGGTATAATGCATAGCTTCACTTAGGCAACGTCGCAAAAATGATAATACGTGTGACGTAGACACGCACATATGTTTATACAAGCAAAATACTCAGAGCATGGCTGGCTGGCTGTGCTATGCGCTATGAAAACAAAAGCGTATAACAGTCGCCAAGCCGAGTGGATTGATAATCGGGCACGAAATGCGCTGGCAGAGAAAAACGCCGAGAGCAGCGCTCTGTGAGAGAGGTGTCGCCACGATTGCCTATTCCAACTGGCAGTCAGAATTTGGCCTCATGACGACTCTATATAAATTCCATTCTCTTTGATCTTGGCACCAAATTTGGTGGCTCTATCTAAAAAACTGTGGGAGATATAGCTATTTCTGATCTCAAAATGCGGGAGCGGAATGGGTGGGTTTGGTAGTTCTAGCTGTAAGGATGTGCGAAATATGTGGATTTATCGGTTTTGAGTTATCGAATTTATCGATTTGCCAGCCCCCCAGTTATCGTAGAACCCCCATCTTGACACTTTAATTTACTATCCCATAGATAAAGAGAATTGGAAAGTTTCAAGTCTCTAGCTTGAAGGGTGTGGAAAAAACTTGCATACATACGGACGGACAGACACCATGACGGACATTGCACAAAACCAATATACTCTTTACCTTCGGTATCGAGTTTAAAAAAGAAATATGTACATGTAAAGGGAGATCAAAAACGCGGAGGTATTCGAGCTACGGGTGTAGAATAAGTTTCGATATATGAAGAGTAAAACACACTGCAAATTGAACCGAATTGCAAAGTTCTGAAAATTTATCCGTTACATATTACACATTTTGTGAAATAAAGGTTTTGAAATAGCATTACAATAAATCGCAATTAGTCGATTAGACGATAACAAGCTGACCATATCGCACTTCATACTCGGTACTCGTACTCGGTTACGAGTTTTGCTCTGAAATCATTTACTCAAAACAGCTGTTCTTCGTTCAGCAGTCCGATGTGTTGGGGATATTTAAAGTAAGGTTGACTTGCGGTGTTTGCGATTCCGAAACGGGTTTAAGAATTGAAAACTGTTAAGCAGTCAACTGCTCGCCTTTTTCAATTTCAATCATCTCGTCGTCGTGAACGTCGTCGGTTGTGCTGAATTTTGTCCATTGTGCGTAAAGTTTGTTAATCAGTCCATTCGCCTGCCACAGCCTCTGTTAAAGTCTTCATGTAACAATAATATTATTGTTGTATATGTAGCCAAAAGACATTAAAAAGTGAATGTGCAAGTCAGATCCAGAGAACGGATTGAGTAAACAAAGTCACATATTTTTGTCGCTGTGTGTGCTCTCGTGAATTCTCTAGAACCAGAAACAGAAAGCGAAAACGTCGTGTCGTCACACCAGCCTGACACAATGTCAAATTTCGACGATGTGAGTGTTTATATTAATAACATTCACATTCCTTAAGCATTTAAAGAAAATTAGTTATACGCCTCATGATATTAAAGAGAGTTTAAATTTTACAAAAAAGACAAATCCATATAAAATCTTATAATTGAAATTAATTAGATAACGAATAAGACAATTCCAACATCAAAATTCAAACCTGAAATTAAAATTATAGATTAAAAATTCCTTTTCTAGCTTTGAAAAAATCAAAATCAATTATTGACGGCGCCCCTAATGTCTTATCGACCGGGGAGGTAGCCTCCCTTACCACGGTGCTCGGCAAACGACAATAACAAAAACTAACAAAATACAATTTTTTATGAGACTTCTGAGTCTGACGTGAAAACGGGATTTTGCTCAGCGCACAAATATGCGTCGGGTTCGACTCCGATATCCTCCAAAATACCTTGTTGATACGTGTTAGCGAACACTTGTGCACGTAGCAAACATTCAGCCCTAATTTTGTATGATATAATATTTTTATTCTATTTCGTTTTTTGTTTTCTTCCTCTGCTTATTTTTAAATACTACATATCGAATAAAATAACTCGCATGTATGAACATACGCATACATGTGCATTGCATGCAACTCCACTCAACACGACTTGATCATTGCGAATGTGAAACACCAACAACAACTGCAACTGTTGCGATAAACAACTCGCAGACACTGCAGCGCGCCCGACTCGCGTTCGCCAATGGCAAGACCAGGAACATAAGCTTTCGGTGAGTGTTACTGAGTTAAATGCAAAAAATAAGCTCTAGGAAATTGTAGAAAACAGGTCGTAAGATTGCGTGATTGCATTCATGTTTTAATGTACAGTAAATTATAAATGCTGGCGCAATGTCCAAAAATGTACTTCACACATTTTCATATCTAAGCTAACATATGTTTATGAACCCAGGTATATTGTTAAGTCATTGTTGGATCATAGTACAAGCAAGCACAGAAACTGAAAGCTTTTTAACTTGAACTTTGAGTCTTTTATACGTATGTATGTACATATGTACAATATGTAGCTCGAGTGTTGCTCTGATAAGTAACGTGAAAGGTACTTTTATATAGAAATACACAAGTCTTTATTGCTATAACAAAAAACACTAAGCATGTGTTCAGTTTTTCGAAATGTGTATTTTACTCAACTTGCACAATTGTATGCAATCTTGATTATTCTTTATATATATATACATAAATATGTACATATGTATGGAGTCAAATGTTTATCAGGTTATGATCCGTTTTTTGTACTTTGAGTGCAGAGCTGTATGAGCTAATTTCTCTGCTAAAAATAGTAACAAGCAACCTATTTAAATTACAATAATTGTTTTCATAAACCGTAGTTAACAGTTTTGACAGCACATGAAAAAATTTCGAATTAATATAGACGAAGAGGACCCAGAAAACAGTTAAATTAATATGTTAAGAAACAATAGCGAGATTTCTATATATAAGTTTGTATTATGAACATAGTATCTGTATGCATTTATATATATATATATATATATATATATATATATAAAACGGAAGTGCGGACGCTTTCTGGCCTCCTTCAAGGCTGAAGCCATTTAATTATTTTTCTTTTTCAAATAGACAATTCAACAAACGTGTCTAGATTGCGATTGATTTCGGATTCTCAGCTGCCTCATTTTCTTCTCTTATAAAAGCGCATTGAATTATCTAAGCTTAATTTTATACATATGTACATATGTATGTACATATGTACATAGATGCAAAGATAAATATGAATGTCGCCCGAAGCCAAAGCTTTTCGTTTCTAAATATTGATATTGAACATCGAGAGTTTTGTGCAGTCTCATTCATAGTCAGCCTTAATACCTATAATTGCTTCATTTATATTCGGAGCAAACTAGTGGTTTAATTGCAGTTAAACTTGACTGTGCTTAAACTTAAACTAGAAGTTTGCTAGGTAAATATTTTATATTTATTTAATGTCTCAAATTATGATATTAGTAGATTGAAATCGTTGAAAAGGGTATAATGGTTTCTGCAAATGTATGTAACAGACAGAATGAAGAATCTCTGATCTTATAATAATATACTTTTTACCAGCATCAACCGGCCGAGTTGATACAGACGTCTATCTATAAAAGCTAGCAATGCAAGCAATGAGGGTATCTCCAAGTCGAGCTTTGTCGAATACAGCTTTCTTATTTGTTATATTATAAAAAGAACAAAGTTTTGTTGCTCACCTCTAAACGGGTATTGGAGATATTTCAATATCGACTCGAGCAGGCCACAAAATGCTCCGGTTTGCTGAGCAGTTTAATTAATTTCTAATTCAAATAGATTTCATAGAAAGGTACATATAAAATAGAAAAAAAGGGTATAAGGGTTTTGTGCAAAAGTATGAAACAGGCAGAAGGAAGCATCTCTGACCCCATACAGTATATATATTCTTGATCAGCATCAACAGCCGAGTCGATATAGCCATGTCCGTCTGTCCGTCCGTCTGTATGAACGCGTGGATCTCAGAGACCACAAGAGCTAGAGACTTCAGATTTTGATAATTAGTTCTCTTCTGGTTTTCGATATACACATGGAATCGATTACAAAAATATCGAATTTGGAAAATGTAAGAATGGGGGTTAAAATAATGGGTAACGATATAAATTTTCTGAAAATTTCCAAATCGGTTAAGAAACACCGGAGATATCGCATTTAATCGATTAAAGTTAAGTCAGTATACCAAAGTCTTTAATAAATTTAATATATTTATTGCAACTGGGTTCAGGGCATCTTCTAGTCAGGCACTCCCGACTAGAACCTTCTTACTTGCTTAGTTTGTATGTATTACATAGGTGTACTGGGAAGCGAGTAGCTGATAATGGCTCTCTATTTCGTCAAACAAACCAAACCAAACTCTTTATAATTACCGAAAAGGCAAATCCACACTGGCCTCCTGTCAACGTTACCCAGCAACAAAAGCTCACCTCTGGTGATCTTAGATACCTTCTACGCTTGTAATTGTCTTGCATTATAATTATATTTGAGTTAACTTGGCCTATCTTTACTAACTGCTCATCTCTAATGTTATCGACCAAGTGCTCGTGTAAATAAATTAATCAAACACACTATAAAATCGATTGGAATCCTATTTTAATTACGCATGTAATAATCTTTGAAATTTCATTTTCTAGACGAAAACAATTAGAAAACTTGCTGCGCTGCTATGAGGAGCATGAAAATGAAATTATCAGCGTGTTGGAGGCTGATTTGCGTCGTCCAAAACAGGAAAGTTTGATTGTGGAAACGGAATTCATGAAAAATGATATTAAGCACATACTTTATCATCTGTCCGATTGGGCCAAGCCTGAAAAGGTGCGTTTGCCAACACTGAATTGAGTTTTAAACAATTAATATTTTTATGCTCTGATACCGAAGGTAAAGAGTTTTTTGGTTTTGTGCAATGTCCTGGTGCAATGGTATCTGGTAAAGCTAAAGACTTGAAACTTTGCAAATATTTTTTTTATATATGCGGGACAGATAAAGTGTCAAGATTGGGTTGCTACCTTTACTGGGCGCTGGAAAATCTATAAAATGAAAAACAGCAAATAAATAAATCCACATATTTCCCACATCCTTACAGCTAGAGCTACCAAATGTAGTAAAAAGGTAGCTCCTGGCGAAATGAAATACAAATCACAATTATGCATTTTTTGCCACGCCCAACATCCCCCAAAAAACTGCATCAAAAATTTTAAAGCCAAGGCCACCCATTCCGCCCCCAGCTCCCCCGCAGTTTGAAATCCGAAACGCCTTTATCTTCCACAGTTTATTAGCTATAGCCACCGAATTCGGTGTCAAGATAGGCGATGAAATCTTTCAAAATACTGCATTAAAGGTTGGATGCCACGCACACCTATACCGCCCACCGCCTCTTTAAAAACGGAAATGCTTGTCCCTTTTTGTGTTTTTAAGCTAGAGTTGCCAAATTTGGTTAGAAGATAGCTGGTGACATCCCACAAAGATCTGTAGCAAAAATTTTGATGCCCCACCGCTTCTTTAAAAACGGAAATGCGTGTATCTTTCACAGTTTTTAAGCTAGAGTTGCCAAATTTGTTGGCTATATAAGTGGTGGCATCCTCGACAGATCTTCATCAGCCAATATTAGAACGTAACGCACCCCCTGCATCCGTACCCCTGTGCAATCGGGAAGCTTGTTTCCCAATTTTAAGCAGGTATCGAGTATAACACACTTTCCACTTGTTGAATCTAAAAAGTATTTGTTTTCTACAGTTTTCGAACTAAAGCCACCAAATTTAAGCTGAAGTGACCAAATTTTGGTAGGAAGATAGCTGGTGACATTCGACAAAGTTCTGTAACAAAATTTATAATGCTGCGCCCACCCCTACCACCCGCATTTTAAATCGGGAATCCCCAAATCTTCCATATTTTTAATGCTAGAGCTACCAAATTTTGTGGAATGTTAGTTGGCAATGTCCTCCAATATTTGCATTTTATACAGGCATCAGAGCATACCGCAGTCGGTTGCGTCCGACTGATACATTTTCACTTATTTCTGTCTGCTTTTGTTGTTAGCCTGAAAAATCATTTGTCAATTTACTGGATGATGTGCAAATCTTTAATGATCCCTTTGGCGTTGTGCTCGTAATTGGCGCCTGGAATTATCCGTTGCAACTGCTCCTGGTACCCGTTGCAGCAGCCATTGCTGCCGGCAATTGTGTGGTGCTTAAGCCCAGTGAAATCGCTGGCAATTGCGCAAAATTCATTGCAGAAACAATACCCAAATATCTGGATAACGTAAGAAAACTTAAAAACTGATAAATTAAGTGTTTTGATTATATAACGTCAAACAAACAGGATTGTTATCCCGTGGTCTGTGGAGGACCCAGTGAAACCGCTGAGCTGTTAAATCAACGTTTTGATTATATATTCTACACTGGTTCACCGCGTGTCGGTAAAATTGTGCATGCGGCAGCAAACAAGAATTTGACTCCAACAACTCTAGAGCTGGGTGGCAAGAGGTAAACTATTAGGATAAATGCAATGCGGTTGATGAATTGATTATTTTAAAATTTTATATTTTGCAGTCCTTGCTATATTGACAAGTCTGTCGAGTTGCGCACAGCCGTTAAGCGCATTCTGTGGGGCAAGTTGATCAACTGTGGCCAGACATGCATTGCACCAGACTACGTACTCTGCTCAAAAGATATGCAGAACAAATTTATAGCTGAGGCCAAGGATGTGCTAAAGGAGTGGTACGGAGATAACATTCAAAGCAGCCCAGATTTAAGTCGCATTATCAACCAAAACAATTTCCAGTAACGAACTATTTAGTTTAATTACTTAGAAATACATGTGAAAGCTATCTTTGCTATTCTTTCAGACGACTACTGGGACTTATGAAAAGTGGCCGCATCGCTGTTGGTGGGAAATACGATGCCAGCGAGCGTTACATTGAGCCAACAGTTTTAGTCGACGTCAAGCACGACGATCCGATTATGGGCGAGGAAATATTTGGGCCAATCTTGCCCATTTTTACCGTAGAGAATGCCTACGATGCCATCAAATTTATTAATTCCAGGTAAGTTGATCAGTGCGCCAAACTTTTAATTTAAATTGTCTTTATTGACTTCGTTGCAACGTTTTCACTTGTAATTTTACTTGTCTTGCGCATATGTCATTCACATAAACATTATTTCATGCAAAAACTTTGGTTTTCTGCTGAGATGCTAATCAAAAATAAAAATAATAATATGAAAACATGTTCTCAAATCCCTTTGTTCAAAAACGTTCCATACTCAAAATTAGAGAAAATCCGCTTGTACTGTATATTTTCACATCGGAAACAGAGGTTCAAGATCTGTTCGTAAATGGCACACAATCCGGCGGATTGTGCGTAAACGACACCATAATGCATTATGCTGGTAAGCAATCAAAAAGATGCAACACTCAATTATTGATTCCTATGTACGACTCCAATTTTTAGCAACGCTTTATAATAATTATAATATGCTGTGTGGCAAATTTCTTGACCCATAACTTTTCCAACTAAATGTGTTGAACCTATAAGAACAATAGGTCTGCTATAGCCATTGTGTATATAAAGGTTGTGGTTGCCCGTCTTTTGGTTTACCCCTCTCGCGGATTTGATGACAACGCTTGTAATATATAATTAGTAATTAGTATGTACTTGTAAGTAAACAGTTCTTTAATCTGGTGAGGGTTGTATTTATCTTCAATCAATTAAGCGTTGTGTACAGCAGCAGCTCTCAATGTCAATCCCTGATTATTTACACTCGTTCATTTAATTTCTTATACACTAAAATCATAACATTGTCTTTTCTAGTTTGCGTAAAGTACTAGTTACTGAAATTATTAATTATATTCGTTATTTGTTAAACAGATAATAATCTTTGTAGCAAATATTTTGTCTCAACTGCTTTAAACTTCTTATCTATCTATCCTATAAATAGAGAAAAACCACTTGTAATATATGTGTTCTCAAACTCAAAAAAGCTAATTAATCAATTTATGAGTAACACAACAAGCGGCGGATTCTGCAGCAACGAGACTATTATGCACTGCGGAGGTATATATATGTATAAAGTTAATATATAATTTAAGATTTAAGATGTAACTTAAACATTTACGTGCTTTTTAAACCCAGCTCAAAATCATGTAACGAATATTTTTTTTTTAGATTAAAGCACTTGTGCAAAACACTGAGTACCAGACACTTTGACACAAATTCATAGTTCCCACAGACACTAGTATGTACACAAAACATTAATTAAATGGTTTTAAATTACTTCATTTGGTGCTCTTATGTTACTTAAAATGTGCTCACAAAATGCTTGCTAAAAAAAACTGCAATACGATTGGTCAATAATGAGTGACTGATTAACTAATAAAATTGGTTACTAGTCTGCAAACAAAAATATTAACTTTAAATAACACAATAAATACACTACGCATCATCAGGTTAGCGCCTCCTTTACACTAATTTTCTCTTGCTTTTTTCTCTTTGCCTATTGCACGCAACTTCTAAGTTTTTGTTTTGTTTTTGTTATCACTATACATATGAGATCTCTCCCAAAATGAATGCGCACACTTATTTTGCGTCATCAGATTAGCGCCGCCAAATGCAATTTTAGTTATTTCCTGCTTAATGATGGGGAGGAGGGGGTCTCGTAAAACGTTACGATGCGTTACAGGAGCGGGAGGGGGTCTTTCTTACAAGACCTTACGTAACATTTTTTCTTTTGTTTTAAATAAAAATTGAGGTAAAAATGATCACTTGAGTGTTACGTAACGTTAAGAGATGGGGAGGGGGGTACAGAAAAACGTTACGGTGCGTTACAAGGGGGGTAGGGGAGTCTAAAATCTTCAAAAATAGCGTTACGTATTACTTGAACGACCCTAAAGGCTGTTTACTCTTGACTTAACTTAGCTTAACTTAACGTAACTGAACTTAAGGAATGTATGCGTTTACTCTCAACTTAACTTAACGTAAGAAATCAGTGTGTCAGTGCTGTAGAATTATGTTAGCAGTGCTGTTAAACAAAAGAAAATATACTGACCGCACGTTGGCGCATTTTGCATACAACGTTGCAACCAAGTTCTTTGGCAATTGCAGTCCAAACTGCTCTTTTTTTAATGTTATTTTTAAAGTCTATTGACTTTTTATCATAAATTAAACTATGATTTTCAATATAGTTTATTAACTTATGCTCATCCATTTCAATAATTGAATTCGTAAAAAGCGCTTAACGTTTTACAACACAGTTTTTGATCAGCTGTTTGATTTTCGCGTTAATCAACACTGTTCAACTTAAGAACTTAACGTAAGAATCTGCAACCTGCAGGTTCAGAATTAAGTTAACTTACGTTAAGTTGAAAGTAAAGTTTACTTACTTTACTTAGTAAACGCTAACATTGACAGCCATAAGGCAGATTGAGTCAGCTGACTCTTAAGTTAAGTTAAGTTAAGTCAAGAGTAAACAGCCCTTTATTTTGGCAATTACAGTCACCAAATTTTTTGTGAAGCTCAATGTATTCAATATCTTTAAATAAACGTACCGTATGGGTAAAGGAACAGTTTTATCTTTGGTTGAAAAATCAAAGATTGAGGCATACTATGAATCTGGACTATCCTACCATAAAATTGCTGGAAAGACGGGAAGACACAGAAAAACTATTGCCAAATTTCTTAAAAATAAGGAAAGCTATGGAAAAAACTACAAAGGCAGCAATAATCAAGCAGATAGAAGAGCAATACTTCGGGAAGCTTCGAATTCGCACGAATCGACCAATAAGATTAGGGAAAAAACTTGTGCTGAGGCGAGCTTATCAACGGTCCAAAGAGTATTTAAGAAAGCGAATCACTTAAAGAGACAGAAATTCAAAGAAAAACACCACTCAACATGCTGAGAAAATGAATGCACCTAAATTTTGCCCGAGCGCACATGATGTGGCCTACTATTACTTAAAAAATATAAAAATTTAATATATAGGTGTTACAAACTACCATTATTGGTCATCAACTTAATTAAATTGAATTTAACGCAGGGGTCGCTAACCTGATGACCAAATTTTTGTTAAATTTTTTTTTCGTAAATTTCTCAAAAAAATGTATTAAAAAATATTCCTTATTGTTACAGAAGCTATTGTTGCCTTATTTAAAAAAAAAATGGACGTATTACAATATAAAATTTCCTCGAACGAAACTTGTGTGCAACCTAATTTTATTGCTCTTTAGTTAAAAGTTTAAAGTTTTTAAAGACACTATTGCGTAATTTCTACGAAAAAATATCTCAGGGAAGCCTTTTTTTTACAGGCTAAAAAACAAACATTTAGTTCTGCAATTTTTTTCAAGTATATATAATTTATATAGTGCTTGAATTTCCCCTCATCTTAAAATACATAAAGTTTCTATTGATACGAATGTTGCAAAATTTTTATTTATTTTTGTGTTTTGAAAATGTGATAGAAAAAAATTGGAAAGAAATAAGAGCACCACTAATGAATGCGTTGAAAAGTCGTTATGTTTACCAAATTTACCTTTAGATGTTAGTTTTTTGGCCTGTAGGAAAAAGTGCCTTCGCAGTGTTTTATTTTTTTTTCGCAGCTTAATATCCATACTTTTATTTGGCAGTTGATGTCTTAGTCAACTTGTGTGTAAAATTTCGCGACTTCTATTCACAGTTGATACACTGCCATTTGGAGGCGTCGGCACGAGTGGCATGGGCTGTTATCATGGCAAATATGGTTTCGACACATTTACACACAAGAAGTCGTGCCTTGGTAAGAATCTGGCATTAATTGGCGAAAAGATGGCGTCGTAAGTACTACTCGTAAATATGCTTTTCTGTCAATTTAATCGTATAACTTTTTTTTACAATAAAAACAGAGCACGCTATCCGCCGTATTCGGATCGCAAAAGCATGCTGCTTTCATTCCTAATGCGCAAACGACGCCCGCTTCCCAATATATATATGTCTCATATTTTTGCCGCTGGGCTTGGCGTGGGTCTGACTATATTGGTCAACTATTATCTCCAGGTAAGAAAGGTATATTTTGCAGCCAATGGCGAGCTTATAATTGTGTCATACTAATCAATGTTATTATTTTACATGCCTATCACAATTTTATTTTTACCGGGACTGCTCTTTAACCACACATATATCAAATGAAATATACATACATATATCATACTCATAACTTTAACTAACAACTAATGCCCACTATTTTAGAGCAAGCTGTTGCGTTAAAACAAATATCATCAATAGTGGACGGGGGCTTCTAAGGTTTCTCCGGCGTCAAAGTTTGAAAGTGGATTTTTACGGAGCTCGACGGAAGTCGTCGTATATAAAGTTTTTGATAACTCTATTGTCTTTCAGATATCGTTAGTTAAAATTGCCCATCTTTTCCTTTTCTGTTCCATGCCTTCTTTTAATTGCTTTCCATTATTTAATTTAAAATTAAACTTATAACTTTGCTATTGATGAAGCTTCATCCGATGATAATTATCAGTCTCACGGTTCGGAGTCATAACAGACTAAGACAGTGATAAACAAGAGTGTAATTTCTTAGTGTGGACTGGACACAACTGATGATGTCTTCATTTTATTTAATTTTTCCGTTTTCTTTTTCAAAATTTGTCATCGAGTTACATAACAATCAACTTCAAATCTTGGCGGCTGAGAAGCAGTAAAAGTGATTTGTTGTATTGAATAAATGGACCTTCCTTATATCCATTTGGAATTTTTTTGACTTAAAGGTCCGTTTCCAGTACAGCGAAAAAAAAATTTTCATACAAAATCGTCGCAGCAGGAATTGTTTTTTTTTTGGCTACGTGTGTTCTAGGTATCCAGCAACGTAGCAAAAAATACTAAACTGCTTATCGATAGTATCGATTTATACAATATGTACACACTGGCGCTGGGCGCAGAAAATACCAAATCATATATCTTTTTGTGCCCAGGCCAGCAACCACATTTTATAAAACGTTTATAAAAACTTATAAATAATAATGGAAAGAAAAACCAAAAAACGGGTAGAAAAATTTTAGCCACGAGGGGAAGATTTTGCTTATTAAATCAGTCGATTCGCGACCACGCCTTTGGAGGTTGACAGAAAAAAAAATATTTTGAATTTATTTCGGTGAGACAGACATGGGAAAGTATTGACACTGCAACAAAATATGCTACCAACAACGGAATAAGCATATTCGCACTATTTATCTTATATTTTTTATTTTGTGTTTGTGGGTTTGTTTACTTTTTAAATTTGATGCCTTAGTGTGACCATGTATCTCTTAAGCTATATAAGGCAAAATGCCATATTTTTACCACAAATTAGTGGACTATGGTCACACTATAAAATCTTGTGCCCACGCTTCCAAAATGTATCACAAATTCCTGCCAGGAATTTTTTATTGTACTGGAACCGGACCTTTAAATGTAAAAAAAAGTAAAAATTTGGTAAATAATATACAAGTATATTAAATGAAAAAAAATAAGATCAGCAAATACTATCGCATTAAAATGAAAAAAATTGATTTTCATATGTAATTTAAGATACATGTATGTTTTTAAACCAAACGGAAACCATTTCATTTATACATATTTATGCCTAATTTAATTGTTTAATATATGCATTGAATAATATTATATTTTCAGAAAGAATCAAACTAAATAAAAACATGGGTTCTTTATACTTTATATTCGCAAATCGGTGGGTGATGTAATACTATTGGATACTATGCTTTTTAATTGCTTTTGTTATTTAGTTAATATTTAATAAAATATAAATTCCAAAAAACGAAAACTTGATTGTAAATTTCAAAATTGACGAGCAGTGCCGCAAACGATTGGAAGAGTTTTAAAATATCGATATATTGCAACCATGTGCTTGGCATATTTAGGCTATTTATTAAAAAATAATATATAGAGACGCACTGGCCATAATAAGTTTTATGTAGAGCCGCACTGATTTTTTGTCTATCATTATCGTTTGCTTGGCTTTGTAAATTATTGTATTTCGGGGAAGAAAAACGTTTATAATACCTTTAAAAAAATGGCCGCTCGCGGCGATATGGTTGCACAATTTATTGAAATCACTGGCACTGATGAAAACACTGCCAAGTTTTACTTGACCAGCTCCGACTGGGACATTGAGGTAAATTTTATATTAATGAAATATACTTATCAACAAAGGTCAAAATATTAAACGTACTATTATACCTACGACGCAAAGCAATCACTTGGCAACTACTGGAATACACAGTCAGAGCCTGTTGCCGCTGCTTCCAACGTAGTGGGACAAGCGAACAATCTAACACCAACACCGGTAATAAGATCAGCTGGCTCCGGCGCCGGGGGTGCTGCTGCTCCAGAATCAAAAGCGGGACCGGCTTCTAGTAGTGCTGCATCAAAGGCGTCAACTGCCAAACCAAAGTAAGAATACACATTGCTCGTAGAATTAGAACGTCATTGACCTTATTTGGCCTAAGGTTTGCCACTTTGAGCGACATGTCTAGGCAGCCGGTGAGCGATGATGAGCATCAGGCATTCTACGCCGGTGGCTCAGATCGCTCTGGCCAGCAAGTTTTGGGTCCGGCAAAGCGTAAGAACTTTCGGGAACAGCTTACCGATATGATGCGCTCCGCTCAGGAGCAAAACATTGCCGAGGTGGGTACCGGTCCGTCAACCAGCGGCACCGCGACTTCTAGTGGTGGCAGTGTTTGGGGCCAGGGCATGCGTCTGGGCATGACTGACAACGATCACACAGCTGTTGGTACTAATCGAAGCGCAGAGTTGTCAGAAAACAAACCCGTTGTGGTACTTAAATTGTGGAGCCAAGGATTCTCCATCGATGGTGGCGAGCTGCGCCACTATGATGATCCGCAAAATAAGGAGTTCCTCGAAACAGTAATGCGCGGGTAAGCAATGCGCGGTTGACTGACGCAACATAATCAATAAGTATTAAACTTTGCTATTAAAGTGAAATTCCACAAGAATTGTTGGAAATGGGACGTATGGTAAATGTTGACGTTGAGGATCATAGACATGAGGACTTTAAGCGCCAGGCAGCGCCACAAATCTTTAAAGGATCCGGACAGAAACTAGGCAGTCCTGTGGGCAATGTAGTTACCAACACACCAACAGACGCCGCCGCTACTGTCGTCGCTCTTGAAGATATTGCAAACCAGGAGGCTAATGCACGTGAAGCTTTGAATTTGAATGCTGAAGCTCCTTTAACTACAGTCCAAATTCGGTTGGCAGATGGAACACGCTTGGCGGCCCAATTTAATTTGACACACACAGTCTCGGACATACGTCGTTACATACAAACGTATTTCACTTTATGCATATGATAGTTATAAACTTTTCGTTTAATTAATATATTTCTCTTACAGCGCACGTCCACAGTATTCGAATAGCAACTTTGTGCTGGTATCTTCATTCCCAACACGCGAGCTAAGCGATGATAGTTCAACCATTGAAAAGGCTGGCCTCAAGAATTCTGCTCTAATGCAACGCCTTAAATAATCGTTCGCAACTTGGAATGTGCATTCAGTTTATATAAAACACACAATTTAATTACAAAGGGTATGGTGCATTCAAATGACAACCCAATAGCAGCTTCAAAATTTACTTGTTTTGCTAACTCGGATGATAAATATGTGTCTATTTATTAAATTTACATACAATTAATTCAATGGTGTCCATTAATGGCGAATTGTGTAAAAAACTAAAACTGGCTATAATGGCTTTGTTTGCGGCAGAGAAGTATTCTCAAAAGATTCAACTTAATCAAACAAGTGTACTTTCTCTACTCGTAAAATTTAAATAATTAAATCAACCTCATTGCGCAACAAATTAATATGATCCATCAGATCTTCACGCACTCCTTCACGCCAGTCATGAAGACCGTCCTGTCCCACATGATGGCATTCTATATAGCGATGCGCAAATCCATTGGACAATGGTAGTATAACATTTGTTGCCGTGGGTAGTAACAATTGCGCAACCGGCAGCTCCAAACGATACAAAATCAATTTGTGAGGTGCCTTTACTTCGGGATCATACTGAACGTTGTCAATTAGCCACTTTTTCCGATCGTCAAAGCAGACAACAAATGTGCCTAGCTCGAAGCGTGAAGTATCTGTGGAGTAATGGTGCAACTGCCTTTGTATCGAGCCTGTAGCTTTGCCACCAGCGAATCGTGCATTCGGAAACACAAGCTCATTTGGTGTAAGCAGCATTGTAAAGCTGGCATAATTTACATTGCGCAACAGGCAATCTGACTGTATCAGCTGTCGAATGCGGGCAGCCGTCGTACTCGTTTGTAAAAACGGAAAATTAAAGGGAAGTCCATATATATGTATGTTGGTGTTTTTTAAGAGGCGTACGACCTCTTCCTGCAGCTCATCGTAGTTGTAAACTAAAAAATGATGTACACCCTGCGCTTGGTGAAACAAGAAGAATTGCAACATTGCATTCCTGTTACGTGAAAAACGGGAGCTCATGTTAAAGGTAACCAAATCAACGCAGATAGTTGCCACCACGGGCACATGATTTACAGTTGAATTTACTGTTGCTGTTGTCAAAGGAGGAGATTTCAAATGGTGAAGCTGTAAATTGACCTGCCCTATTGTCGGCGATGTTGTATCGCTGAATGAGACATGCTCCGGGTGGCCAAAATTTCTGCTAACTTGACAGAAAAAATGGTAATTGGTAAATGTAGTGCCCTTGTCATCGACCACGCCCTCAGAGGCATCTCTTTGAAATCGAAACTTGCCTTTCACACTTTGTCTGCCAATATCGAAGCTGCAGCGAAAGTTGACCACAGCCCCTTTCCTGCCCACAACGATAATGTGCGCTTCTCCGCCAGCAACTAGCTCGTTCCGTTTCCTAACAATACTCGACAATTATTACGAAATGAAGGTACACAAATTATTATTTAACGTACCAGTAGGCAGAGTAAGCGTGGAAGGAGTCGCCAATAAGCTGCCACACAGGGAGCGGCTTAGAGAACGCCGATTTGAAAAAGTGCTGTCCATTTTCAGATCCTGTTCCGCTTTGTAGTCGTCGCAAAGCGGCAGCATCATTTCGTCCAAAAAAGTTGACATACTTTAAAACATATTTAAGACGATTGTTTTCTGTCTTGTACATAAAAAGAATGCCCACGCTGAAGCAGGATATTACTAGAAGTGCCAGTTGCTGGTACTTTCGCATTCTTATAGATTTTGAAACATCCAACACATTATTGATGACAAACAAAGTGTTGCCCTATTTTTCAACTGTACATACAAACACCTTAAATATATTTTGTGCATGCCTACAAAATTTCGAATTTCTTTTGAATAAAATCGCTTCAATTTAACTAAAGGATTAATTATCAAGCACTTGAAACTATTTGGTGTGGGTATCTTCAATTTAGTTCTTCATTTCTTCTTATGTGTTTCAAGAAATTTTTTTTTAGGGACACACTTTTCTTCTTACTTTTGTTAAATTTACCAAAAGAAGTTTTCAAGTAATATCGACTATGAGTGCAAAGGAATCAAAAGCCCTTATCAAGGATATTCGCGAAGCTATCAAGCTGGCAAAGCACGGAGAAGCCATCCACAAGTGCCAAGTGACTACAAATGCAAACAATGTTGTTTGTTTTTATTTTTTTTTTTGCTGATTTGACGTTTATTGCAGCAACTATTAAAAAGTGACCCAAAGAATCATATGGGCTACTTGTTGCTCGGAGCCGCCTACCAAAATATTGATAAGATCGAGGCGGCAAAATATCTACGTAAATCCATTGAGTACACGGATGGACCGGCAACCGTTTCCCTGCAGGGATTAGCAAATTGTGCACCAACAGAGGAGTTACCCGAGATTTATGATCAGCTTTTGGATTTACTACCGTAAATTAACTGTCTGCACTTGTTAAAAATTAAAAAACATGCTGATAATTATAGGGAAAAATGCACGGACTACTACGAGAAGCTCTTTGCTCTAGCTATGGATGCTGCACTGTCGTCCGCCTGTTTAAACATATTCAAAAGAAGGGCGGTAAACCCAAACGAGAGTAATCTCAATAAAATTCAAGAGTATCTGGGCAAAATTTGGATTTCCAGTGAAATTGACATTACACCAGCTGATAATAAACTGGTAAGTTTTCTATATTCCTTTTGATAAATCTTCCATTATCAAATTTAACTTGACTTGATAGTACAAAATGTGCATGGAACAGTTGTTGACGATAGGTGATGTAAATCTGAAGAGTATGGTTTATAAGCGATATCTTAGGTGGCTGTACAAGCAACGCGATTTGGTGTCCTGCGTAAGGAACGCCTTCAACATGACCGTTTCGCATCCGCGGGATTCTTACGGCTACGAATGGCTATGCAAGGCATATTGTGAAAATTATGAACAGGCGCAAAGTGAAGCCTGGCAACGGGACCTGCATGTGTCCATTTATAAACATGCCGAAAAACTGCTTGAGCTAAACCCGCAATCGAATTTGGCACTGCTTATTAAGGCGCTGGATTTGTATGTTCAGGAGCAATATATAGCGGCACGCAAATTAGCGCTGAAAGCGCTTGAACACCAGCCAACTTACAGGGTTACTCGACAATTGTTGGCACGCATCCATATGAAATTAGGTGCTTACAGAATGGCTCTGCTGCTGTGGCAAGATCTAGGCGAGCAGCATGAAGAATATGCGCAGTGCCTGTCATACGAAAAGGACGCTACGAAACTCCATGAAGCAGTCAACCTCCTAGAGAACAACGATGAAACAGATTTAAAAGCTTTGGCACGGTAAGTAATCAGCTTCAGTTTTGCTTGTGTAATGCAAGGATTTTATACAAATTTTTAATTTCAGGTGTTATTATAAGCTAGGAAAAACGCAGCTCTTGGAGTCATTACCATTGGACGAGGTAACTCGTGCTGAATATTTACTGTGAGTTTTATAACTTTATTGATTATTATTATTATATTCGGAGTAAATGCACTGCGACCAAACAGATCTATTGTGCCCCCTTCTTGGCATATTGCTCTTTCGTCAGACCAAGGTGTTGCATAAAAAAAAGCATGTACCTTTGTTGGGTCGATGGTTTCTAAATATGTGGCTAAATTGCACAATACGTTTTTGTAGAAACTTCTTTTTCTCCTTATATTTCACAGAATCTGCCAATCTCACTGCTGACTAAACCTAGCTTTGCTAGGTGACCTCTTAGTCTACAATGTCCTGCCAAAAGACCGGGGAGTATCCTGAGTCTACTTTTACCCATTGATATTACTTGCTTAAACCGTTTGAGGTTATAGCTACCCAAGAGAATCTTTGCTTGTCTGAGTCCTGGTGTCCTTGCCTTGCTCGCACATATTCAGCTTGGAATACGCTGGTGTGAATACCTGGGGGCTCGTAGTAAGTTAGCGGAGGGCATACCACACCAAGACCGAAGCCTTGTTGCGTTAAGGATCCATCGGTGTACTATTTTATGGTGTGTGGCTTCATGTTGTGGACCTTTTCTAGAGATGTCCACTCCTTTCTGTTACAAAGATAAACTTGAAACTCTGGCCCGAACATGTGTTTGGCTTTCATTTCGTCCCTTGGTTGTGCCAGTAAGGGAAGTTCACCCGATAGCATATCTGCCTCTACGTTATTGATTACATTTATAAGCTATTTTAGGAATCCTGGTACATGCATTTTCTACCCAAGGTTTTTGGACTGTGGGTTGACTTGCCATCAGTCAGTCATTCAGAACATACACTTTTATCAATGTGGAAGGCGAATGGGTGCAAGGCAATATATACAGAAATAATGGAAAATTTACTACGAAAGTCCGATAAGATTAAGTTACATACCGATCGAAGAAATTCTACGAAATCTGCATAATTAGAATTTTGGTAGTTGAACTGGGGGTCATGAGATACATAGTGATAAAAAAATTGTAATTCGTGGACAATTTAACTACCCACTAATTATTAGCAGCTAAAGTCACCAAGTTAAGATAAGAAGATAGCTGCATTAGTAATTTGAAAGCTACGCGCACAAACTCCGCCCGCTGCCTTAAAAAAACGGGATTGCATGTTACTTCCACAGTTTATAAGCTAGTCACAAAATTTGGTTGATTTCCACAATAGACCTGCATGCCAACCCCTGCCGCCTTTACTATCGCCTTAAAAACAAGTCGAACGCAACCGACTGCGATATACTCGTTTCTAGTATTCAAAGCGGTAGCGTAGGCCTGACTGCAAAGGAGTACGGTTGCGGCAGGGCTGTACGCTGCCTTTAAGATTCTCCGGCGCAGATGGCGATGCCACCAGCTGCCTTCCTTCCAAATTTGGTAACTCTAGCTCAAAGTTTGTAAAAGGTAGGGCAAGGGCGCTGGGGTGGTATGGGTGGGCGTGGCATCCAAACTGTTAATAAAGTTCTATGGGGATTTCTAGTTATCTTCATACCAATTTGGTGGATATTGCTCAAAAGATATACGCAAACCATTTTTTAATGGTGGTGGTTGGGGCTGGGGGTGCTATGGGTGGACGTCTACATTTTCCACAGCTTTTAAGCTATAGCCGCCAAATTTGGTGCCAAGATAGGTGATGACGACCCCCAAAAAACTGCATACCCATACCGTACCATACTTGTTGCTATAATGCAAGTAACCAGTTGTGCCACTTTGTATTTTATTTTTTAATTTATTTTTGAATTTATACTATACTCTATTTTCTTAAGTTAAACTCTCGTATATATATAAGTACAGTGACTCACACCTAAAATGATGCAGTGTCAAATAAAAGGTTTAAGGTGCTATATGATTTAAACTAGAGGAAAAACAAACAAGTGCCGCATAGTTAATTTTGGCTATGCTAAGACTATGATACCCTTCACATATGGATTTTTTTTTTTTTTATTGTACTATATGGTCAATTTGTATGGTGGCTATGTTGTAGAACGCTCTGAGCGGGATGAAATTTCATAGTGAACAAATCCGACATGATCTAAGCAATCTGTGAAAGTTTCATCAAGATGGGTTCAGCAGTTTGGCCGGAAATCGTGTTGATATGGTAAATTTGTGTGGTGGCTATGTTGTAGAATGCTCTGAGCGGGATGAAATTTCATATTGAACAAACCCGACATGATCAAAGCAATCTGTGAAAGTTTCATCAAGATCGGTTCAGCAGTTTGGCCGGAAATCGTGTTGAAACAAAAAGACGGACAGACGGAAATCAATTCCTGAGCTCGTCCTGATCATTTTGATAAATAGTTTATGGGGTCTCCCATCATTCCTTTAAGGCGTTACAGATTCATGACAAAGTCATTATACCCTGTGAAGGGTAAAAAAAACATAGTGGCGCATAGTTAATTTTGGCTATGCGAAGACTATGATACCCTTCAAACAGCCAAATCAATACTCCCCCCTCTTATGTTTCTGTGCAGTTGTTGGTAATTTTTCGCTAATATTTTTACTCTTGAGCGTCATGTACTTGTTTGTGTGCGACAAAAAAAACAATTTGACATGTAGGTACTTGAAAGTGCACGACAGAGACAACAATTGATAGTACGATATGGTAAATTTGTATGGTGGCTATGTCGTAGAATGCTCCGATCGAAATGAAATTTCATAGTGAACAAACCCGACATGATCTAAGCAATCTGTGAAAGTTTCATCAAGATCGGTTCAGCAGTTTGGCCGGAAATCGTGTTGATATGGTAAATTTGTATGGTGGCTATGTCGTAGAATGCTCCGATTGGGATGAAATTTCATATTGAACAAACCCGACATGATCAAAGCAATCTGTGAAGGTTTCATCAAGATCGGTTCAGCAGTTTGGCCGGAAATCGTATTGATATGGTAAATTTATATGGTGGCTATATCGTAGACTGCTCCGAACGGGATGAAATTTCATATTGAACAAACCCGACATGATCAAAGCAATCTGTGAAAGTTTCATCAAGATCGGTTCAGCAGTTTGGCCGGAAATCGTGTTGATATGGTAAATTTGTATGGTGGCTATGTCGTAGAATGCTCCGATTGGGATGAAATTTCATATTGAACAAACCCGACATGATCAAAGCAATCTGTGAAGGTTTCATCAAGATTGGTTCAGCAGTTTGGCCGGAAATCGTATTGATATGGTAAATTTATATGGTGGCTATATCGTAGACTGCTCCGAACGGGATGAAATTTCATATTGAACAAAACCGACATGATCAAAGCAGTCTGTGAAAGTTTCATCAAGATCGGTTCAGCAGTTTGGCCGGAAATCGTGTTGATATGGTAAATTTGTATGGTGGCTATGTCGTAGAATGCTCCGATCGAAATGAAATTTCATAGTGAACAAACCCGACATGATTTAAGCAATCTGTGAAAGTTGCATCAAGATCGGTTCAGCAGTTTGGCCGGAAATTGTGTTGATATGGTAAATTTGTATGGTGGCTATGTCGTAGAATGCTCCGATTGGGATGAAATTTCATATTGAACAAACCCGACATGATCAAAGCAATCTGTGAAGGTTTCATCAAGATCGGTTCAGCAGTTTGGCCGGAAATCGTATTGATATGGTAAATTTATATGGTGGCTATATCGTAGACTGCTCCGAACGGGATGAAATTTCATATTGAACAAACCCGACATGATCAAAGCAATCTGTGAAAGTTTCATCAAGATCGGTTCAGCAGTTTGGCCGGAAATCGTGTTGATATGGTAAATTTGTATGGTGGCTATGTCGTAGAATGCTCCGATCGAAATGAAATTTCATAGTGAACAAACCCGACATGATTTAAGCAATCTGTGAAAGTTGCATCAAGATCGGTTCAGCAGT
The DNA here is from genome assembly GCA_030179655.1 of Scaptomyza flava. Lineage (NCBI taxonomy): Eukaryota > Metazoa > Arthropoda > Insecta > Diptera > Drosophilidae > Scaptomyza > Scaptomyza flava. The sequence goes on from JARNME010000404.1 coordinate 65,228,757, forward strand.
TTGGCCGGAAATTGTGTTGATATGGTAAATTTGTATGGTGGCTATGTCGTAGAATGCTCCGATTGGGATGAAATTTCATATTGAACAAACCCGACATGATCAAAGCAATCTGTGAAGGTTTCATCAAGATCGGTTCAGCAGTTTGGCCGGAAATCGTATTGATATGGTAAATTTATATGGTGGCTATATCGTAGACTGCTCCGAACGGGATGAAATTTCATATTGAACAAACCCGACATGATCAAAGCAATCTGTGAAAGTTTCATCAAGATCGGTTCAGCAGTTTGGCCGGAAATCGTGTTGATATGGTAAATTTGTATGGTGGCTATGTCGTAGAATGCTCCGATCGAAATGAAATTTCATAGTGAACAAACCCGACATGATTTAAGCAATCTGTGAAAGTTGCATCAAGATCGGTTCAGCAGTTTGGCCGGAAATTGTGTTGATATGGTAAATTTGTATGGTGGCTATGTCGTAGAATGCTCCGATTGGGATGAAATTTCATATTGAACAAACCCGACATGATCTAAGCAATCTGTGAAAGTTTCATCAAGATCGGTTCAGCAGTTTGGCCGGAAATCGATTTGAAACAGACAGACGGACGGACGGACACGCGGAAATCAATTCCTTTGAGGCGTTACAGATTCATGACAAACTCAATATGCCCTGTTTCACATGTGTGAAGGGTATAAAAAATGTTTAAACGCCAATTTGTTTTATGTTGTATCACATTTAAAAAATTAACTTTATTTGTTTTTTAAATATTGCTGAGTCATATATATATAAACCAAAAACTTAAAATATGTCTTAAATATAAGTCTCAGCTTAAAAGATGTGGCTAAAAACCAGTTATATATTTTCCGAATAAAAGGTTAAATAAGGATTTTAGTACTTAGTATGTTATCCCTTAATCTTTACAACAGCCATTAACCTATTATTCATCGAAGAGACCAGATTCCGAGTGGTTGCCGGGCTTATTTTGTATGTATGTTTGTTTGTTTGTATGTATGTAACTCTCCTTTGGACTAAAAGCAAGTGGCTTATTACTGTCAGTATATCCCACTACCTCAAGTTCGTTCGTTGGCCGAGCGGTCTAAGGCGCGGGTCTTCGCGCCCGGACTGACCGATCGTGGGTTCCAATCCCGTCCACGGCCGAAAAAAACCAATTTTTTAACTCTCCTTTGGACTAAAAGCAAGTGGCTTATTACTGTCAGTATATCCCACTACCTCAAGTTCGTTCGTTGGCCGAGCGGTCTAAGGCGCGGGTCTTCGCTCCCGGACTCACCGATCGTGGGTTCTAATCCCGTCCACGGCCGAAAAAAAATATATATATATTTTTTTTTTAATCTGCACCATGTTCATGTTCACTAGAACTTACAAATTTTTTTTCAATAATTAATAGAACTAAAAATTAAAAAATAAATATAGTTTAAAAAAACTAAAAAACACGCTTATATAATACATCGAACTAAAAAGTGAAAAATAAATATAGTTTAAAAAAACTAAAAAACACGCTTTTAGACCATATCAAACTAAAAAGTTAAAAATAATTTTTCAAATAAGCTTAACACAATAATAATTGATAAATACTAGCATTATTGTAAAAAAAGCGTGGGGCGCTTTGTCCATATTTCTCGTACTTCGAGCGCCCAACGCTTTTTTTACAATAATGCTATTTATTATTTATTATTGTTTTAAGCTTATTTGAAAAATTATTTTTAACTTTGCAGTTTGATATGCTCTAAAAGCGTGTTTTTTAGTTTTTTTTAAACTATATTTATTTTTCACTTTTTAGTTCGATGTATTATATAAGCTTGTTTTTTAGTTTTTTAAACTATATTTATTTTGTTCCATTAATCCAGCAGAGCATTTTTAAGGTCCTGTTTGCTGGAAATCCGATTATTCCGGATGTTGTTCTCCAGCACAGCCCACAAATTTTCAATAACATTTAAATCTGGAGACTGTGCCGAAGGAATCTTGACGTGGGGGTAGTTCCAGATAAGGCAGGACTACACTATGCCGGACGTATGTTTGGGGTAGTTGTCGTGGTAGAACCTAAAATCACGTCAGATTCCTAACTTTTCGGCGCTTTGGAGCAAATTTTCTTTAAGAATACAAAGGCACATATTTTTATCCATCGTCGACTAAAATCCTTATTTAACCTTTTATTGGGCGAAAATATAACTGGTTTGTGGCCACATCTTTTAAGCTGAGCTTGATATTTAAGCCATATTTTAGAAACAAATAAAGTTCCTTTTTTAAATGTGATACAACATAAAACAAATTGGCGTTTACAAATTTTTATACCCTTAACCCATAAAATGGGTAAAAAAGAGTATAATGGTTTTGTTCAAAAGTGTGTAACAGGCAGAAGGAAGCATCTCCGACCCCATTAAGTAAATATATTCTTGATCAGCATCAACAGCCGAGACGATATAGCCATGTCCGTCTGTATGAACGCGTGGATCTCAGAGACTACAAGAGCTAGAGACTTCAGATTTTGTATATAAGTTCTCCTAAACCATAAGCAGAACAAGTTTGCTTCAAATTATCGATAACTATTCTGGTTTCCGATATACACATGATATCGATAGCAAAAAATATCGAATTTGGAAAATGTAAAAATGAGGATTGAAGTAATGGGTAATGATAGAACTTTTCTGAAAATTTCGTCCAAATCGGTTAAGAAACACCGGAGATATTGAACTTAATCGATTGAAGCTAAGTCAGCATACCAAAGTCCTACATAAATTTAATTTATTTATTGCAACTGGGTTCAGGGTATCTTCTAGTCGGGAGAGCCCTACTAGAGCCTTCTTACTTGTTTGTTTTTCCTCTAGTTTAAAATATATTAACCTTAAACAATTTATTTGACACTGCATCATTTTAGGTGTGAGTCAGTGTATGTTTTAGTAGATGATTATTTTAACGTATTAATTTCATTTATAGAGCTCCCACAGAGGGTCTTAAAGCAATGAAAGGCAAAGAATCCTTCGAAGCGTTGCTTTTGTGTGGAAAGTTGCATATGACGCTTCAAAATAATGCTGAAGCACTCAATTGCATGTTAAAGGCAACGCGACTGAAACCCCATATCACCGAATGCTTTGAGCATCTTGGCCGTTTGTATCAGACAAACGGAGACATTTTCCGTGCGCGAAAATGCTTTGAAAAATGCGTAAGTCTCAATGCGTTAGCAGAACAAGCTATCGATGCATTGAGCTCCATTTACCAGCAACTAGGCGAGGAGGATCTCAATGAGGCACTGTTGCTAAACACTGTGCGTCACTTGAACAACGATGATGCTATTCTCTTACAGTATAAACTTGGATTGCATTATCTACAAGTTAAGAAAATAGATAACGTATGTTAGTTAACTATATTTATATTTACCTACAAAGCTTATTCATTTTTAATGTAGGCAATTCAATGCTTTCGCTTTGCTGTGAAGCACGATTTTAAATGTATGGTTTACTGGGAGTCTTTGGGCGATGCTTATATGGCACGTGGTTCTTTCAACTCTGCCATACGCGTCTTTCAAAAAATACTCGAACTTTCTCCCGTCAATTGCTATGCACAACTTCAAATAGCACTTATTAAGACGGTAATTAATACATTTAAATACTATTTCTTTTTTTTTTTTTGCTTTGAATCATGACTTTATTATAACGAGTTTGCAGACCATTCGCATGTATCCGGATGCAATAAACGACTTTAATGCGCTGCTTAAGCATCATTCAGACTACGTGCCAGCCTTGAGAGGTGCAGCGGAAGCGCACATCGGCCTAGCACTCAACATGAAAGCACAGAACCTTTACGGACGCGCCAAGGATAATTTTCAGCAGGCACTTGAACATTTACAATGGTTGTAGCAATTTAGTGCATATTCGTTCAACTGACTTATTGGTCTTTTTTATGATTCCTTACAGCGTCTTTCTTCAGACCCCGTCTAAGGGCATGGTTTGGCTGTGGCGCATTACGGCTAGCGTCTTGATGCAGACGGCGCAGCTGCCCCAATCATTGGCCAACTTGGATGTAGCCGGTAGCTTAGCCAAACGAGAGGAGGACATTGCTTATTTGTCACGCAACGATCTTTTGCAACTGGCGCAAAAGTTTTATCTATGCGCCTTGAAGTTACAGCAAAATACGTTTTTGTGGTACGAATTAGCTATGTGCAGCTATTACACCGCCGTTTACATGCCGGAGCATGCCCAGAGTTATCTAAGGACCGCTGCTAAGGTATGCAAAATGGCCATCAAGCTGCGCAGTAATCGATGGCAAAACTGGAACTTGTTGGGTGTCATTCACATGCACCCGGCCATCGAAAATCTGCCTTTGGCGCAGCATTGTCTAATACAAGCACTAGTGCTAGACCTTAAGTCATACACAGCGTGGACAAACTTGGGTGTGCTATATATCAAGCTGCGCGATATTCGATTGGCCAACGAGGCCTTCAAGCGTGCCCAACAATCCTGCCCCATATATGCAAATGCTTGGATTGGCCAGGCCATGGTGGCCGAGACAATTGGTGATCAAGAGGAGGCTTTCGATCTCTTTCGCCATTGCCAACAATTTGACTATCATCCGGAGGCAGCACTCGGCTTCGCGCATTGGGTCTGCAACGTGCTCTCTGATCCAACGTTGCTTAATAAGCAGCATAATAAGCGGGCCATTGAACACATGCATTCGGACATCTATGCCTTGGATGCCATCAATTGGTTTGTTATTAATAATGATCAATTTGAAAACATATGTTCGTTGATGATATTTTTATTAGGTATGTGCAAAATGAGGAGGCGGAGTCCTGCGTTTCATCGCTTACACTTCAGGGATTTCTATTTGCTCGCCAAAAACTTTATCAGCAGGCGATTAATGCATTTACACGCGCCTGCAAACGTTGCGAGCCGGGTGAGAATCGGGACCAACTCTACACAAACCTTGGCTATATTTACTTAAAACTTGGGCAGCCTGAACAGGCGGTTAGTGCCCTAAACACAGTTTCACATGCCACATTAAAGCCAATTGTTGGTTTAGCCTTGGCTTATTATCGAACCGGTCAGCTCCAAGAATCGTATTCGATTTATGAATCCGTTATCAACAGCGTTGTCGGTCAGAACGATGATATAGTAGCAAGCATTTTAGTAGCAATGGCTTCAATGCTCTATGCCTACCAGGGAGAAGCGGATACCAAAACAATACTAAATCAATGGTATTCAGACAATACAGCACGTTCTTGGCAAAAACTAATCATTTGTTTCTTTTTTTCAGCATACAACATAAAGGTGTGGCAATTCAGGCTTTGTTTTCAGCTTGTGCCATGGGTGTGCTTCATCAAGACAGCAATTTGATACAGACAATTACATCGGAGCTCAACTCATATAATATGAATGAGACGTATTGTGCAGATGTCAGTTATCTTATGGCTCATTACAATTTATTTAAGGTAAGCAGAATAGCACATGTAACTTTGAAAATTGAATTTATTAATGTTTATTCCTTCCAAATTTCTACTGTACAGGAGGGCTCACGTCAGGCTATTGATTATTTACAAAAACGAGTGCGCATGTTTCCTCATATTCAATCCCTACGTAATATCTTTGTCAAGTTTCTTTTGGACTACTTTCAAGATGCGTGCTCTCAGCGTGTCATATCGGATATGGCTTTGATTGCCCTTAAGATAGGACACTGCAGTATGAGCCGCAGGTACGTTTACTTTATATCAGGGACCGTAACTGCTTATGATTATTGTTTTTTTAATTCAACAAATCAGAAATATCTGTTATTTTTGTTACTATTATTTTCATAATGAAAGAACCATATTTTGATGTGTAAACATCTATAGGCTCAAATACATTCAAAGAATCTTACGATGTAAGGGGGTGTCCATAAATAACGTGAGACATTTTTTTTTTTTGGATTTTTCGACTTCCCTTCCCCCTTTATGAGATTTCGTAAGATTTTCCTTTACTCCCTCCCCCCTCTCCCAATCTCACGTGAGATTTTTTATACCCTTAACCCATAAAATGGGTAAATAAGGGTATAATGGTTTTGTGCAAAAGTATGTAACAGGCAGAAGGAAGCATCTCCGACCCCATAAAGTATATATATTCTTGATCAGCATCAATAGCCGAGACGATATAGCCATGTCCGTCTGTCCGTCTGTATGAACGCGTGGATCTCAGAGACTACAAGAGCTAGAGACTTCAGATTTTGTATATAAGTTCTCCTATACCATAAGCAGAACAAGTTTGCTTCAAATTATCGATAAATTTTCTGGTTTCCGATATACACACGATATCGATAACATAAAAAAAATTAGGAAAATGTAAAAATTAGGATTGAAGTAATGGGTAACGATAGAACTTTTCTGAAAATTTCGTCCAAATCGGTTAAGAAACACCGGAGATATCGATTTTATCGATTGAAGCTAAGTCAGGGTAACTTCTAGTCGGGCTCTCCCGACTAGAGCCTTCTTGTTTGTTTTAAAAATGTGGTGGGGTGGGCGTGGCTCTAAATTTTGGGATGCGTTTTTTTGGCGGTTGCTAGTAGCTATCTTCTCACCAAATTTGGTAGTTCTAGCTGTAAGGATGTGAGAAATATGTGGATTATCAGCTTTGAGTTATTGAATTCATCGATTTGCCAGCCCCCCAGTTATCGTAGAACCCCAATCTCGACACTTTAATTTACTATGCCATAGTTAAAGAGAATTGCAAAGCTTCAAGTTTCTAGCTTGAAGGGTGTGGACAAAAGTTGCCTTTTCATACAATTATAATCATAATGGGTCGATCGTGACGTCATGCGCAGAACGAGTCAAAAGTTTTGCGCGTAAGTGCCTTATCGTATGTTTTTGTTTCATTGAAATTGCCTTTATCTATCAACGTTTTGAGCTAGTCACCAAATGGAAAGATAGCTGGTGAATTCTGCAAGGATCTATAAGCACAAAATTCGGTAGAAAGATAGCTGGTTATAGTTGTCCTTGTTCGGTCCCTGTTTATAATTATGTGCATAAATATTTAAATGATTAATTTCTCTAATTTTTAGCGATCAATCAGAAACAGCCATTTTTGCCAGTCGTGCTCTAAAACCGGTGGACAAGGCGCATTCTTTAAAGCTCATTCAATACGCAATTCGCATGGATCCAGCCAATCACGAAGCTAAGCAGTTGCTAATAACCATCGCTGCATGCTAGTGTTGACCTGTTCAAGGATAAATCAAAAAATATAATGTGTATTCTTTACTTAATATCAGATAGTCAAAAATAAATTCCTTCGAGCCGGAGTCGAACCAGCGACCTGTGGATGTCTACAAAAATACTGACTACCGTCCATCGCTCTACCAACTGAGCTATCGAAGGCGCATGTCGGCGGTGGTCCAAATACCGGTTTATAAAGGTGGAAGAAACGCTTAGCAAATGTTGCTTATTAAGTGTTGCAAAACGACAAGTGGTGTGTTATGTGCCTGTTTGTTAAAATCGCAATGTTAGTGTGGTGACACTGGTTACCATTCTTTCTGATCGGGGATGAAGTGGAGTTATTAATATAAAAGCAATAGAATGTGTACTGAAAAATCTTAATAAAAGCATTATATGTAAATATTTGTGTAAAAGTGTCATCTTCTTTTTTCTTAAGCCAAAAATATTAATTTGTAACACATTGCAGATCATGTTTCAGTCACCGAGTTCACTAAATACCTATGAAGGTATACACACTCATACGCACATGTGAAAAACCTGCTGGCCGACGGCCGCAACAAATATTGAACACTAAGAGCAACACGGTCGATTAGTATATTGAAAAACAAAGCTACTATCGACTTTTTAATTTGCGGTAACTGCGAGACGCTTTCGCGCACTTTCAATTTGCTATGGAAAACGAATCTGTCAAATCTGGACACAGTGGACGCTCGCGACGCTCTCGCAATCACAATAACAATAGCAGCGGAGGTGGTGGTAGTGGTGGTGTTGGTGGAGGCACTGTTAACAACGGGTACCACAGAGATCGTTTGCGTCACTCGCATTGTAGCACTCACTTATCCAAGACAGGAAGTAAGGAAGGCAACATGGCGCCCTATCAGACCAGTGTGAACATTACAGGTAAGCCTAAAATGTTACATTATTTTATGACTGCACTAAGACGTTCTCGGTCTAAGGCGATGAGACGCGTGAAGGGCAGGAGGTGATTGAAGTGCAAATTCTGCCTCAGGATGACAACTGGGGTGAGAATACGACAGCTGTTACAGGCAATACATCAGAGCAGAGCATATCCATGGAGGACATAAATAACATGTGGCATCGCGAAAACGATAAGGGCTTCGGTTTTGCTTGCCGGCGCTATGTGGAGTCGACCTTTTACTCTCTGCTGGGCTGTACAGCGTTCTTTTCGCCGGTCGCAATGGTCGTCATGCCATACATTGGCTTCTTTCCATCGGCCTTTGACCATCCAGAACTGACGCAAACGGTGCGCACCCAGCTGCTAACTTGCAGCGAGCAGTGTAAGGGCAAACTTGTCTCACTGTCTGCCCGTCTGCTGCTGTTGGCCATAGGATTATGGGCAGTTTTCATGCGTCGCACAGCGGCTTGTATGCCTCGCATTTTCTTGTATCGCGCCATTGTGCTTCTCCTAGTCACTGTTTGCACATTCGCCTACTGGCTCTTCTACATTGTGCAAGTCACTAACGGCACAAAGATTGTGGTAGAAACTGGCGGCGATGCCGTCGACTATAAATCGCTAGTTGCTTATGCAACCAATTTTGTAGACACGCTGCTCTTTATACACTACGTCGCAGTGGTTCTTCTTGAGATGCGCCACCAGCAGCCCTGCTACTACATTAAGATCATACGCTCTCCTGATGGCATCTCACGCTCCTATATGCTCGGCCAGCTGAGCATTCAGCGTGCCGCTGTCTGGGTGCTGCAGCACTACTACGTGGATTTTCCCATCTTTAATCCTTATTTGGAACGAATTCCCATCTCCATATCTAAATCGCAGCGCAACAAAGTCTCGAACAGCTTCAAGTACTATGATGTTGATGGCGTGAGCAACTCCCAGCAGCAGAGCCAAAGTCGCGCTGTGTTAGCAGCCAATGCACGAAGACGCGACTCCTCCCACAACGAGCGCTTCTATGAGGAGCACGAGTACGAGCGTCGCGTAAAAAAGCGTCGAGCTCGTCTTATCACTGCCGCTGAGGAGGCATTTACCCACATAAAACGCATACACAATGAGCCGGCACCGGCGCTGCCCCTAGATCCACAAGAGGCGGCACAGGCGGTCTTTCCGTCCATGGCTCGAGCATTGCAGAAATATTTGCGTGTGACCCGCCAGCAGCCACGTCACACATTTGAGAGCATTTTAAAGCATCTAGCGCACTGCTTGAAACACGATTTGTCGCCGCGCGCCTTTCTTGAGCCCTACCTAATAGAATCGCCAGTTTTGCAAAGCGAAAAGGAGCGACGGTGGGTGCAGTCCTGGTCACTCATTTGCGATGACATTGTATCGCGGCCCATCAGCAATGAATGCACGTTCCAGCTTATTCAGAACGATGTCTCGCTGATGGCTACTGTGCATAAGTTGCCCAACTTCAACCTTGCCGAAGAAGTTGTTGATCCCAAGAGCAACAAATTTGTATTAAAACTCAATTCAGAGACATCCGTATGACATCATCATCATCATCAGCACCAGTCGAGAACAATGCCAACGATAACACCTACTCATAGTAATCAAACGCAATTTTCATACTTGCACGTGTTTGTCTAAAACTCCATCTTAAAATGGAACAACTGTTAAATTGCAATTATAAATTAACATTCGTAACATAGTTGACCTTAATCGATTTAACGACTTCATAAAATAAACATTCAAAATTAAAGTTAACAAACGTAAAATAATTTATAAATCCAACGGATAAAAGTTCCCATTTTTGAGAGTTTGAAAATTGCTGACTGAATCCGTTTTTTAAGCTTTTTTTACACTTTGAAAAGTTTTCCTTAATCTTTATTTTATATTCTTAAGTTATAATCAGCACTTAAAGTATGCGTTCACAATGCTCAAGCACTGTTTAGCCAACTAGTGCATATCACAAGCTTTTTTAAATGAAATACAAACCGAATTACAGTTTTGCAAATTATTAGTCATAATTTCCATTTTCATTACATCTTTTGCATGCTTAGCAAACATCACTTAGCACATAAGTATCCAACGAAAGTCAAGCAATAGAAAGTAACCGCTGCCCAAAGTTTCACTATGATATAATAAGATATATAGAAACCGTCAGCCCCAACTCGAAGGTAATTTGTGTAATACATTAACTTAAGGTAATTTGTGTAATACATTAACTTAAGTACGTGGCTGCTTATGCATTTTATAAAGTGAAATTGCCAATTTACATACTTAAATAGTGCGGGAATAGTAACACTTATACTCAATATGTTAAAATGGTAATTATGATCAAAAATATTTTATTAATTATAATGATTATTAAGTTCTATACTAATATACTATAGACTTTTGAACTACGGAGTAATTTGTATTTTAATTTACTGTCTATCTTTTTTGTAAGCTTCTTTCTTTTGTAAGAAAATCGATAATATTTATGAGTAGTTTAAAGCCGAATGCATTTTTATAGATGAACATTAAATCTTCAAGTTGTATGATTAAAAGTAAAAATCTTTTCTTAATGTTTTCACAAAACCTGGCGGGCAATATTGGGGGTAATCTTCACCTGTAATCCTTAAAGCCTTAAACCGCATTTTATCCAACTAAAGAAACCGACAGGTATTAAATTAGCGTCGTCCATTTTTCTTTGATCGACCTGAAAAATTTTAACACGGGTAAGGCCATAAAGAATACAGGATACAAATTAACAGTAAAAATTCCTTTTTTAGAATCAGTTTTTTTTCATACTCTAAAGTACAAGTAAGTACATATTGAGATTTATACACCCTAAATATAAATATAATGGTTTCATACAAATGCATGTAACAGGTAGAAGGAAGTATCTTCGAGCCATAAATTATTTTGATCCTTGATCAGCAACTCCAGAGTCGAAATAGCTATGTCTGTCCGGATTTATGAACGCTTCCAACATAAGACCTAGGCATTTCAAATTTTGAAATTTTCTTAAAAACTAGCGATAGGTCTTTCCGTTTCTGAAACTACTCCATTCTATATTCTTTAATCATAGCAATTGCTTGCTAAGCACAGGGAACTTAAAATGTTGTTTTTAAAATAGACCAAAAGAGGCTTGTGCAAGCCGGACCTTTTTGACCATAGGGAGAACCATAACCCCTTGCTCCGGGCAGCACTAAGGGTGCTGTCAATGGCCTCATTGCAGCGCTGCCACATTATCTGATAACTTCGGTGGATCCTCAGTTATCTTCGACTATGAGAGTTCGTAGCTCTGCTCCGAGATCACCGTCGCCAGTTGATAATGAAATGGAGATGAACGATTTACAGCACCGTGCAGTATGAACGTAGCGGACAGTGATCTCCAATATACTTTGTATATATTAGCGTGTGCATAATAGAATTTGCGGACCAAATAAACGTTGCAATTTGCAGTTGAACTGACGCTTCAGAGTCTGAAAATATAGAAAACATACGTAAAGATACAGTTTGTCAAGAAACACTTTACACACTGCAAAAAAGCCGATTAATTCGGCTTTGAACGAAAAAAACAAAGGCTTGTATTTTTAAAATTTCTTTGATGGTAAATTAATCTACAATGAATTCTGAATTCGAAACCCCGTAACAAAACAACCAATAATTAACAAGCAAATAAAAATATGCATGTTTACTCACTTTTGTATTGCGCATTCTGTGTCTGCTAACATAAAACAGTTTTTCTTTTTTCTTGCTCTCGCTTTCCAGGATCACACTTCCCCCGGATGACACTACCATTAGTAATTGTATCATGATGTAGAGCAGTGCTGCCATAGCATCCTTTTTCCGGACAAATCTGTCCTTTTTCAAACTTCGTCAGCCGAAAAAATAACCAAACATCCCCTATCCGGAAATCTGCAATGCATTATTACGTTGTATGGAAATAAGGCCATTTCTAATGCTCTTTGTACTTGTCTATCGATTGTATTAATGCCATTCACTTGTAAAATAATCGTATCGTCTATCGTTTGGTGAATCCCATCCACCTAATATTCGAGCAAAGAGCGGGAGTAACATAAATCAAAATGCCCAAGGAAATTTACAAGCAAAAGTTTCGAGAATCGTGGTTGAACCACGCTGACTCCAAAAATTGGTTGTGCCGGGATTCTGCTGACCAATTTAAAGCCTACTGCAAATATTGCAAATGCTGTATCACAACAAAAGTTGACCAAATTCTGCTCATATGGCAACAAAATAGCACCTGAGCAATGCATTGCCATTTAACCAACAAAACAAGATTCTGTTACAACCACTGCCAAGGAACGAAACGGCTGTCCAGGAAGCGGCGTTGGCGATGTTTATTGCCTAACATGCTGCCATTTCACCGGTCGACCATTTAAGTGAGTTGTGCAACAGCCACTTTGGCGCCAAAACTACCGCACCGGTAAAGTTGTACCGGAATAATCAAACATGTGTTGGCTGCACATTTCGAAGAAGATCTTCGATGCGACATAGGCGATGCAAAGTTCAGCCTTCTGGATGATGAGTCAACGGATATAAGCATCACGAAAGTTCTAGGTAAATTTCAAACTCATTTCACGTACTCGAATATTTTAAAATAATCTAATACAATTTAGGTGTAGCTATAATCTACTATAGTGCTCAACGCTCACAAATTGTATCCATTTTTTTGTCTATGTTACAAATTGAAAGTGGAGATGCTTTAACCATCACTGATAGTTTGCGTGCAGAGCTTACTCGCCTTAAGCTACCCATATGCAACCTAATAGGCATTGGAACTGACAATGCAAGTTGGGAACAAGAGAAGTGTGTACACCGAACTAAAAAAGTTTACCCCCTCCCTGATATTAATTAAATGTGTATGCCATTCGGTGCAATTGGCGGTAAACGCAGCATGTAAGCAGATCTTACCAGAGTCCCTGGAGTTTATTGTGAGTGAGACGTACGCCTGGTTTTCTAAAAGCTACAGCAGACAAATTGCTTATAGGCAGTTATACCAGTGCATAAATAATGATAAGGTTAACTTGGAGCAATTTCTATATTGTTTCCCTATGTGATGACTAACTAAAATATGTTTCAAACAATGTCCGTATTTGTCCCAATGTGTGTTAACTTACCAAATTTATGTATTAAAAATTAATAGCCTTATTATTAATAACTTTAGGCACCACTCAAGATTCCCCGAGTTTGCGACACTAGGTGGCTGTCTATAGAAAGTACAGTCCAACGAATCTTGGAGCAATGGGATGAGCTGAAACTTCATTTTAGTACTGCTGCATTGGCAGAAAAATGTCATAAAGCTGCAATACTAAGATATTTGTACAACGACGATGTCATCCATTTGTACCTTTTTTTTCTAAAACCAATTTTGAAGAAATGCAGCGCATTAACAATAGCTTTCAAAGCAAAGAAGCTCTTAAGTGATTTAATCTTGGCATTCAGTTATTAAAATCTAAAGCGATTCCGCCAGACAATTCAATCGACATTCTATGTGATGATTAAACAGCTCAAGTAGAAAGATATTTGTACCTAGGCTATGAGTTTGAACGTAAATTGAAGGCTGTCAAACATAAGCTCAAGGACAGCGATGAAAGTGAGAATCGTTTTGGCTGCAATGAGTTTGTTGTTGAACTCATAAATCAATTAAAGCGCAGGTAAGCCAATTTCCGCTATCTGCAATTAAATGTAAAGATATCAGCATTTTCTTTATTCTTATATTTTTTTTTTTTAATTTTAGATTGCCCGAAAATTTTGTTATTTTAAAACATATTGATATGTTTTCTGTGGAAAACTGCTTAGCAGCACACAAAAAACCAATTTGTACCGAAATAATGTTAGAAATTTTCAATGGACTGAAGTAGAAAAATATAAAGACTCTGCAGGAAACAGCACGTTTTTTCAGTTTGCTCTAAACATTTTGTCGCTGCCATGGTCGATCGCAGAGGTGGAGCGTGTGTTTAGCCAGGTGACCTTAGTAAAAACGAAGCTACGGAATTCTCTCCAAACGGAAACGTCAAAGGCTATTTTCTCCATACGGTAAGACTTGTTGTTTATTAAATTACAATATAAAATACAATAGATTACGTCGACATAACAAATGCTGCCACAACTACGGTATACCCGAGAAATTTTTGAAAGTGATTGGCACCAGTGCAGCGCACGTTGCAGAAGAAAAATACGCAGAAGACGAAGAAAACGATATAATCGATGCAGCTTTGAAATTAAATAATATATGAAATTATATATTATTAGTATTAAACGAAATACAAACTTCGTACGAAAAGCGATGTAATTTTCTGTCCTTTTTTACATTATTTTAATCCGTTTTTTGTCCTTTTTTTTTGGTCGATCTATCCCTTTTTGCAATCAATAGTTGGCAGCACTGATGTGGAGGTGCAGAAGTATCGAGTGAAAAATCTATGCTATCGATGTTTTCAAAACATCGTAACCATCGATGTTTGAAGGCCACCATCGATGATTACACAAACAACTTTGATTTCGGTGACAATAGACGTTTACATTTTAAGTAAAAGGCATTTTTAACACGCTTATATTAGCTTCACTTGTACGTATGTTTGTTTGTTTGTATGTATGTAACTCTCCTTTGGACTAAAAGCAAGTGGCTTACTACTGTCAGTATATCCCACTACCTCAAGTTCGTTCGTTGGCCGAGCGGTCTAAGGCGCGGGTCTTCGCTCCCGGACTCACCGATCGTGGGTTCTAATCCCGTCCACGGCCGAAAAAAAAAAATATATTTTTTTTTAAATCTGCACCATGTTCATGTTCACTAGAACTTACAAATTTTTTTTTTCAATAATTAATAGAACTAAAAATTAAAAAATAAATATAGTTTAAGAAATCTAAAAAACACGCTTATATAATACATCGAACTAAAAAGTGAAACATAAATATAGTTTAAAAAAACTAAAAAACACGCTTTTAGAGCATATCAAACTAAAATGTTAAAAATAATTTTTCAAATAAGCTTAAAACAATAATAATTGATAAATACTAGCATTATTGTAAAGAAAGCGTGGGGCGCTTTGTCCATATTTCTCGTACATCGAGCGCCCAACGCTCGCGGTCAGCAAGCAAGCATTCAGCAAGACTGCAAATAAATGTTTTATAATGTTATTTAATTAATTTTGTGTATTACATATAGTTTACTAACATTATTTAACAATTTATTTAACAGGAGCGGAACCGTCATAAGAATTGGAGATGGAGTTAGCACAAAAACGGAAAAGAGAGCGTCCAATCGTATGGGACCACTCCAAAAAAAGCAGTGACAACACGTATGGTATTTGGCACTACTGTGGTAAATGGCTGACGACTGGTGGCAACACCTCAAACCTTCATGATCACCTTAAGCGCAGGCATCCAAGTCGCCTGATTAATGAAACAGGTCAAACGCCAAGTGCAATGAAAATTTTTTTTGAACAAGGAAACGTTGTATAGCAATGATTCTCCGATAAAAAAGGACTTGATCAAAAAGTCATGAACATGATTGCTAAAGACGTGCGACCTTTGAGTTGTGTTCATGATGAAGGTTTTGTGGAACTTATGCAAGAGGCAATCCCGCGCTATAAGTTGCCGAGCAGAACCTATTTTCATGATGTAATGTTACCCAGCGAATATGATCAGTTACAGCTTAAAGTGCGTTCAGTTTTAGACACTGTTGAGCATGTTTTTTCTAACCACCGATCTTTGTACATCAGCAGCAAGCGAAGGTTATATAACTATAACATGCGATTTCGTAACGCACAACTTTAAATTGACCTCAGCATTGCTATCTACAACTCCATTAATAATTTCAAGGCACAAAATATTGCCGACTCAATCAGAGAAGTGTTAGACAAGTGGAGACTTTTATCCGTCACAACAGACAATGACAGTACAATGAAAAAAGCGTGCGAGATTTTGCAACTGAAACATTTGCCCTGCTTGGCACATTCAATTACCCTGCTGGTTCAGGATGTTTTAAAACTGGAAGTCGTCAGTAGAATACTCTCCGAATTCAAGGGAATAGTTACTTATTTTAAACAAAGAACAATAGCCGCTGTGAAGTTGAAGGGAGCACAGAATACTGAAAAGCCCCTTACATTATTACAAGAAGTCACAACATGCTGGAACAGTGCATATGAAACATGAAATAAAAAGAATTTTAAAAATTCATGAATATGTTACATTAACATTTAGGGTGTTCACTTTGTGTTGCAAAAGTGTAAAAGTGCAAGCCATCCCAACAACAATTTGTACAGAATCGAGTTTACACTTTTTGCTAGACCCCTGCCTATGACTAAAATATCGTTGGACATTTGCAACGATTTCAGTGTTAAAAAATGATACAAAAGTGAAAACGTGTTGCACAATACAAGCAATTTTCTGGTAATGTTTTGGTGTTATATTGTGCTTTAGGTGCTAAATCAAAACAAACAGGTGTTCATTGTGAAAAGGAGCTAAAAGTAAATTAGGGTTGGTTTGCTAATTTTCTTAAATAAACCAGTTTATGGGATGCTGTCCAAAATTACACTTTTGCACATTTGCAACACCCTAATTAATAACAGTGCGTAATGCCCCACACCGATCTCAGCAGAAGAACTCGAAATTTTACATGATCTGTCAGAATTGCTGTCACCTTTCGAAGAAGCGACTTTACCTATTTCAACCAGCACCAAAGTTTCCGTATCGCTGATCATTCCGGTTATAACCCAGATTCTTCATCATTAAATTAATCAATTGCATACAACCTTACAAACACAAGAAGGAATTGTGGCACACGGTTTTATTAAGAAACGTTTAATCGAAAGATTAGACAGCTTTAAAACTCGTACAGTTCCTCGCATCGCAACACTTATTGATCCTCGCTTCAAAAAAGATGGCTTCCTAAAATGTTGGAATGCAGATCTTGCAGTCAAAGCATTCGAGCAGACATTGGTTTCTGTAATGTCTACAACCCCACGACATCAACCAGCACCAACCACAGATCAACCAACAGCAACAACAGACCAGCCAGCATGCAAATTTTCATTTTTCCTTCTTCCCGTGCAGATGCTATTATGGCAATGAGGCAACATTTCGAAAAAGAAAACTATCCAGAAAATTGCGACCCCCTTAAATATTGGGAGGTAAGATTTTAAAATATTATGAGAAATATGTTAAGTAACGATCTTTTTTGGGGCGTTCACATATTACGTGAGGTGTTTAAGGAGGGGCGGTTAAGTTAAATCTCACAAAATCTCACCAGGGGGGGTGGGGGTTTTAACAAATATCACATAATTTTTTTTCAAAATGTGTGAAAGTAAAGTTAAATTAAAGTAAGGAATTTTTCTGGAATAAAAATATGCCGAAATTTTACACAATGGTGTTTATCGTACAAATAGTTTTTTTTTTGTATTTTTCTTAAATCTAATGGATTTTACAGCCAAAAACACATTTTAAACAAGTAAGAAGGCTCTAGTCGAGAGAGCCCGACTAGAAGATACCCTGAACCCAGTTGCAATAAATATATTTAATTTATGTAAGACTTTGGTATACTGGCTTAGCTTCCATCGATTAAGTTCAATATCTCCGGTGTTTCTCAACCGATTTGGACGAAATTTTCAGAAAAGTTCTATCATTATCCATTACTTAAACCCTAATTTTTAGATTTTCCAAATTCGATATTTTATTGTTATCGATATTATGTGTATATCGGAAACCAGAATAGTTATCGATAATTTGAAGCAAACTTGTTCTGCTCATGGTATAGGAGAACTTAAATACAAAATCAGAAGTCTCTAGCTCTTGTAGTCTCTGAGATCCACGCGTTCATACAGACAGACAGACGGACAGACAGACGGACAGACGGACATGGCTATATCGTCTCGGCTGTTGATGCTGATCAAGAATATATATACTTTATAGGGTCGGAGATGCTTCCTTCTGCCTGTTACATACTTTTGCACAAAACCATTATACCCTTATTTACCGATTATATGGGTTAAGGGTATAAAAATCTCACGTTAGATTGGGAGAGGGGGGAGAGTAACCGAAAATCTTACGAAATCTCACCGGGGGGAGGGGGGGAGTCGAAAAATCCTAAAAAATGCCTCACGTAATTTGTGAACGCCCCCTTTATAGATGAGTACAGATGACAAGCCGTTGAAAAAAAAAATATTTATGCATCCAAGCCTCTTCGTGCGAATCAGAAAAAGTGTTCAGCTAAGCTGGACAAACTGTTTCATATATAGATATATACAGGGGTGTGCCAGAAATCTCTAGAGATTTTGGCTCGAGCAGGTTTCAAATCTCTAAAAAAACCGAGGTGCCAGAGTTGGGAAATTCATTTTCGGTAAAATTTCGGAAAAAATACGTAAACCGAAAATGCCAAAAAGACTTGCTACCTTTGACACGATAAAGTTGCCTAAATGTATTTCTTTTTGTCATTGTTTTCAAACGTTCGCCACAGTGCATTAGTGTTATTTAATAATGGTAAATAAAATATGTTAGGTCATATCTCTGGTAATTCTTATACAAAAATATATTAAATTTATGCCCGCAAGTAACTCATGTTGCTTGACAGCCCTGCCGTGATAGCTTGCTTGAACACTGTTACGTATTCGTTATAGCAAATCTGTTTTGTTTACTTTTAAAAGTGCAAAAGTAAAGTGAATTTAATAGAATGCCTCTTGGAGTTTCTTTTGCTGACTGCTTAGAAAGAGAGTTGGCGAAAGAACAGTTGAGCGCCGGTACTACGTAGCATTCACGATCACCTAACAAGCGCAGCGCCATCCAAAAGTCTGCCTGCATTAATGTAAAACAGGTCAAACTGCCAAAAGCAATGAAATTTTGTTTAACTACAAGGAAACGTTGTATAGCAATGATTCTCCGATAAAAAAGGACTTGATCAAAAGTCATGAACATGATTGCTAAAGACGTGCGACCTTTGAGTTGTGTTCATGATGAAGGTTTTGTGGAACTTATGCAAGAGGCAATCCCGCGCTATAAGTTGCCGAGCAGAACCTATTTTCATGATGTAATGTTACCCAGCGAATATGATCAGTTACAGCTTAAAGTGCGTTCAGTTTTAGACACTGTTGAGCATGTTTTTTCTAACCACCGATCTTTGTACATCAGCAGCAAGCGAAGGTTATATAACTATAACATGCGATTTCGTAACGCACAACTTTAAATTGACCTCAGCATTGCTATCTACAACTCCATTAATAATTTCAAGGCACAAAATATTGCCGACTCAATCAGAGAAGTGTTAGACAAGTGGAGACTTTTATCCGTCACAACAGACAATGACAGTACAATGAAAAAAGCGTGCGAGATTTTGCAACTGAAACATTTGCCCTGCTTGGCACATTCAATTACCCTGCTGGTTCAGGATGTTTTAAAACTGGAAGTCGTCAGTAGAATACTCTCCGAATTCAAGGGAATAGTTACTTATTTTAAACAAAGAACAATAGCCGCTGTGAAGTTGAAGGGAGCACAGAATACTGAAAAGCCCCTTACATTATTACAAGAAGTCACAACATGCTGGAACAGTGCATATGAAACATGAAATAAAAAGAATTTTAAAAATTCATGAATATGTTACATTAACATTTAGGGTGTTCACTTTGTGTTGCAAAAGTGTAAAAGTGCAAGCCATCCCAACAACAATTTGTACAGAATCGAGTTTACACTTTTTGCTAGACCCCTGCCTATGACTAAAATATCGTTGGACATTTGCAACGATTTCAGTGTTAAAAAATGATACAAAAGTGAAAACGTGTTGCACAATACAAGCAATTTTCTGGTAATGTTTTGGTGTTATATTGTGCTTTAGGTGCTAAATCAAAACAAACAGGTGTTCATTGTGAAAAGGAGCTAAAAGTAAATTAGGGTTGGTTTGCTAATTTTCTTAAATAAACCAGTTTATGGGATGCTGTCCAAAATTACACTTTTGCACATTTGCAACACCCTAATTAATAACAGTGCGTAATGCCCCACACCGATCTCAGCAGAAGAACTCGAAATTTTACATGATCTGTCAGAATTGCTGTCACCTTTCGAAGAAGCGACTTTACCTATTTCAACCAGCACCAAAGTTTCCGTATCGCTGATCATTCCGGTTATAACCCAGATTCTTCATCATTAAATTAATCAATTGCATACAACCTTACAAACACAAGAAGGAATTGTGGCACACGGTTTTATTAAGAAACGTTTAATCGAAAGATTAGACAGCTTTAAAACTCGTACAGTTCCTCGCATCGCAACACTTATTGATCCTCGCTTCAAAAAAGATGGCTTCCTAAAATGTTGGAATGCAGATCTTGCAGTCAAAGCATTCGAGCAGACATTGGTTTCTGTAATGTCTACAACCCCACGACATCAACCAGCACCAACCACAGATCAACCAACAGCAACAACAGACCAGCCAGCATGCAAATTTTCATTTTTCCTTCTTCCCGTGCAGATGCTATTATGGCAATGAGGCAACATTTCGAAAAAGAAAACTATCCAGAAAATTGCGACCCCCTTAAATATTGGGAGGTAAGATTTTAAAATATTATGAGAAATATGTTAAGTAACGATCTTTTTTGGGGCGTTCACATATTACGTGAGGTGTTTAAGGAGGGGCGGTTAAGTTAAATCTCACAAAATCTCACCAGGGGGGGTGGGGGTTTTAACAAATATCACATAATTTTTTTCAAAATGTGTGAAAGTAAAGTTAAATTAAAGTAAGGAATTTTTCTGGAATAAAAATATGCCGAAATTTTACACAATGGTGTTTATCGTACAAATAGTTTTTTTTTTTTGTATTTTTCTTAAATCTAATGGATTTTACAGCCAAAAACACATTTTAAACAAGTAAGAAGGCTCTAGTCGAGAGAGCCCGACTAGAAGATACCCTGAACCCAGTTGCAATAAATATATTAATTTATGTAAGACTTTGGTATACTGGCTTAGCTTCCATCGATTAAGTTCAATATCTCCGGTGTTTCTCAACCGATTTGGACGAAATTTTCAGAAAAGTTCTATCATTATCCATTACTTAAACCCTAATTTTTAGATTTTCCAAATTCGATATTTATTGTTATCGATATTATGTGTATATCGGAAACCAGAATAGTTATCGATAATTTGAAGCAAACTTGTTCTGCTCATGGTATAGGAGAACTTAAATACAAAATCAGAAGTCTCTAGCTCTTGTAGTCTCTGAGATCCACGCGTTCATACAGACAGACAGACGGACAGACAGACGGACAGGGACATGGCTATATCGTCTCGGCTGTTGATGCTGATCAAGAATATATATACTTTATAGGGTCGGAGATGCTTCCTTCTGCCTGTTACATACTTTTGCACAAAACCATTATACCCTTATTTACCGATTATATGGGTTAAGGGTATAAAAATCTCACGTTAGATTGGGAGAGGGGGGAGAGTAACCGAAATCTTACGAAATCTCACCGGGGGAGGGGGGAGTCGAAAAATCCTAAAAAATGCCTCACGTAATTTGTGAACGCCCCCTTTATAGATGAGTACAGATGACAAGCCGTTGAAAAAAAAATATTTATGCATCCAAGCCTCTTCGTGCGAATCAGAAAAAGTGTTCAGCTAAGCTGGACAAACTGTTTCATATATAGATATATATTGATGTTTTGAAAAAAAAAAACCATCGAGTGAAACATCGATGTTAAAAAAAAAACTGCCATTCAAACAATAAAAAAAAACTTAGACCCATTTTACACGATGAAGTTTTTTCATGAAGTTTTTTTTCATTCTGTTTTAAAACATCTTCGCAAATCTGGTCGCATTTAAACGATGAAGTTTTTTCATACAGCATTTTCTTTGTAAATACAACTCTTATTTAAATTTATGGTCGATAAACATATATCTTTGCCATCGATTGTTTTATTTGTTAACATTTAATTGATTTAAGAAGTATTATTATTTATTATTGGAACGAGGATCATGCACTGCGACCACTAGGATCTATTGTGCCCTCTTACTGTTTTGTGAGTTACAACTCCTTGAACAGCCGATCGACCTTCATGATCACCTTAAGCGCAGGCATCCAAGTCGCCTGATTAATGAAACAGGTCAAACGCCAAAAGCAATGAAAATTTTTTTTGAACAAGGAAACGTTGTATAGCAATGATTCTCCGATAAAAAAGGACTTGATCAAAAAGTCATGAACATGATTGCTAAAGACGTGGCGACCTTTGAGTTGTGTTCATGATGAAGGTTTTGTGGAACTTATGCAAGATGCAATCCAGCGCTATAAGTTGCCGAGCAGAACCTTGTTTCATGATGTAATGTTACCCAGCCGAATATGTGCAGATTCACAGCTTAAAGCTGCCGTTCAGTGGTTTTAGGGACACGGTGTTGAGGGGGCACTGATGTTTTTCTAAACCATCGAGTGACTCGTGTTACAATCACGCCAGCAAGCGAAGGTTATACTAACTATAACATTCGATTTCGTAACGCACAACCTTAAATTGACCTCAGCATTGCTATCTACAACTCCATTAATAATTTCAAGGCACAAAATATTGCCGACTCAATCAGAGAAGTGTTAGACAAGTGGAGACTTTTATCCGTCACAACAGACAATGACAGTACAATGAAAAAAGCGTGCGAGATTTTGCAACTGAAACATTTGCCCTGCTTGGCACATTCAATTACCCTGCTGGTTCAGGATGTTTTAAAACTGGAAGTCGTCAGTAGAATACTCTCCGAATTCAAGGGAATAGTTACTTATTTTAAACAAAGAACAATAGCCGCTGTGAAGTTGAAGGGAGCACAGAATACTGAAAAGCCCCTTACATTATTACAAGAAGTAACAACATGCTGGAACAGTGCATATGAAACATGAAATAAAAAGAATTTTAAAAATTCATGAATATGTTACATTAACATTTAGGGTGTTCACTTTGTGTTGCAAAAGTGTAAAAGTGCAAGCCATCCCAACAACAATTTGTACAGAATCGAGTTTACACTTTTTGCTAGACCCCTGCCTATGACTAAAATACCGTTGGACATTTGCAACGATTTAAGTGTTAAAAAATGATACAAAAGTGAAAACGTGTTGCACAATACAAGCAATTTTCTGGTAATGTTTTGGTGTTATATTGTGCTTTAGGTGCTAAATCAAAACAAACAGGTGTTCATTGTGAAAAGGAGCTAAAAGTAAATTAGGATTGGTTTGCTAATTTTCTTAAATAAACCAGTTTATGGGATGCTGTCCAAAATTACACTTTTGCACATTTGCAACACCCTAATTAATAACAGTGCGTAATGCCCCACACCGATCTCAGCAGAAGAACTCGAAATTTTACATGATCTGTCAGAATTGCTGTCACCTTTCGAAGAAGCGACTTTACCAACCAGCACCAAAGTTTCCGTATCGCTGATCATTCCGCCTATAACCCAGATTCTTCATCATTAAATTAATCAATTGCATACAACCTTACAAACACAAGAAGGAATTGTGGCACACGGTTTTATTAAGAAACGTTTAATCGAAATATTAGACAGCTTTGAAACTCGTTAAGTTCCTCGCATCGCAACACTTATTGATCCTCGCTTCAAAAAAGATGGCTTCCTAAAATGTTGAAATGCAGATCTTGCAGTCAAAGCATTCTAGCAGACATTGGTTTCTGTAATGTCTACAACCCCACGACATCAACCAGCACCACCATGGCAATGAGGCAACATTTCGAAAAAGAAAACTATCCAGAAAATTGCGACCCCCTTAAATATTGGGAGGTAAGATTTTAAAATATTATGAGAAATATGTTAAGTAACGATCTTTTTTGGGGGCGTTCACATATTACGTGAGGTGTTTAAGGGGGGGCGGTTAAGTTAAATCTCACAAAATCTCACCAGGGGGGGTGGGGGTTTTAACAAATATCACATAATTTTTTTTCAAAATGTGTGAAAGTAAAGTTAAATTAAAGGAAGGAATTTTTCTGGAATAAAAATATGCCGAAATTTTACACAATGGTGTTTATCGTACAAATCGTTTTTTTTGTATTTTTCCTAAATCTAATAGATTTTACAGCCAAAAACACATTTTAAAAAATCTCACGTTAGATTGGGAGAGGGGGGAGAGTAACCGAATCTTACGAAATCTCACCGGGGGGAGTCGAAAAATCCAAAAAAAAATGCCTCACGTAATTTGTGAACGCCCCCTTTATAGATGAGTACAGATGACAAGCCGTTGAAAAAAAAATATTTATTCATCCAAGCCTCTTCGTGCGAATCAGAAAAAGTGTTCAGCTAAGCTGGACAAACTGTTTCATATATAGATATATATTGATGTTTTGAAAAAAAAAACCATCGAGTGAAACATCGATGTTAAAAAAAAAATGCCATTCAAACAATAAAAAAAAACTTAGACCCATTTTACACGATGAAGTTTTTTCATGAAGTTTTTTTTCATTCTGTTTTAAAACATCTTCGCAAATCTGGTCGCATTTAAACGATGAAGTTTTTTCATACAGCATTTTCTTTGTAAATACAACTCTTATTTAAATTTATGGTCGATAAACATATATCTTTGCCATCGATTGTTTTATTTGTTAACATTTAATTGATTTAAGAAGTATTATTATTTATTATTGGAACGAGGATCATGCACTGCGACCACTAGGATCTATTGTGCCCTCTTACTGTTTTGTGAGTTACAACTCCTTGAACAGCCCGATCGATCGCAGGAACGCGACGATGTGGCATGGTTGGAGAGCCCCCATCTTCTCTGTAGACAGAAAGAGGCTCCCCAGAAGAGAGAGCCTCAGTCGACTGACGGCGGGACACTCCTCAAGCAGGTGCTCTGGAGTCTCATCCCCCTCCAGACACAGTCTGCAAAGACTGTCTTCCCCTTACCTGAGATTATGCAGATGCTTGCGCAGTTTGCAGTGCCCGATCAAGAAACCCGTGACTATCCGAAGCGATTATTTGCTCAGCTTTAGACAGTCCTCAGTTCTCTTCTTGTTGTAACTACCTAGCAGTCGCTTGCTCTGTCTTGCCCCATGTGAAAACCGCCAAGCGTCCTCGCATGCATTGACCAGATCGATGCGACTGATCTGACTGATAAACCCTGGTCCTATCCCACAGAAAGGTTCAGGGCCCTGGAAAGGAGTGCTAGCTCCTCTCCTGGCCAAAATATCGGCGACCTCATTGCCGGGAACACCCGCATGTCCCGGTTACTTTGTTTTTACTGCCCAACCTGTTGAGTGCTTCTATACATTGCGAAACCAGTTTGGAGACAATCTTATAAGCACTAAGTGCTTTGATCGCTGCCTGGCTGTCGGAGAAAATGGCTATGTCTCTATGAACGTATCCCCTCTCGTAGTTGAAGGTTGCACATCTTTCAATCGCGTGCACTTCCGCTTGGAATATGCTGGCGAATTTGCCCAGGGGCTCATGATACTTGAGTCGTCGTCCGCAGACTCCAGCTGCAACACCCTCATCTGTTAATGATCCGTCCGTGTACCATGTGGTTTCACATTATAGGTGTTCGACAGACTAGTCCATTCTGCTTTATTGCTAAGCTCCGTTTTAAAGAGCTTCTCGAAACTAAAAAGGGCCATCTGCGCATCATGCGGAAAGGCCAACAGTGTGCCAGTTGCACTAGTGACAGAGGTGATTGCGTTCGCTCCTGCCAATCTCATAATAGACCTGTTCGCACTGTGTTTGATGTAGACATACAAAGGTGGAAGTCCTAGCAGTACGTCCAGTGCAGAGGATGGGCACGTACGCATTGCGCCCGAGATGCACGTGCAGGCAAGTCTCCGGAGTTTGCCCAGTTGCCGTTTAGTGACATCCAGGTCAACACGTTCCGCCCATACCACAGCGCCGTAGCTGACTATGGGCCTCACCATTGCTGTGTACATCCACAGAAGGATTTTTGGGGACACACCCCAATTTTTCCCTGCGAGAGATCTACAGCACATTAGGGATATTGTAGCCTTGCGTACCGCGTGCTCAATATGCTGTCTGCACAGTAGTCTCTTGTCCAAGATAACCCACAGATACTTTATCTCCGTAGAGAGTGGGATTACCGTACACCCAATAGATATGGGTCTTATGGACTTTAACTTGTAACGATTGGTGAAGGCGACAATTGTGGTTTTTGCTGGATTGATATTCAGCCCCCGTCTTTGCACCAGTCCAAGCAAAGTTTAAGAACCAGAGTTATTCTATCACATAGCGTGTTCTCGAAGTTGCCTTTACAGACAATGATAATGTCATCAGCGTAGCTTTGGCATTAAAATCCATTAGCTGTAAGTTTGACTAGTAGCTCGTCCACCACGAGATTCCAGAGGAGAGGTGATAGGACACCCCCCTGTGGACAACCTCTGGTGGTTTGGGTCCTGACCGTCAAATTGTTGACAGTGACTTCCGCAATTCTAGTGTCAAGGAGCTTGCCTAGCCAGAGAGTAAGTCCTGGCTCAACCCCTTTTCCCTGAAGCGCCCTAACCACAAAATCATGTGCTGTGTTATCAAAAGCACCCTCTATGTCCATGAAGGCTCAATGAGGAAGCCCCTTTGGTCTTCACTGAGCATTGAAGACTGTTTACTAGGTCAAGGAGAGCCGATTCTGTCGACTTTCCTTCTCTATAGGTATGTTGGTGATCATGCAGGGGACTGGACACTAGGTACGAGATCCTGATGTGATTATCAACTATCTTTTCAAGAGTTTTTAGCAAGAAGGAAATTAGGCTGATCGGCCTGAAAGATTTGGGGTGAAAGGGGTCCTTTTTCCCCACTTTCGGGATAAAGATCACCCTGGTCGTCCTCCATGCCCTAGGTATGTAGCCCATAGCTAGGCTACCCCGGAAAAAAGAATGAGGAACACCATAAGCTGTTCCATCCCCTTCTGTAGATGGATGGGGAGGATACCGTCCGTACCTGGGGCCTTGTAGGGACTAAGCGTACCAATGGCCCATCATATTCTTTGCTCTGTTACTATGGCTGCAGCCAGGCTCCAGTCCGGTCTCCTGATGGGAACCGTTTCGTAACAGCTGTCAGTGTTGGTGATGGTTTTACAAAGTGGAAAGTGAGTTTGCAGGAGAAGTTCTGCCTTTTCCACCTCATTTTCTGTAAAGGAACCATCTGGCCTCTTTAAGCACAGTTCGGACAACACTTTGCCTTTCGAGATCGACTTAAAGACTCTCACAGCAGGTGTGGCCTGCTCTAGGTTGGAACAAAATCTCCAGAAATGAGCACGTTTGCTGTACCGGATTTCTTTATTACATTCTGTTAGTTTCTTGGTGTATAAGTCCCATCTGTCACTATTCTTTTTGGCTGTGTTAAACAGCCTCCTGACCTCTGCTCGAAGCATCCCAAGCTTTTTATTCCACCAAGGGTTTTTCCTGTTGGACTCTATGGAGTTGGTTGGACAACTTGCATGATAGGCATGCATAATCGTCTCGCCAACTTCTGTCGAGAGTTGCTCTAGCTCTTCCTGAGAAAAGACCCTCCTACTATGGTTTAGTCTGCACAGATTTAACCCCAGGTGTGACTGGTAGAGCGGCCAGTCAGTCCGCCGGGGATTCCTGATGACTTTTCTAATCCTGAAATTGCTACTAATGTCGAAGAGGATGACCCTGTGATCCGACATTGACGGTTCTGTTGAGACCCTCCAGTTGTAAACCAGCCCAGAGGCTCTCCCATTGCCGAAAGTCATATCAAGTACTTCGGCTCTATTTTTGGTGATAAAAGTGGGTTCAGCCCCCATATTGAACACCATAAGGTCATTAGCAACAAGATAGTCAAGCAAACACTCACCTCTACTGTTGTTGTCCGTGCTGCCCCACGCTACGCTATGCGCATTTGCGTCGCATCCGAGCAGCAGTATGCCATCAGATCCTGAACCTCTTTTGGGGGGGCTTCCGAAGTATCACCCGGGAAGTAGGCTGACGCCACCACCATACTCCCGAACACGCCAGTGATTAGCACTGCTACGAGATCCCTGCTGAGAAATTTAGAGAGACAAAGAAAGTTAGTGTTCTTTCGGACCAAGATGCATGCTCTTGGCGATGTCTCCCTCATATCTACAACTAGTTGCGAACTTACTTGGTCAAGGCCGCAGATCCTACCTCTGACGACCCATGGCTCCTGGATGAGCACCAGCCCCAGGTCAGACCTGGAGATCAACCTGCTGATGACAGCCGAAGCTGCCCTCGCTTGATGCAGGTTGATCTGTGCCACGCTGGTGGCCAGCATCCTTAGAGCTCAGGTTCCCCTTCCGAGAGCGTCAGATATGCCTCTGACAACGTCCCGGTGGGTGTCTGCTCATCATCGGACGGCTTCTCATCGCTCCCAGAGCCTACTTCGCTGCGCACGTGCAACCGTGACAAGTCCGAGTCCAACTCGGCTTCCCAGGCTGCAATCGCTTCGGCTTCGGCTGCCTCATCGGTGGGTGCTGCAGCAGAAGAGGTGCCAGGCACTTCGTCTGCTTGCACCTTCACAGCCATCGTTGTCGCAGCTTGCTTTTTGTGCAGGCGGCACCTCAGCTGACCAAATCTGAAGCTCACCATCATTCCCCTATTACTGAGGAGTGATAGAGCTTCATCCTCCAAACCAAAGGTCAGCACCTTTCCGCCCTTGGTTTTAAGGCGCCTGATGATGCGCCACGTCTCGGTGAGAAGACCCTTATTCTGCTCAATGAGCAGTCCAAGTGATTTCTCCACCGTCTCACCAGCCGTACACTGTGACGATGTTAGTCTCCGGTATCTCACCTTGCGTGCATGTGCGGAGTTCCACACCCACTGCGGCACTGATGCTGGGCACTTTCAGCTCCAGCCACTTCCTGGCATCCTCGTCCAGACAGTCCACTAGGACCAGACCATCCCGGAATAGGATGCCATTAAAGTTGAGGCTGGCGGTCCAGCTCTTTCTCATCTCCTCTACCAGGGCTGACTCCACCGCCGACAACTCCTCCTTGGTCAGCCGCTTCCTCGGGAATTCACGAGCCAGTATAGCAAGGTTAGTGCCCTTAGCTACACTGGCATACGTGACCGCCTTCGGTCGCTTCGAACCGCTTGAGGTACCTTGGCCCTCCGGAGTTGCGTTACCTCTACTTTTCGGCCTCTTGGGGTCCAAGGGGAGCTCAGTAGGCGACGTGTGTTGAAGGGGTCGCTTCTTCCCCGCCACGGCCTGGCCGTCGATACGCCCAACTGGAGATGCGGTCGGGGCCCGATGCTCCAGCGCTCTCTTGCGAGCCTCTTCCGGCTTCAAGCCACGCTCGAGTTACCGGAGGTACCATTTGCGACCGGCCCCGCTGAGGCCTTGCTTAAGCGGGTCGCCAGAGCCGCCAGGCTGACCCGGTGCCGGTAGAGGCGGCTTCTTTTGCAACCTCTTCTGCGGAACAGAAGAGGGTGTTGCTGCGTCTCCCCCGCTTGCTACGTTAGCCCGCAGGGCAGCCGCCACCGCATTGCCAGGCACTGCAGACCCACCCCCTACGTCCGTCCGTGTAGCGGCCTGCTTGGCCGTGATTTGGGGGGCCTGGCCCCCGCGCGGCGTCAGCTTGCCGCCTTTGTCCAGAGCCACCTCTTCCATCCGCTCTGCTGTTTGGATTGCGGTTAAGCCCCGCATGTTTTTAAAAAATTTATAGTTGTCCATATAAATCCCACGAGTGAAGGGGAAAGTAGTACCGGCGTGTCATAGCCCCCACTTACACGCCGGGGCCAGGTATACTCACCGAGGCGGCCAGGTATCGGTGAGGCTCCGTTCAAATACAGTCGGTTACCCCTGACTGCAATCCAGCCAATGAGCACGGACCACGTAACACTCTGGCTTCGGGGGGTGAAATGGCACCCTTGCCCCAGGACGTCACCACTGCCCGTTGTGAGATGTGGGGGGTAGGAATTGGGTAGGAAAACATGTGTAGGAGAAGGGTGTGTGTAAGACTATGTTATGAAGGCGGTCAGACAAGTGCCTTGTCCCGCTGTTGACCGGGACTGCTTATTCACGACAAGTCGCTATTCGCAGCTAGCCTCTACTAGAGGCCTTGCGCTATCCGCAACCTGCGACCCGTCCGGTGGCCTCAACTTGCCCACCTCAGAACCATCTCACTAGTTCATCGGCACCAGAATTTAAGAAGTAACAAGTAAATAAAAATGGATTCAGTGAACATTTCTACTAATAATTTCTTAACCAAAACAGCGTATTTACTATTGCCGCTAATATTTGCTTGTGCGATATTTCGTATAGATAACTTTATTATTCACATCAAACACTGTGCAACTCTGTGTTTACATGCAATCAGAATAAGGCAAATCAAAATGATGAAAAATAAATCATTGCTACACAAGTCATGAAGCATTGCTTGCAGCTGTAACCCCTCTACACCCTTTGCCTACAAACGAATGCTTCAGACGCAAAAACTTCATCGTGTAAAAGGGGTCTTATGTCTTTATTATATACTTATATATATAAATATATATAATATATATAGATAATAATATAGATAATACATACATATATACATACATATAATATATACAATAACTTTCTAACTTTCGTTGGTGACGGTTGTGTTTTTGCGTGCTCCGAGTAAATTATCTGTTTTCTTGTGATTGTGATCGGTGTTTTCATTGGTAACATTTGTAAACAATTACTGAAGTGATCGCAAGTGTACTTTGTATGTATTTACGTGTTTAGTTATAAAACTGCCGGCTTAGTATTTGATTTTATTTAAGGTTGAACAGCCGCTGCATTGCATAAAATTACAGAAAACACACGTACATCCATACATACTTATATTTGCTTTTATATATTCTGTGTTTTCGTCTGCTAACGCCAATCACTTTGTCTATTTTCTTGCTCTCGCTCTCCAACGTAAGTCCTCCCCGCTCTCGGCCGCTCTTATCAGACCTTCTTGTTGTTATAACTGCTTACGCGCTCACGCACTCTCGCCTAGCGCTCTTTGATTTTTACCGTTTTATCGTGCTCTTTGCATTGATACGTTTTACCTTACACATACCTGCACCCTAACTTTTTTTGCTAAAGCATATGACTTCATGATGCTTGTCTGCTGCAGTGAAAATTGCAAATTGGTTGGTTCAACCAAACATGATTTTATTTTGTGTGGTCTATGTGACACCATCATCCACATGAAATGTGTTGGGTTTACAGCCAAAACCAGGGAATGTCTGCTTGCTGACACAGGCCTTAAATGGTATTGTGGGTCTTGTAAAGAGGCGGTGAAAGAATCTTCACAACTAATGAGGCAGACTCACGAAGGCTTTAAAGCTATGCACGTTGCTTTTAATAACCTGCAAAAGTCTTTCGAGCAGCTTGAGTCCAATTTCAAAAAAAGCAAAGTGATAACTGAATCCCCGAAGCGTAAAAAGACTTCGGGACCTCATCCGATAACTGTCCCACCTGTCCTGCCCAATAAACCGCTTCTAGCGCCTAGCCATAATCCCCCCATGGGTATTATTGCTAGCTCATTAATTTTATTTAACTCCCCGGCAAGGAATCTTAACAATAACCTTGCCACTAATAACATAATTTGTGATCCTATTAGTGAGTCCTCCGGTCCAACAGCTAGTGTGCCTATTGACTCTACTGGCGTTACAATTGGGGCACACAAGCCTCTGGTTGTAGTGCCACTAAATAAATTGGTTTTTGTTTCTAGGCTGGCATCCGATACGTCATCGGATGATGTTGCAGCATATGTTAAAAGTAAAATCGATTCCCCTCTTATTGTTGTTGAAAAGTTTAAATTTAAACATGCCAGAAGTATATCTTCTTTTAAGTTGGGTGTACCGCCTGAACTTTTTTCGACAATTTGCTCTGAAAAGTTTTGGCCGCCGCAGCTTGTCGTTAAGGAGTATACGAATAGGCGAATTAATAACAATAATGGTATAAGGATCAATAGCACACCGCCTGTTGGCCAACCTGTTGCATCCACCTCGGCGGCAAAAAACTAACTGAAGTAATTAGCTTGGCCTATCAAAATGTTAGAGGCCTTAACACTAAACTGGCTAAATTATATATTAACAGCTTATCTTTTGATCTCAAATAGTTGCACTCACTGAAACCTGGTTAAAACTGGATATTTCTGATTACTCCATTTTTCCTTCTAAATATAACTTGTACAGATGCGATCGCACTTCCTGCAAAGGGGGTAGTGTTCTCATTGCTGTTGACTCCTGTATTTCCTCTGAACAGATTCTTTCTCAGCATCTTCCGGACATAGAGTTTTTATGTGATAAAATATTATTAAACGGCCGATCACTTTATGTTACTTGCTCTTATATTCCTCCTCATTCTGATATTAACATTTACTCATCCCATCTGAGTGCCCTGCAACTAAATATATATAAATAAATATATATATATATATATAAATATATATATAAAAAAAAAAATAAAAAAATAAAAAAAAATAAATAAATATATAAATTTATATATATATATAAATATATATTTATATATATAAAAGCGTTTGTCCTGATGATAATGGAAGAGCCACAGCCTAAACGAAAAGAGCTAGAAGGCTGAAATTTTCACACAATTTTCCATGCAGGTAGTAAGTGAGCACCTTCAAGTACCTCCCATACGATTTGGAGCACTTTTGACCCATTTTAAAAAACAAATTACAATTACAACAAGTACCCATTCCACTACTGTCGCCTGATTGTCGCACAAGCTGAGAGTTTGATCGCGAGCGAAAGTACAAAAACAAAACAAATGCGCAGTGACGCTTCGCGTCGCACAAGCAAAGTCATAAACAAGTGGAAACGTTGCTGTCGGACGCAACCAACTGCGTTATACTCGATACCAGTATTAAAAATTTTGATGCCCATCCATGTGGGACGTCAATTGCTATCTTCATACCAAATTTGGTGACTCTAGCTCGAAGTTTGTATAAAGTGGGGAAAGGGGGGATGGGGGCGGTATGGGTGGAATTGCATCCAAATTTTTGGTGTAGATCTTTGTGGAATGTCAATTGCTATCTTCATAACAAATTTGGTGACTCTAGCTCAAAGTTTGTAAAAGTGGGGAAAGGGGGGCTGGGGGCGTTATGGTTGGGCGTGGCATTCAAATATTTGGTGCAGATCTATGTGGGATGTCAATTGCTATCTTCATACCAAATTTGGTGACTCTAGCTCGAAGTTTGTATAAAGTGGGGAAAGGGGGGCTGGGGGCGGTATGGTTGGGCGTGGCATCCAAATTTTTGCTGCAGATCCTTGTGGAATGTCAAATGCTACCTTCATACCAAATTTGGTGACTCTAGCTCAAAGTTTGTATAAAGTGGGGAAAGGGGGGCTGGGGGCGGTATGGTTGGGCGTGGCATCCAAACTTTTGTTGCAGATCCTTGTGGAATGTCAAATGCTACCTTCATACCAAATTTGGTGACTCTAGCTCGAAGCATGTAAAAGGTGGTGAAAGGGGGGCTATGGGGCTTGGGGCGGTATGGGTGGGCGTGGCATTCAAATGGTGACTCTAGCTCAAAGTTTGTATAAGGTGGGGAAAGGGGGGCGGAATGGATGGGCTAGGCTCCAAAACTTTGATGCAATTGTTGGGGGTCGTTGCCAGCTATCTTCCTACCAAATTTGGTGGCTCTAGCTCCACTACTCTGGAATATACACGCATTCCCATTTTTGACGAAGCGTTGGGGCAGATGGGGGTGGCTAGGGCGGTTTTGGTGGGCGTGGCATCCAAACTTTTGATGCAGTTTTTGGGGGGTCATCATCAGCTAAATTGGCACCAAATTTGGTGGCTCTAGCTCAAAAACTGTGGGAGATATAGGCTTTTTTGACTTTAAAATGCGGTGGGTCTGGGGGCGGAATGGGGGGGGGGGCGTGGCTCCAAAATTTGCATACAGGCCCATACCATCGCACTTCCTTCGCCATATTTTTTAAATGTGATATAACATAAAACAAATTGGCGTTTAAACATTTTTTGTTTTTCCTCTAGTTTAAAATATATAGCACCTTAAACTTTTTATTTGACACTGCATCATTTAAGCTGTGAGTCACCTTATATGGGGTTGGAGATGCTTCTTTTTGCCTGTTACATACTTTTGCATAAAACAATTATACCCTTTTTTACCCATTTCAGGGTATAAATATAACTGTGAATGCAAAAGATTTGTTGTTGCTGTTTTTGTTTATCGCCTCAGGCTTATTATAAGCCGTTGTATGCATACACGAATTTGAAACAACAAGGGAGGACTAAGAGGGATGCGATTGGCTTAAGAGCATGAAAATGTGATATTGTTTTGTAGATGAGATCAATTCGCATAAATAACTGTAACTCTTTCACTCTCAGGGAATTTAACAATTTTTACTTTAGTGTGCCATTTGCGTATTGCTTCATTTCATTTCTAAACGTGATAGCTGAAATTGCTGCTGCTGTTGCGGCCGAAACTACTGCTGCTGCTGCGGCTGATAGAGCTGCTGCTTCAAAAAATCATAAAAAATACACGCGAAGAGATTTTTGAAATTTTTATTTAAATCATTATTAGAATTGTTTGAAGTAACTTTTTACACCAAAATTTTTTGTTTAAGCCCAGGGAGAAAAGTTTCAAAAGTAGACTTTTACTAAAATTGAAATCTTTCAATGGGCACTTAATGGGTTAAGAAGAGTATTGTATCATTCAAACGGAAATTAAATGACCTTTCCATCGATACCATACTTTAAATTTAAGCAATGGGTATGCTGCTTTAGATACGCCGTTTTGTCTGCCTTTGACGCGCGCTGTAGATGTTATTGTTGCTGTTGGTGTATTTACATATTTATTTATTTACTGATAATTATGCAAAAAATATTTTGTTTTGCAAACGCACGTACAGCTGTGTTTATAACAATAGAATTGCATCACCTCAGAACATAAAATGTATCTCCGATGCATTTAGGCACATTTTATAGACGAATGCTCCTCCGGTTTGTTTGATTGGTGAAAATAAGTTTGAGAGTAGCCCCAAACTTATTTTCATCAAACCTTAAAGCTTTCATATTATCTGTTCATAAAATATGCCTCCTTGCATCGGACACACATTCCACGTTGTGACTCACAGCTTAAATGATGCAGTGTAAAATAAAAGTTTAAGGTGCTATATATTTTAAACTAGAGGAAAAACAAACAAGTAAGAAGGCTCTAGTCGGGAGAGCCCGACTAGAAGATACCCTGAACCCAGTTGCAATAAATATATTTAATTTATATAAGACTTTGGTATACTGGCTTAGCTTCCATCGATTAAGTTCAATATCTCCGGTGTTTCTCAACCGATTTGGACGAAATTTTCAGAAAAGTTCTATCATTATCCATTACTTCAACCCTCATTCTTAGATTTTCCAAATTCGATATTTTATTGTTATCGATATTATGTGTATATCGGAAACCAGAATATTTATCGATAATTTGAAGCAAACTTGTTCTGCTCATGGTATAGGAGAACTTAAATACAAAATCAGAAGTCTCTAGCTCTTGTAGTCTCTGAGATCCACGCGTTCATACAGACGGACAGACAGACGGACAGACGGA
This sequence comes from Scaptomyza flava, assembly GCA_030179655.1. Taxonomy (NCBI): domain Eukaryota; kingdom Metazoa; phylum Arthropoda; class Insecta; order Diptera; family Drosophilidae; genus Scaptomyza; species Scaptomyza flava. The sequence continues at coordinate 65,264,361 of JARNME010000404.1, forward strand.
CATGGCTATATCGTCTCGGCTGTTGATGCTGATCAAGAATATATATACTTTATAGGGTCGGAGATGCTTCCTTCTGCCTGTTACATACTTTTGCACAAAACCATTATACCCTTATTTACCCATTTTATGGGTTAAGGGTATAAAAATGTTAAAACGCCAATTTGTTTTATGTTATATCACATTTAAAAAATAAACTTTATTTGTTTCTGAAATATTGCTAAGTTTTATATATAAACGTTGGATCCAGTGCAGTATTGGGCTGTCGCCACACAAAATTTCTCCCGTCCGACCCAAAAAGGTTGAATTTGGACTCGTCTGCAAAAATAACTGTGTTCCAAAAGAAATTTTGTGTGGCGACAGCCGAATACTGAACTGGATCCAAAAAACGTAAGAGCAACAGTTTAGCATGGCGGAGGAAGTGTGATGGTATGGGCCTGTATGTCGGCAGCCGGCGTCGGAAACTTGGCGTTTTTTGAGTTGACGATGGATAAGACTATGTACTTCAATATTTTTAAAGAAAATTTGCTGCAAAGCGCCGAAAAGTTAGGAATCCGACGTGATTTCCGGTTCTACCACGACAACGACCCCAAACATACGTCCGGAAAACTGCAGTCCTGGCTAACCTGGAACTGCCCCCACGTTATGATTCCTCCGGCCCAGTCTCCAGATTTAAATGTCATTGAAAATTTGTGGGCTATTCTGGAGAACAAGATCCGGAATCCTCGGATTTCCAGCAAACAGGACCTTAAAAATGCTCTGCTGGAGGAATGGAGCAAAATAAGCCCGGAAACCACTCGGAAGCTGGTCTCTTCGATGAATAATAGGTTAAGGGTTGTTGTAAAGGTTAAGGGATTACATACTAAGTACTAAAATCCTTATTTAACCTTTTATCCGGCAAAAATATAACTAGTTTGTGTCTGCATCTTTTAAGCTGTGACCTATATTTTAGATATATTTTTAGTTTTTAGTTTATGTATAAAACTTAGCAATATGTCAGAAACAAATAAAGTTTATTTTTTAAATGTGATATAACATAAAACAAATTGGCGTTTAAACATTTTTTGTTTTTCCTCTAGTTTAAAATATATAGCACCTTAAACTTTTTATTTGACACTGCATCATTTAAGCTGTGAGTCACCTTATATGGGGTTGGAGATGCTTCTTTTTGCCTGTTACATACTTTTGCATAAAACAATTATACCCTTTTTTACCCATTTCAGGGTATAAATATAACTGTGAATGCAAAAGATTTGTTGTTGCTGTTTTTGTTTATCGCTTCAGGCTTATTATAAGCCGTTGTATGCATACACGAATTTGAAACAACAAGGGAGGACTAAGAGGGATGCGATTGGCTTAAGAGCATGAAAATGTGATATTGTTTTGTAGATGAGATCAATTCGCATAAATAACTGTAACTCTTTCACTCTCAGGGAATTTAACAATTTTTACTTTAGTGTGCCATTTGCGTATTGCTTCATTTCATTTCTAAACGTGATAGCTGAAATTGCTGCTGCTGTTGCGGCCGAAACTACTGCTGCTGCTGCGGCTGATAGAGCTGCTGCTTCAAAAAATCATAAAAAATACACGCGAAGAGATTTTTGAAATTTTTATTTAAATCATTATTAGAATTGTTTGAAGTAACTTTTTACACCAAAATTTTTTGTTTAAGCCCAGGGAGAAAAGTTTCAAAAGTAGACTTTTACTAAAATTGAAATCTTTCAATGGGCACTTAATGGGTTAAGAAGAGTATTGTATCATTCAAACGGAAATTAAATGACCTTTCCATCGATACCATACTTTAAATTTAAGCAATGGGTATGCTGCTTTAGATACGCCGTTTTGTCTGCCTTTGACGCGCGCTGTAGATGTTATTGTTGCTGTTGGTGTATTTACATATTTATTTATTTACTGATAATTATGCAAAAAATATTTTGTTTTGCAAACGCACGTACAGCTGTGTTTATAACAATAGAATTGCATCACCTCAGAACATAAAATGTATCTCCGATGCATTTAGGCACATTTTATAGACGAATGCTCCTCCGGTTTGTTTGATTGGTGAAAATAAGTTTTAGAGTAGCCCCAAACTTATTTTCATCAAACCTTAAAGCTTTCATATTATCTGTTCATAAAATATGCCTCCTTGCATCGGACACACATTCCACGTTGTGACTCACAGCTTAAATGATGCAGTGTAAAATAAAAAGTTTAAGGTGCTATATATTTTAAACTAGAGGAAAAACAAACAAGTAAGAAGGCTCTAGTCGGGAGAGCCCGACTAGAAGATACCCTGAACCCAGTTGCAATAAATATATTTAATTTATATAAGACTTTGGTATACTGGCTTAGCTTCCATCGATTAAGTTCAATATCTCCGGTGTTTCTCAACCGATTTGGATTTCGAAATTTTCAGAAAAGTTCTATCATTATCCATTACTTCAACCCTCATTCTTAGATTTTCCAAATTCGATATTTTATTGTTATCGATATTATGTGTATATCGGAAACCAGAATAGTTATCGATAATTTGAAGCAAACTTGTTCTGCTCATGGTATAGGAGAACTTAAATACAAAATCAGAAGTCTCTAGCTCTTGTAGTCTCTGAGATCCACGCGTTCATACAGACGGACAGACAGACGGACATGGCTATATCGTCTCGGCTGTTGATGCTGATCAAGAATATATATACTTTATAGGGTCGGAGATGCTTCCTTCTGCCTGTTACATACTTTTGCACAAAACCATTATACCCTTATTTACCCATTTTATGGGTTAAGGGTATAAAAATGTTTAAACGCCAATTTGTTTTATGTTATATCACATTTAAAAAATAAACTTTATTTGTTTCTGAAATATTGCTAAGTTTTATATATAAACGTTGGATCCAGTGCAGTATTGGGCTGTCGCCACACAAAATTTCTCCCGTCCGACCCAAAAAGGTTGAATTTGGACTCGTCTGCAAAAATAACTGTGTTCCAAAAGAAATTTTGTGTGGCGACAGCCGAATACTGAACTGGATCCAAAAAACGTAAGAGCAACAGTTAAGCATGGCGGAGGAAGTGTGATGGTATGGGCCTGTATGTCGGCAGCCGGCGTCGGAAACTTGGCGTTTTTTGAGTTGACGATGGATAAGACTATGTACTTCAATATTTTTAAAGAAAATTTGCTGCAAAGCGCCGAAAAGTTAGGAATCCGACGTGATTTCCGGTTCTACCACGACAACGACCCCAAACATACGTCCGGAAAACTGCAGTCCTGGCTAACCTGGAACTGCCCCCACGTTATGATTCCTCCGGCCCAGTCTCCAGATTTAAATGTCATTGAAAATTTGTGGGCTATTCTGGAGAACAAGATCCGGAATCCTCGGATTTCCAGCAAACAGGACCTTAAAAATGCTCTGCTGGAGGAATGGAGCAAAATAAGCCCGGAAACCACTCGGAAGCTGGTCTATTCGATGAATAATAGGTTAAGGGTTGTTGTAAAGGTTAAGGGATTACATACTAAGTACTAAAATCCTTATTTAACCTTTTATCCGGCAAAAATATAACTAGTTTGTGTCTGCATCTTTTAAGCTGTGACCTATATTTTAGATATATTTTTAGTTTTTAGTTTATGTATAAAACTTAGCAATATTTCAGTAACAAATAAAGTTTATTTTTTAAATGTGATATAACATAAAACAAATTGGCGTTTAAACATTTTTTGTTTTTCCTCTAGTTTAAAATATATAGCACCTTCTCTTGTGTTTGTGAACGGTGTTTTTACTCTGTTTAATCTGGTAAATAGTAAATATATGTGTATATATTTACTTTTGCATAAAAGAATTTGCCGAGTTTATACTCACTTTAATTAGCAGTTTAATTGAGACTGCTCTGCCTGAACATATAGAAAACATAAAGTAAACATACGTTCATACTTACATACATACATTTGCAATTTGCATATTTGCTTATTCTGTGTGATTACTAACAACAAACAGCTTGTCAGTTTTTTTTGCTTTCGCTTTACAGCTCTCCCGCTCTTATCCACTATTATCCGTCGCACTTGCGGTTCTATCTGCCTACGCGTTTACGCTCTCTCATTTAAGCGCTGATTTGATATTTACTGTTTTATATTGCTCTTGCAGTGATACGTTTTACTGATACTTACCGTCGCCTTACTTTGTTTTGTGCTAGCATATTAGTTTCCAGATAAAACCTTAAAACAATTTGAAAATGTTTGCATGCTGTAGCAACAATTGCGAAGTGGTTGGAACCACCAACCTAGATTTTATTTTGCGTGGATTGTGTGACAACATGATCCACATGAAATGTGCTGGCTTCACTCCCAAAATCAGGGACTTCTTAATTGCAGATACATCCCTTAAATGGTACTGCGAGCCCTGCAATTTAGCTGTGAAAGAATCGACTAAGTTCATGAGGCAAACTCATGCTGGCTTTAAAGCTATGCATGTAGCTTTTAATAATCTGCAAGCGTCGTTCAACGAGCAGCTTGAGCTTAGTTTAAAAAATGGCAAGGTGATTACAGAATCTCCAAAGCGTAAAAAGACTTCGGGTCATAATCCACTTATTGCCCCACCTGTTCTGCCAACTAAACCCCTTCTAGTGCCTAACAATAATCCTTCAATTGGTTCCAATGCTAACCCTCTTATGTTATTTAACTCCCCTGATAGAAATCCTATCAACAACCTACCCACTTTATCTTCCGAACCTTTGCATGAGCCCTCTGGTTCAGCAGCTCGTGTGCCTATTAATCCTAATATAGGTACAACTGGGGCTCACAAGCCTCTGGTTGTTGTACCACTCAATAAATTTCTTTTTGTTTCTAGGCTGGCATCCGATACGTCATCGGATGATGTTGCTGCATATGTAAAGAGTCAAATTGATTCCCCACTTATTGTTGTTGAAAAGTTTAAATTTAAACATGCCAGAAGTATATCTTCTTTCAAGTTGGGTGTACCGCCTGAACTTTTCTCGACAATTTGCTCTGAAAAGTTTTGGCCGCCGCAGCTTGTCGTTAAGGAGTAAACGAATGGGCGAATTAATAACAATAATGGTATAAGGATTAATAGTACACCGCCTGTTAGCCAACCTGCTGCCTCCACCTCGGCGGCAAAAAACTAACTGAAGTAATTAGCTTGGCCTATCAAAATGTTAGAGGCCTTAACACTAAACTGGCTAAATTATAAATATAAATTATATATATAAATATATAAAAATTATTAATTAACAGCTTATCTTTTGATCTCAAATAGTTGCACTCACTGAAACCTGGTTAAAACCTGATATTTCTGATTATTCAATTTTTCCTTCTAAATATAACTTGTACAGATGCGATCGCACTTCCCGCAAGGGGGGTGGTGTTCTCATTGCTGTTGACTCCTGTATTTCCTCTGAACAGATTCTTTCTCAGCATCTTCCGGACATAGAGTTTTTATGTGTTAAAATATTACTAAACGGCCGTTCACTTTATGTTAATTGCTCTTATATTCCTCCTCAATCTGATATTAACATTTACTCATCCCATCTGAGTGCCCTGCAACTTGTTTCGTCATTTTTGACAGATATGGATAATCTGATAGTGGTTGGAGATTTTAATCTGCCACATGTTGTATGGTCTGTGAATGACACATCTTCGGCGGTGTTACCAGTCACTTCTGTGATATTATCGATGGCCTACTGGAGTTAGGCCTATCGCAAGTTAACAGAGTGCTTAACTGTAGTGGTAGAATGCTTGACTTAATATTTGTTTCTTACTCAGATTACAGTAATGCTAGTAGAATACCCCCTCTAGTGCTTCCGGAAGATACTTACCATCCAACCTTAGAACTATCCATCGAAATTCATTACCCTAGCTCAGTATCTAATAATACTTTAAAAACACGTGGCTTTCGTAAAACTAACTTTACTAAATTAAATTAGCTCCTTCAGCATACTAATTGGTCGCGCCTTTATTCTTGTAGTGATATAGAAACTGCCATAGCCATATTTTATAGGACCTTGAATTCGCTTTTGGATATTTGTGTTCCCCTCACTTGTTCTTCAAGTGATAATAAACCACCTTGGTTTACGAGAGAACTATCGAAATTGAAAAACGCAAAGACAAGATAAAATAAAAAATTTAAAAAATCGGGAGCCACTTTAGATTTATCTTCTTATTTAAAAGCAAAATCTAGTTTTCTTTCTGTTAACACATCTTGTTAAAATAATTATCTTAATCGTTGTAGACTAAACTTTTCACGTGACCCTAAACATTTTTATAAATTTGTTAACTCTAAACGTAAGTCTTCTTGCTTGCCATCCTCAGTATACCTAGATGATACAAAAGCAAGTTCTGATCAGGCAGTAGCCGATCTATTTGCTGAATATTTTCAATCAGTATACTCATCGAATATGTATAGTAGTAGTAATTCCTATCCTTTTCAAGTTCAAACGTCAAATTGCATATATGTCCCAGTAGTTACTGAGTCTAGGCTCCTGAGTGAATTTAACTTCATTAAACCTGGCTACTTGCCTGGTCCTGATGGAGTGCCAGGTTGTATTCTTAGATACTGCGCGGCATTAAATAAATTATTTAACTTGTCTGTTGATCGAAAAGAGTTTAATGATCCCTACACCACTAAAACGCTTTATACATCCCTAGTTCGTCCCATCCTGGAGTATGAATCTTGTGTGTGGTCTCCACAATACTCGATTAACCAGGATAGAATTGAATCTGTGCAGAAGAAATTTCTTCTATTGGCCCTTAGAAGTTTTAACTGGGTTCCTGGAGTTGACTTACCCCCGTATTCTAGTAGACTCCTTTTAATAAATCTTCCCTCCCTGTTAAACCGTAGAACTATGCATGGAGTATTATTTATTACTAACCTTCTTAATGGTGAAATCAACTCATCAGTTCTTTTGAGTCGAATTAAATTTAATGTCCCAATTAGATCTTCACGTAACTTTTTACCCCTAAGCCTTGATCGTTGCTTCAGCAACTATTTAATTCATGAACTATTTCGTGTTATGTGTTCTGACTATAACAAACTTTATTCTCTTGTCTGCTTGGAGGTCTCAACTCCAGTACTAAAAAGATCGATCCTTTTTGCTTTATATAATCGTAACCACTAATTACTAATCTAATGCTGGTCTGATTGGGTTTTTCTGGGTTTTTCCCAATCCTCGCAACAAATGTTGGACTGCTCAATTTTTTTATTGAATTTCCCAGAGCTTTAACGTTAACTTTTAAATATATTTTCAGATTTATATATTATTCTATATTTTACTTAATTTAATTATTTTAACTATTTTTAATTTAAATTAAATTTTGATTCATTTTAATGTCAGCTGCTCTTAGCTGACTATAAATAATATATAAAAATAAAAATAAACTTTTTATTTGACACTGCATCATTTAAGCTGTGAGTCACTGTACATGCACTGCTCGACATAAGTACTTTGACAAAAAAAAAAAAATGTTTATAATTTAATTTATGTAAACGTTTTTTTTCGGCTGTATTTATTCCTAGCATACAAAAGTCAATTGATATGTTTTGAAGTTCTTAAAAACAAATTGTTAATTAAAAAAATTAGTTGCATTATAAAAACAAGTAAGAAGGTTTAAGTCGAGAAATCCATACTTAAAGATACCCTGAACCCGTGTATTAAAATGACTTGCGGTAGTGCAGTTTTTCTTGACTGAACTTTAGTATAAAATATCTACGGTGTTTCTTAACCCATTTGGATCAAATTTTCACAGAAGTTATAAAGTTATCCTTAGTTTCAAATTCTATTTTTATATTCTCTAAATTCGAGATTTTTTCGTTATCGATTCCATATGTATATCGAAAGCAAGAATAGTTATCGATAGTTTGAAATAAAGTTGATCTGTTGATCTGTAGAAGTTATGTTCCAAATTTGAAGTCTCTAGCTCTTTAAGTCTTTGAGATTGACGCGTTCATACATAAGGACGGACGGACAGACAGTCATGGCTATATCGACTCAGCTGTTGATGCTGATCAAGTATATATATATTTTATATGGGGTCGGAGATGCTTCTTACTGCCTGCTCAAAACAATTATACCCTTTTTTTTTACCCATTTCATGGTTCAGGGTACATATTAAAAAATTAAATATTTTACGCATCGATTGCTTTCAAAACAAAGTTTTCTTATATTTTGTAGCCACAGTAAGATAACAGAGAGAAGAACAAAGAAGAAGAAATATGACTGTTAATGGTACTCACTGCAAGCAGCATGCACAGATGAGGGAATATATGCATGTCTGTATCACAAAGAGCAGCTTAAAGCTTGATCAGCGCGCGCGTCGCTCTTATGACTGCCGCTAGATATAAAATAATTTGAATGCAATCATGCGTCTTTGTTGTTATTTACGCTCACTCTTTTGTTTATGCAGGCGCTCTGGATGTCAAACATAAATCTTAATATCCCTATCTCCTCCGCACTCACTTAGCTAAGCTTGCCATAACTAAGAGGCTGCAGTTAAGGGAATGGCATTGCCTAATTTGCACCACCCATGCCTAGCTCTTAAGTGCAAGCGTTGTATGTTAGAGATCGGTGTCTGTTGCTTAGAGGAATAACTGTAATGCTCTTTCCAACATTATGTTTTTGCATACAGTGGTAAAAGAATTGGTTATGCATTTTAGTTCATATTTAATGTGAACAAAGAAAGTTAATTTTCGTTTCAGTGAATTTTTATACCCTTAACCCATAAAATGGGTAAATAAGGGTATAATGGTTTTGTGCAAAAGTATGTAACAGGCAGAAGGAAGCATCTCCGACCCCATAAAGTACATATATTCTTGATCAGCATCAACAGCCGAGACGATATAGCCATGTCCGTCTGTCCGTCTGTCTGTATGTCTGTCCGTCTGTCTGTCTGTCTGTCTGTCTGTCTGTCTGTCTGTCTGTATGAACGCGTGGATCTCAGAGACAACAAGAGCTAGAGAATTCTGATTTTGTATTTAAGTTCTCCTATACCATGAGAAGAACAAGTTTGCTTCAAATTATCGATAACTATTCTGGTTTCCGATACACACATAATATCGATAACAATAAAATATCGAATTTGGAATATGTAAAAATGAGGGTTGAAATAATGGGTAACGATAGAACTTTTCTGAAAAATTCGTCCAAATCGGTTAAGAAACACCGGAGATATCTAATTTTATCGATTGAAGTTAAGTCAGTATACCAAAGTCAATTATAAATTTAATTTACATATTTATTGCAACTGGGTTCAGGGTATCTTCTAGTCGGGCTCTCCCGATTAGAGCCTTCTTACTTGTTTAATATTGTTTATATTAAAGACAATAATAAAATCGAAAGATACTTTTTGAATCAGTGAGTTTTTCAATATTCTGATTTTCGTATTATATATATACATTCCTTTAAAATTACGTATTTATATAAGTTCATTTAAAATACGTATTTTATGATAAGTTATAAAAAAATTTAATTGCTATTATTTAAATATTTAAATAACGATCAACGTATCTTAATTTCTTTTGTTGTTTTTTAAACACAAGAAAATTAAGTCGATTTTCGACTTAATAATTGAAGCAACTTTATATATAGTTGTCTTCTATTTTGCATGTTATATAATAGTTATACAGACGCTGCTTTAATGCATTTAAAAATCAAATAAAACTAAATAGTCAGAATATTCTATTAAATTAATATAAGCTGGTATATTCAATTTTATTGAATTCTATACTTACGTATAGACACTGTAACGTTGTAACAATCGTTTTAGAATGAAGTCAATTGACTCACAGCCAAATTAAAATATGTCTATTGAAACTTAAGATATTAGTGGTGTTTTTGTGCCGCATTCAATTGTTAACATAATTGGTGATGGAGCCTGCCTTTTTATACCCTTAACCCATAAAATGGGTAAATAAGGGTATAATGGTTTTGTGCAAAAGTATGTAACAGGCAGAAGGAAGCATCTCCGACCCCATAAAGTATATATATTCTTGATCAGCATCAACAGCCGAGACGATATAGCCATGTCCGTCTGTCCGTCTGTCTGTCCGTCTGTCCGTCTGTCCGGCTGTCCGTCTGTATGAACGCGTGGATCTCAGAGACTACAAGAGCTAGAGACTTCTGATTTTGTATTTAAGTTCTCCTATACCATGAGCAGAACAAGTTTGCTTCAAATTATCGATAACTATTCTGGTTTCTGATATACAAATAATATCGATAACAATAATATATCGAATTTGGAAAATCTAAAAATGAGGGTTGAAGTAATGGATAATGATAGAACTTTTCTGAAAATTTCGTCCAAATCGGTTGAGAAACACCGGAGATATTGAACTTAATCGATGGAAGCTAAGCCAGTGTACCAAAGTCTTATATAAATTAAATATATTTATTGCAACTGGGTTCAGGGTATCTTCTAGTCGGGCTCTCCCGACTAGAGCCTTCTTACTTGTTAGATCTATTTTCTACCTTTTATTTGGTAGGCAAGGCTTCCATGGCACCATAAACCAAAATATTGTTGTACATGTTGTAACCAACTGGGAAACTTCATAAACTTAAATGGAGAGTGTTAAAGCTCTTCTGAACAATATGAGTGCGATATGTCAAATTCAAATACTTGTGGTACTGCATGTGAGCTTCAACCAGCATCAGAAATTTATGCTGTCAATTTTCAAGTTTTTCAAATTGGAAATTTATTACAAGCATTCGGAAATAATATGCATATTGCTCTTGCAGTGATACGTTTTACTTATACTTACCGTCGCCTTACTTTGTTTTGTGCTAGCATATTAGTTTCCAGATAAAACCTTAAAAAAATTTGAAAATGTTTGCATGCTGTAGCTACAATTGCAAAGTGGTTGGAACCACCAACCAAGATTTTATTTTGTGTGGATTATGTGACAACATGATCCACATGAAATGTGCTGGCTTCACTCCCAAAATCAGGGACTTCTTAATTGCAGATACAGGCCTTAAATGGTACTGCGAGCCCTGCAATTTAGCTGTGAAAGAATCTACTAAGTTCATGAGGCAAACTCATGCTGGCTTTAAAGCTATGCATGTAGCTTTTAATAATCTGCAAGCGTCGTTCAACGAGCAGCTTGAGCTTAGTTTAAAAAATGGCAAGGTGATTACCGAATCTCCGAAGCGTAAAAAGACTTCGGGTCATAATCCACTTATTGCCCCACCTGTTCTGCCAACCAAACCCCTTCTAATGCCTAACAATAATCCTTCAATTGGTTCCAATGCTAACCCTCTAATGTTATTTAACTCCCCTGATAGAAATCCTATCAACAACCTACCCACTTTATCTTCCGAACCTTTGCATGAGCCCTCTGGTTCAGCAGCTCGTGTGCCTATTAATCCTAATATAGGTACAACTGGGGCTCACAAGCCTCTGGTTGTTGTACCACTCAATAAATTTCTTTTTGTTTCTAGGCTGGCATCCGATACGTCATCGGATGATGTTGCTGCATATGTAAAGAGTCAAATTGATTCCCCACTTATTGTTGTTGAAAAGTTTAAATTTAAACATGCCAGAAGTATATCTTCTTTCAAGTTGGGTGTACCGCCTGAACTTTTCTCGACAATTTGCTCTGAAAAGTTTTGGCCGCCGCAGTTAAGGAGTATACGAATAATAATAATGGTATAAGGATTAATAGTACACCGCCTGTTAGCCAACCTGATGCCTCCACCTCGGCGGCAAAAAACTAACTGAAGTAATTAGCTTGGCCTATCAAAAGGTTAGAGGCCTTAACACTAAACTGGCTAAATTATATATTAACAGCTTATCTTTTGATCTCAAATAGTTGCACTCACTGAAACCTGGTTAAAACCTGATATTTCTGATTATTCAATTTTTCCTTCTAAATATAACTTGTACAGATGCGATCGCACTTCCCGCAAGGGGGTTGGTGTTCTTATTGCTGTTGACTCCTGTATTTCCTCTGAACAGATTCTTTCTCAGCATCTTCCGGACATAGAGTTTTTATGTGTTAAAATATTACTAAACGGCCGTTCACTTTATGTTAATTGCTCTTATATTTCTCCTCAATCTGATATTAACATTTACTCATCCCATCTGAGTGCCCTGCAACTTGTTTCATCATTTTGGCAGATATGGATAATCTGATAGTGGTTGGTGATTTTAATCTGCCACATGTTGTATGGTCTGTGAATGACACATCTTCGGCGGTGTTACCAGTCACTTCTGTGATATTATCGATGGCCTACTGGAGTTAGGCCTATCGCAAGTTAACAGAGTGCTTAACTGTAGTGGTTGAATGTTTGACTTAATATTTGTTTCTTACTCAGATTACAGTAATGCTAGTAGAATACCCCCTCTAGTGCTTCCGGAAGATACCTACCATCCAACCTTAGAACTATCCATCGAAATTCATTACCCTAGTTCAGTATCTAATAATACTTTAAAAACACGTTGCTTTCGTAAAACTAACTTTACTAAATTAAATAAGCTCCTTCAGCATACTAATTGGTCGCGCCTTTATTCTTGTAGTGATATAGAAACTGCCATAGCCATATTTTATAGGACCTTGAATTCGCTTTTGGATATTTGTGTTCCCCTCAATTGTTCTTCAAGTGATAATAAACCACCTTGGTTTACGAGAGAACTATCGAAATTGAAAAACGCAAAGACAAGATAAAATAAAAAATTTAAAAAATCGGGAACCACCTTATATTTATCTTCTTATTTAAAAGCAAAATCTAGTTTTCTTTCTGTTAACACATCTTGTTAAAATAATTATCTTAATCGTTGTAGACTAAACTTTTCACGTGACCCTAAACATTTTTATAAATTTGTTAACTCTAAACGTAAGTCTTCTTGCTTGCCATCCTCAGTATACCTAGATGATACAAAAGCAAGTTCTGATCAGGCAGTAGCCGATCTATTTGCTGAATATTTTCAATCAGTATACTCATCAAATATGTATAGTAGTAGTAATTCCTATCCTTTTCAAGTTCAAACGTCAAATTGCATATATGTCCCAGTAGTTACTGAGTCTAGGCTCCTGAGTGAATTTAACTTCATTAAACCTGGCTACTTGCCTGGTCCTGATGGAGTGCCAGGTTGTATTCTTAGATACTGCGCGGCATTAAATAAATTATTTAACTTGTCTGTTGATCGAAAAGAGTTTAATGATCCCTTCACCACTAAAACGCTTTATACATCCCTAGTTCGTCCCATCCTGGAGTATGGATCTTGTGTGTGATCTCCACAATACTCGATTAACCAGGATAGAATTGAATCTGTGCAGAAGAAATTTCTTCTATTGGCCCTTAGAAGTTTTAACTGGGTTCCTGGAGTTGACTTACCCCCGTATTCTAGTAGACTCCTTTTAATAAATCTTCCCTCCCTGTTAAACCGTAGAACTATGCATGGAGTATTATTTATTACTAACCTTCTTAATGGTGAAATCAACTCATCAGTTCTTTTGAGTCGAATTAAATTTAATGTCCCAATTAGATCTTCACGTAACTTTTTACCCCTAAGCCTTGATCGTTGCTTCAGCAACTATTTAATTCATGAACTATTTCGTGTTATGTGTTCTGACTATAACAAACTTTATTCTCTTGTCTGCTTGGAGGTCTCAACTCCAGTACTAAAAAGATCGATCCTTTTTGCTTTATATAATCGTAACCACTAATTACTAATCTAACGCTGGTCTGATTGGGTTTTTCTGGGTTTTTCCCAATCCTCGCAACAAATGTTGGACTGCTCAATTTTTTTATTGAATTTCCCAGAGCTTTAACGTTAACTTTTAAATATATTTTCAGATTTATATATTATTCTATATTTTACTTAATTTAATTATTTTAACTATTTTTAATTTAAATTAAATTTTGATTCATTTTAATGTCAGCTGCTCTTAGCTGACTATAAATAATATATAAAAATAAAAATAAACTTTTTATTTGACACTGCATCATTTAAGCTGTGAGTCACTGTGCATGCACTGCTCGACATAAGTACTTTGACAAAAAAAAATGTTTATAATTTAATTTATGTAAACGTTTTTTTTCGGCTGTATTTATTCCTAGCATACAAAAGTCAATTGATATGTTTTGAAGTTCTTAAAAACAAATTGTTAATTAAAAAAATTAGTTGCATTATAAAAACAAGTAAGAAGGTTTTAGTCGAGAAATCCATACTTAAAGATACCCTGAACCCGTGTATTAAAATGACTTGCGGTAGTGCAGTTTTTCTTGACTGAACTTTAGTATAAAATATCTACGGTGTTTCTTAACCCATTTGGATCAAATTTTCACAGAAGTTATAAAGTTATCCTTAGTTTCAAATTCTATTTTTATATTCTCTAAATTCGAGATTTTTTCGTTATCGATTCCATATGTATATCGAAAGCAAGAATAGTTATCGATAGTTTGAAATAAAGTTGATCTGTTGATCTGTAGAAGTTATGTTCCAAATTTGAAGTCTCTAGCTCTTTAAGTCTTTGAGATTGACGCGTTCATACATAAGGACGGACGGACAGACAGTCATGGCTATATCGACTCAGCTGTTGATGCTGATCAAGTATATATATATTTTATATGGGGTCGGAGATGCTTCTTTCTGCCTGCTCAAAACAATTACATATACCCTTTTTTTTACCCATTTCATGGTTCAGGGTACATATTAAAAAATTAACTATTTTACGCATCGATTGCTATCAAAACAAAGTTTTCTTATATTTTGTAGCCACAGTAAGATAACAGAGAGAAGAACAAAGAAGAAGAAATATGACTGTTAATGGTACTCACTGCAAGCAGCATGCACAGATGAGGGAATATATGCATGTCTGTATCACAAAGAGCGGCTTAAAGCTTGATCAGCGCGCGCGTCGCTCTTATGACTGCCGCTAGATATAAAATAATTTGAATGCAATCATGCGTCTTTGTTGTTATTTACGCTCACTCTTTTGTTTATGCAGGCGCTCTGGATGTCAAACATAAATCTTAATATCCCTATCTCCTCCGCACTCACTTAGCTAAGCTTGCCATAACTAAGAGGCTGCAGTTAAGGGAATGGCATTGCCTAATTTGCACCACCCATGCCTAGCTCTTAAGTGCAAGCGTTGTATGTTAGAGATCGGTGTCTGTTGCTTAGAGGAATAACTGTAATGCTCTTTCCAACATTATGTTTTTGCATACAGTGGTAAGAGAATTGGTTATGCATTTTAGTTCATATTTAATGTGAACAAAGAAAGTTAATTTTCGTTTCAGTGAATTTTTATACCCTTAACCCATAAAATGGGTAAATAAGGGTATAATGGTTTTGTGCAAAAGTATGTAACAGGCAGAAGGAAGCATCTCCGACCCCATAAAGTATATATATTCTTGATCAGCATCAACAGCCGAGACGATATAGCCATGTCCGTCTGTCCGTCTGTCTGTCTGTCTGTCCGTCTGTCTGTCTGTCTGTCTGTCTGTCTGTCTGTATGAACGCGTGGATCTCAGAGACAACAAGAGCTAGAGAATTCTGATTTTGTATTTAAGTTCTCCTATACCATGAGAAGAACAAGTTTGCTTCAAATTATCGATAACTATTCTGGTTTCCGATATACACATAATATCGATAACAATAAGATATCGAATTTGGAATATGTAAAAATGAGGGTTGAAATAATGGGTAACGATAGAACTTTTCTGAAAAATTCGTCCAAATCGGTTAAGAAACACCGGAGATATCTAATTTTATCGATTGAAGTTAAGTCAGTATACCAAAGTCAATTATAAATTTAATGTATTATCTTCTAGTCGGGCTCTCCGGACTAGAGCCTTCTTACTTGTTTAATATTGTTTATATTAAAGACAATAATAAAATCTAAAGATACTTTTTGAATCAGTGAGTTTTTCAATATTCTGATTTTCGTATTATATATATATTATACATTGCTTTAAAATTACGTATATATATAAGTTCATTTAAAATACGTCTTTTATGATAAGTTATAAAAAAATTTAATTGCTATTATTTAAATATTTAAATAACGATCAACGTATCTTAATTTCTTTTGTTGTTTTTTAAACACAAGAAAATTAAGTCGATTTTCGACTTAATAATTGAAGCAACTTTATATATAGTTGTCTTCTATTTTGCATGTTATATAATAGTTATACAGACGCTGCTTTAGTGCATTTAAAAATAAAAATAAAACTAAATAGTCTGAATAATCTATTAAATTAATATAAGCTGGTATATTCAATTTTATTGAATTCTATACTTACGTATAGACACTGTAACGTTGTAACAATCGTTTTACAATGAAGTCAATTGACTCACAGCCTAATTAAAATATGTCTATTGAAACTTTAGATATTAGTGGTGTTTTTGTGCCGCATTCAGTTGTTAACATAATTGGGGATGGAGCTTGCCTTTTTAGATCTATTTCCTACCTTTTATTTGGTAGGCAAGGTTTCCATGGCACCATACGCCAAAATATTGTTGAACATGTTGTAACCAACTGGACACCTTCATAAACTTAAATGGAGAGAGTTAAAGCTCTTCTGAACAATATGAGTGCGATATGTCAAATTCAAATACTTGTGGTACTGCATGTGAGCTTCAACCAGCATCAGAAATTTATGCTGTAAATTTTCAAGTTTTTCAAATTGGAAATTTATTACAAGCATTCGGAAATAATATTCATCCTGTAAAAAGATTGCGTTTTACCGGTCCATTAATGAATGGACATTTTGAGGTTTATATTCCTTTAGAGGAAGTATAAACTCAAGATTCTGATACGTCAAGTGAATGTACAACTGAAAATGTTAAAAATCCTGTAAAAAGACGTAGTCGATACACCGGCGAAACAGAAAAAAAGGTAAAAAAACGTTCATGTCAAAAAAATAGTGATATCAAAAGGGGTAAGCGCATAGAAGCATCAAAAAGATTTCAGGCTAATAATTCTGAAGCTCATAGAGTTGCAGTGAGAAGACATCAGGCTAATAATCCTGATGCACGTCAAGAAATGCGTGCATCGAGTGTTAAAGCCATGTCTGGCTTAAACTATAATTTTGAAATAGCTTACAAGTCAGATAAAATTACTCAACTTGGTAGTATGAATTTGATATGCAAACATTGTAATGCTTAAAAATGGAAAAATGAGCCTTTGGGTATCTGTTGCAAGGCAGGAAAAGTTAAACTTTCACAAAATTAAAGTTTGCCGGATCCACTTAAAAGCTTAATAATTGTTGGACATCCCTAGCATGATCATTTCATTGATCGTATAAGAAAGTATAACCGCTGCTTTCAAATGACTTCTTTTGGAAGTACAAAAACTATAAATGAAAGTTGGTCAACATTTAAAGTCCAAGGACAAGTGTATCACCTAATTGGTAGTGTCCGACCTTTACCAAATGAAGAAATGCAGTTTCTTCAAATTTATTTTGTTGGTGATGATGAAAAGGAAGCTCAACTACGTTGCAAAAATATTTCAAATGTTGATTTGAGCGTAGTAAAGGATCTTCAATGTATGTTTCATCAGTATAATCGTTATGTTAAATTATTAAAAATGGCTCTCAATAAAATACCAACAAGTACTAAAGACTATAAATTGATTATACATGCTGATCGCTGGTGCTGACAAAGGGCTTTACAATGCACCTCAATCAAGCGAAGTAGCTTTAGTTGTTGTTGGTCAGCAATTTGAAAAGCGCGATATTAGTATTGAAAGCCATAATAATAAATTACATCGTATAAGTGAGGTGCATCGATCATACGATGCCTTACAGTACCCTTTGCTATTTCCTTATGGCGAAGATGGATATTCAGTGGATATACCACAATGGAATCCATTATTAAAAAAAGAAGAACCAAAAAAAAAAATAATATCTGCGTTAAGCTTTTACAGCTATAAAATAATGATTCGTCAATCTGAGTTAAATCATTTAATTTATTGTCGTTCCCTTTTTAATCAGTTTTTATTTATTTATTTATTTATTTATTTATTTATAGTCAGCTAAGAGCAGCTGACATTAAAATGAATCAAATTTAATTTAAATTAAAAATAGTTAAAATAATTAAATTAAGTAAAATATAGAATAATATATAAATCTGAAAATATAATTAAAAGTTAACGTTAAAGCTCTGGGAAATTCAATAAAAAATTGAGTAGTCCAACATTTGTTGCAAGGATTGGGAAAAACCCAGAAAAACCCAATCAGACCAGCGTTAGATTAGTAATTAGTGGTTACGATTAGATAAAGCAAAAAGGATCGATCTTTTTAGTACTGGAGTTGAGGCCTCCAAGGAGACAAGAGAATAAAGTTTGTTATAGTCAGAACATATAACACGAAATGGTTCATGAATTAAATAGTTGCTGAAGCAACGATCAAGGCTAAGGGGTAAAAAGTTACGTGAAGATCTAATTGGGACATTAAATTAATTCGACTCAAAAGAACTGATGAGTCGATTTCACCATTAAGTAGGTTAGTAATAAATAATACTCCATGCATAGTTCTACGGTTTAACAGGGAGGGAAGATTTATTAAAAGGAGTCTACTTGAATACGGGGGTAAGTCAACTCCAGGAACCCAGTTAAAACTTCTAAAGGCAAATAGAAGAAATTTCTTCTGCACAGATTCAATTCTATCCTGGTGAATCGAGTATTGTGGGGACCACACACAAGATCCATACTCCAGGATTGGACGTACTAGGGATGTATAAAGCGTTTTAGTGGTGTAGGGATCATTAAACTCTTTCGACCACCGCTTGATGAAGCCAAGGACATTAATGGCCTTATTGACCATATACGAAATATGAGCGTCAAACTTTAATTTAGGATCAAGAATAATGCCTAAATCTTTAATTTCAAACACGCGGTCAAGTGGTGAAGCATCAAGCAAGTAGTGAGCAGTATGAGGGGTACTTCTACAAAAAGACATGACTTTACATTTAGAACAATTTAAATTGAGTAAGTTAAAACGACACCAGGCCGACAATGCACCCAAATCCGACTGTAGTAAATTACACAGGGAAGCGTCATTATATGTGAAACATAGCTTCACATCATCAGCAAACATATATACATAGGAGTTAGTAATAACAGCTGGAAGATCGTTAATAAACAGATTAAATAGCAAAGGTCCAAGGTGACTACTCTGGGGAACACCAGAGGTAACAAAAATAGGTTTAGATACCGACGATTTAAAAACTACTTTTTGTGTTCGACCACACAAGTACTCCGAAAGCCACAATACGAGTTTTGATGGAAATCCAATAATATTTAATTTTTTAAGCAACAGAGAATGACTAACAGAATCAAATGCCTTACTAAAATCGGTGTAAACAACGTCAGTTTGCATTTTTTCCTGAAACCCTTTGATAACAAGCGAAGTGAATTCAAGAAGGTTAGTGGTAGTAGATCTACGCCTAACAAAACCATGTTGGTAGGGCGATATAATTGAACTACATCCGTGTTGCAGTTGAGAACATATAATTTTTTCAAAGACTTTTGGTATGGCAGACAACTTGGATATACCCCTATAATTTTTAACGTTTGATTTTGAAGAATTTTTATGGAGTGGAATTATAAAGGATTCCTTCCATATATCAGGAAACACAGTTGAGTCAACAGACAAGTTAAGTAATTTATTTAAGGGCTTACAAAGAGAATCCGCGCAGTATCGGAGAATACAACCTGGCACTCCATCAGGACCAGGCAAGTAGCCAGGTTAATAGAGTTAAATTCACTCAGGAGCGTAGACTCAGTAACTACTGGGACATATATGCAATTTGACGTTTGAACTTGAAAAGGATAGGAATTACTACTACTATACATACTCGATGAGTATACTGATTGAAAATACTCAGCAAATAGATCGGCTACTGCCTGATCAGAACTTGCTTTTGTATTATCAAGGTATACTGAAGACGGTAAGCAAGAAGACTTACGTTTAGAGTTAACAAATTTATAAAACTGTTTAGGGTCACGTGAAAAGTTTAGTCTACAACGATTAAGATAATTATTATAACAAGATGTGTTAACAGAAAGAAAACTAGATTTTGCTACTAAATACGAAGATAAATCTAAGGTAGTTCCCGATTTTTTAAATTTTTTATATGATCTTGTCTTCGCGTTTTTCAATTGCGATAGTTCCCTCGTAAACCAAGGTGGTTTATTATCACTTGAAGAACAAGTGAGGGGAACACAAATATCCAAAAGCGAATTCAAGGTCCCATAAAATATGGCAATAGCAGTTTCTATATCAGTACAAGAATAAAGCCGAGACCAATTAGTATGCTGAAGAAGATAATTTAATTTAGTAAAGTTAGTTTTACGAAAGCAACGTGTTTTTAAAGTATTATTAGATACTGAACTAGGGTTAAGAATTTCGATGGATAGTTCTAATGTTGGATGGTAGGTATCTTCCGGAAGCACTAGAGGGGGTATTCTACTAGCATTACTGCAATCTGAGTAAGAAACAAATATTAAGTCCAACATTCTACCACTACAGTTATGCACCCTGTTAACTTGCGATAGGCCTAACTCCAGTAGGCCATCGATAAAATCATCAGAAGTGACTGGTATTACCACCGAAGATGTGTCATTCACAGACCATACAACATGTGGCAGATTAAAATCACCAACCACTATCAGATTATCCATATCTGTCAACAATGACGAAACAAGTTGCAGGGCACTCAGATGGGATGAGTAAATGTTAGTATCAGAATCAGGAGGAATATAAGAGCAAGTAACATAAAGTGAACGGCCGTTTAGTAATATTTTAACACATAAAAACTCTATGTCCGGAAGATCATGAGAATGAATCTGTTCAGAAGAAGAACAAGAGTCAACAGCAATGAGAACACCACCCCCCTTGCGGGAAGTGCGATCGCATCTGTACAAGTTATATTTAGAAGGAAAAATGGAATAATCAGAAATATCAGGTTTTAACCAGGTTTCAGTGAGTGCAACTATTTGAGAATCAAAAGATAAGCTGTTAATATATAATTTAGCCAGTTTAGTGTTAAGGCCTCTAACATTTTGATAGGCCAAGCTAATTACTTCAGTTAGTTTTTTGCCGCCGAGGTGGAGGCAACAGGATGGCTAACAGGCGGTGTACTATTGATCCTTAAACCATTATTATTATTAATTCGCCTATTCGTATACTCCTTAACGACAAGCTGCGGCGGCCAAAACTTTTCAGAGCAAATTGTCGAAAAAAGTTCAGGCGGTACACCCAACTTGAAAGAAGATATACTTCTGGCATGTTTAAATTTAAACTTTTCAACAACAATAAGTGGGGAATCGATTTTACTTTTTACATATGCTGCAACATCATCCGATGACGTATCGGATGCCAGCCTAGAAACAAAAACAAATTTATTAAGTGGCACAACAACCAGAGGCTTGTGTGCCCCAATTGTAACGCCAGTAGAATCAATAGGCACACTAGCTGTTGGACCGGAGGACTCATTTATAGGATCACAAATTATGTTATTAGTGGCAAGGTTATTGTTAAGATTCCTTGCCGGGGAGTTAAATAAAATTAATGAGCTAGCAATAGTACCCATGGGGGGATTATTGCTAGGCACAAGAAGCGGTTTAGTGGGCAGGACAGGTGGGACAGTTATTGGATGAGGTCCCGAAGTCTTTTTACGCTTCGGGGATTCAGTTATCACTTTGCCTTTTTTGAAATTTGACTCTAGCTGCTCGAAAGACTTTTGCAGGTTATTAAAAGCAACATGCATAGCTTTAAAGCCTTCGTGAGTCTGCCTCATAAATTGCGAAGACTCTTTCACCGCCTCTTTGCAAGACCCACAATACCATTTAAGGCCTGTGTCGGCAAGCAGACATTCCCTGATTTTGGCTGTAAAGCCAACACATTTCATGTGGATGATGTTATCACATAGACCACACAAAATAAAATCTTGGTTGGTTGAACCAACCAATTTGCAATTTTCACTGCAACAGACAAGCATCATGCAAGTAATATGCTTTAGCAAAAAAAAGGTAGGGTGCAGGTATGTATAAGTTAAAACGTATCAATGCAAAGAGCACGATAAAACGGTAAAGATCTAAAGAGCGCTTAGGCGAGAGTGCGTGAGCGCGTAAGCAGTTATAACTGCAAGAACGACTGATAAGAGCGGACGAGAGCGGGGAGGACTGACGTTGGAGAGCGAGAGCAAGAAAATAGACAAAGTGCTTGGCGTTAGCAGACGAAATTACAGAATATACAAAAGCAAATATAAGTATGTATGGATGTACGTGTGTTTTCTGTAATTTTAGGCAACGCAGCGGCTGTTCGACCACAAATTAAAAATCAAATATTAAGCCGGCAATTTTATAACTATACACGTAAATACATACAAAGTACACTTGCGATCACTTTACTAAATGTTTACAAATGTTACCAATGAAAACACCGTTCACAATCACAAGAAAACAGAAAATTTACTGGGAGTACGCAAAAACACAACCGTCACCAACGAAAGTTAGCACATATTTTGGTTGATATGTATGCTAAAATTGAAACAGAAAGGTTAAATTATATTCGCTACAATCAAGCGAAACTCAGAGCAGATAGCTATATACATCTACAAGATGCAATAGGCCAACAAGATGTTGTCACAGCTCAACTTGGTAATTTTACCGTCTTCTTTTACAAGCTCTGCACGATATATGCATGAAAAGACTCAAGATGCTATGATATATGTTCGCCAATATCCAGATCAGATCTTTTCATAACATTCACATGCAATCCACAATGGAAAGACATCAAAAGTGTTTTATTACCCTGTCAAAAACCGCATGATCGTCACGATATTATAGCTCGAGTTTTTCATTTAAAAGTTAAAGCTTTAATGTCACTATTGACAAAAGGTTCTTTGTTTGGAAGCGTGCAATGTTTCATGTACTCTGTGGAATGGCAAAAGCGGGGCTTACCACATATATATATTCTACTTTGTTTAGAAAATAAAATAAGACCAGATAAAATCGATCAAATTATCTGTGCCGAAATACCAAACGCAGATGAGGATCCTTTGTTATTTAACATTGTTTAGTCAAATATGATTCATGGTCCTTACGGTGCACTTAATAATAAATCGCCATGCATGAAAAATGGAAAATGTACCAAAAGGTTTCCTCGAGAATAACTTAAAGAAACTGTGACTGGAAAAGATAGTTACCCTCTATATCGTAGAAGAGCGATAGAAGATGGTGGTAATGCAATTAATATAAATGGTAATTGCATAGATAATCGTTGGGTTGTGCCTTATAACTGTATACTATTGAGAACATTTGAAGCTCACATAAATGTTGAGTATTGTAGTTCTGTAAAGTCTATTAAATACATACAATTAATATGTACGGAAGTGGCCGTTATATAAGTAGCTCAGAAGCGGTATGGAGAATCCTTGCATTTCTCATACATGAACGTTTTCCGGCTATTACACACGTACATAGTTGTTCATTTAGATAATGATCAACGGATATATTTTAACCCCAATAATCTCTACAATTACTTGATAGATTAAGCACTACACCCAAAACCACTTTTCTAGCCTTCTTTGAGCTATGCCCACGTGATGAGTTTGCAAGAACGCATCGTATTTTACATGGAACAATAAAGAATTTCAAAGAAGAAAACGGGGGAATGATGTGCCAAATTTTCCTGGAGTTAAAAGAGATTTATCTTTGGGAACAGTTTACACTATTCATCCCAATAATACAAAATGTTTTTATTTAAGACTTTTATTACATTTTGTAAGGGGCCCAACTTCATTTTTTAAATTTAAAACCGTTAATGGTATAGCATACGCATCATTTCAATTGGCGTGTAAAGCTCTAGGATTACTAGAAGATGATAAGCACTGGGATTCAACTATAGCCGATGCTGTCATATGTCAAAATCATACAAAACTGAGAGAACTTTTTGCAATAATGTTAGTATTTTGTCAAATTTCAGATGCTCTTAAACTTTGGAATACTTATAAAGAGAGTTTCTCAGAAGATATTTTAAGAGCCTTTCATTTTTCACAAGACAGAAATATTGATGAAAGCATTGTGAATAATGTATTAAATACATTAAAGATATTGTACTGTCTATTAGATCCGAGGAAATTGTTCCAAATATTGAATATCATATAGAAACAAATTATGAAAATTGCGATACATTTGTTGTTAATAATGAGCTACTCCTTAATGCTGAGAAAAAACCAGTATACGAAAAGATACTACATAGCTTTGAAGCAGAAAAGGGAGAAATCTATTTTTTAGATGCACCTGGTGGAAAAGGTAAAACGTATCGTTTAAATTTATTATTGGCAAAGGTACGGCAAAGTAAAAAAAATTGCATTGGCCGTTGCTTCTTCCGGTATCGCAGCCACTTTACTTAATGGTGGTCGCACAGCTCTTAAGATTCCATTTAATTTGATTCATTTAGAAACACCACATTGCTCAATTTCAAAGCAATCTAATATTGCTGCTGTGCTCAAAGATTTCAAGCTTATTGTTTGGGTGAATTGCCAATTCAATTTAAAAGATAGCAATTTCCTTTAAAAGTTTGCTAAGCCTTAACAATTATTAAATCACAGGGACAAATTCTTAAATTAGCCGGACTAGACTTAAGACACGATTGTTTTTCTTATGGCCAGTTTTATGTAGCCTGCTCAAGAGTCAGTTCACCAAAAAGTTTATTTGTATTAGCACCTGACGGAAAAACAACCAATATCGTTAATAAAGAAGCTCTTAACAATTGTTAATAATTGCAAATTCAATTCAATAAGTGGATTAGGCCTACTGGGGAAACCACAAGAAAAAATTACGCGCCTGATTCTCTACCTCAATGGTGGCGTGGAAAAGAGAATATTAAATACTTTGCTTTAATATTTTGTGAAATATTTTCTAATTTATTTATTTTGTATCTATCTTCTATTACTAAAATTTATATAAACTATCCGCGCAGCGAAGTAAGTTGGCCACTTACTAGTATATATAAGGGAGAAGCCCTAATAGTGAACACCCCTAAGGTTTTTGGGATATTAAATTGTCAGAAATCAACGTAAAGCTTAGCTGTTGGTATCGTAGGAAAGCTAGTTCAATTGCCCATCGATCAGTGTAAGGCATTATACACATTTCATTCGTTTTTTGAAAGATATATAGGATTTAATGAAAAAAGTCAAAATTACGATTTTCGATAAAGTGCCCCTGTAGTAGTCACTCCCCTTAATCTTGTCAAAATAGAGCCAATAAAATGCCAAATCATTGTTTTTATTTATGCTTTTGTATTTTATGCAATTAAACACTCAAAAACAACCGAATTTAATAATTTATTAAAATTTATTACTCGTAAAAAACAGTATCGCCAGCGATGCAGCGATGTATCGATTAAAGTATCGATTTATGCATCGCACGCTCAACATCGCACACACAAGAACAATAAACTTTTAGATTGCCCAGAAACTTGTTTATGTTCTGCGCAGATGACGTCACAATGCATGTGTTGACTATATGCCTTGGTAATATGCATCATATGTGACGTCATCTGCGCAATGCGTTATCTGTCTTAATTGTGTCATGTTGCTATTAAAAAGGGCGCAAACTTTTAAGCAAATCTACAAAAAATTAAGTCAAGTTTTATGCCAACTCATAATAAATTCATTTTATTAATTTTTCTTCATTTTTCTTAATAAAAATTTTTCTTGCTCTTCTTGCAAATCATAACAAATTCATTTAACATTGTTTTAACTGAATAATAATAAAATTTTTCTATTCTTCTTAAGTCAACACGCATCTGTTCCTTGTGTGAATTTGACACAATTTTGAAATTCGGCTTTTGCAAAGTGATACGATAGTCGATACAAATATCGATAAGTGTTAAAGTGTATCACATCGTATGTGATCAGAACACGCAGAAACATAATTTTACATTTATTAATGTTAAACCCAAAATATTGAACAGAAAAAATTTTGGATTACAGATTATGAAAGGGCAAGAAAAAACGATTAAGAAAATTATTTATTTCCCTTAGCTGAAACTTGAAATAATACAATTCCAACGCGTTGAAAAGTTACAAAGCTTACGTCGAAATATCGGTATTTTAATTTTAGTCTCTGGTGCATCCAAAACTTAGTATAAACACCAGTAGACTACATAAAAAGCAAGCCGGCACTAAGAGCTATCAATCACAGTGATTAGACCCCGCTAGCATCAAAACTCGCCAAAATATTCCGGTTGACCTATTTAGGGGCTATGACCGTCACTAGGGCTTCTCCCTTACATATATACTATGTATGTATGTGTTATCTATATTATATATAATAAAGACATACGTTTTTGTATTGTTTGAATTGCAGTGTTTTTTTTTAACATCGATGTTTCACTCGATGGTTTTTTTCAAAACATCGAAAACATCGGTGGACACACACATCGATATTTCTGCACCTCTATCATGATGTTCGGCTCGAGACTAAAATGTAAGGCATAAGAAAGAGGCCGACAGACCGAGTAAAGGCGTATTTACTCCAAAGACCATATAACATAAAGACGGGTTTTAAGAACGGTTCAAGTTAACATGCTGTAAACCAAGTCGCAGCCATGATGAATTTGAATTTTCTACAAAAACCTAAGAAAAAAAAAAAAAAAAAAAACAATACTTCCAAGGCAGTCAAATCTCTTTCTTTTTAGCTCTATGACACTTTCCAACAATTTTGTCATCGCAACTATCATGTTTCTAGCTCTACGACACTTTCCAACAATTTTGTCATCGCATCTATCACACAGCTATGCAGCGAAAGTTTATTGAATGGTGTATTTGTCGAAAAAACGTAATTAGAAAAACTAACAAAAATCTCAACGAGCAGGCCCATCAAGAATGAAGCAAAAGCACATTCATACGCATACTAACACATTTTTACCGTTCTGGCTTTCCGCTGGCCCGCCGCCTCTCCTTTAATGCACAGGCCGCTGAACGCAAAGCGAAGCTGAAACAAATCAAGCAACGTGCTGGCTTGTCGTAGATGAGACGCACAAATAGAACAAAGTAAAAATACCCCGTGTCACAATATTCAGTTATCGTCAACAAAAACCTGAATATTAATAATAATTTTAATATAATAATAGTTTATTTCAATTATACAAAGACAAAATACGTGCGTTTAAGTTTTAGTTAATTTATTTATATAAAACTTGTCTTATAAGTTTTGAAAGCTCAAACTTACTGGCATACTGTAAATAAACATATAAAACAGACATTTTATTTAAGTATCTTATGTTTTGCTCTACAACTGCACAAAGTTTATATGGAGTCTATACCACCCTTTCTTGTTGAGCAATAGCAAGCCGGTTGAAGCAAAAGTCTAAACTGCTCATTTCAAATTTTGTTACATTATTCGTCTATGAATTAAAGTAAGGAATGCATGCGTTTACTCTCAATATGGAAACATTGCATACGGGGCATACTAGAAACGCATTTGCTGTACATTTGTGCTAAAAATCCCTGTGAGCTCCCATTGCACTTCGGGTGTCAAGCCGACTAGGCGCTCTTGATTTCTTGCTCAGAATTATTTTTGTTTGCTCTTCGATTATTATTATTATATTGGGGTTAAATACACTGCGACCAAATAGATCTATTGTGCTCCCTTCTTGGCCTATAGCTCTTCCATCAGGCCCAGGTGTTGCATAAAAGCAAGTACCTTTGTTGGGTCGATGGTTTCTAAATCGCTAAATTGCACAATATGTTTTCCTAGAAAACTACTTCTTTTCCTTACTAAGGCTACGCATTCTGCTATAATGTGCAAGGAGGATTCTCCTTCCATTTCGCAGAATCTGCAAATCTCGCTGCTGACTATACCTAGCTTTGCCAAGTGACCTCGTAGTCTACAATGTCCTGTCAAGAGACCGGTGAGTATCCTGAGTCTATTTTAACCCATTGATATTACTTGCTTAAACCGTTTAAGGTCATAGCTACCCAAGAGAATCTTTGCTTGTCTGAGTCCTGGTGTCCTTGCCCAGCTCGTTCTTCGCAGAAGTCTCTCTTCATTCCTAAGCTCTTACCGTATTGTGCTTCTTCCTATACCACAGTACGGCTCGGGTCCTATTAGGGGTGTCGCTGCCCGCAGTCTTGCTTGCTTGTCTGCCTCTTCGTTCCCCGCTATTTCGACATGTCCCGGGACCCATCTTAGGGCAAGCCTATTTTGTGATCCCAGAGTGTCTAGCTTGGTTCGTACCTCACGAACTACCTTTGACCTGATTTCGGTCTTACTAAGTGCCATTATTGCTGCTTGACTATCGTATAGGATGGCTATATCCCTATTCCGATAGTTACGCTTTAGATTAAAGTCCACACACCTCCCGATTGCACATACCTCAGCTTGGAATATGCTGGTGTGCATACCTAGGGGCTCATGGTACATAAGACGAGGGCCTACCACACCAAGACCGGAGCCTTGTTGCGTTAGGGATCCATCGGTGTACCATTTTATGGTGTGTGGCTTCATGTTGTGGACCTCTTCCAGAGATGTACACTCCTTTTTATTACAGAGGTGAACTTGAAACTTTTGGCCGAACATGTGTTCGACTTTCATTTCGTCCCTTGGCTGTGCCACTAGGGGAAGTTCACCCGATAGCATATCTGCCTCTACTCGACTAAGAATGTGTCCTCTCCCAACTCCTTCAACGGACATTCTTAAGAGGGTTGCCTTTTGTTGCAGCCTAATTGTGTGATGGAGTGGCTTTATCTCCAATAGAACCTCAAGCGCTGATGTGGGACAGGTCCTCATCGCTCCCGTGATTCCTACACATGCCATTCTTTGTAGCTTTGCGCTTCGATGCAGAGAGGCAGCTGACTGAGACGGTCGGTCCACGCAGCTCTGCTGTTTATATGCGTGTGGGATTTGCGTGTGATGGTTTTGTTATTTTTGGGCTGGGATTTTTAAATTTGAACAGCGGCGGATTTTTAAATTTGAACCAAACGGCTCGCTAGAGAATTTTCTTAGACGATTCGCTAATGAGTCGCGCAATCTGATTATCTAGCGTGCTTAACGTTTTGCATCACAGTTAAAAATTAAGTAACGTTAAGTTAAGTTACGTTAAGTTGAGAGTAAACGCTAACATTGACAGCCATAAGGTAGAGTGAGTCAGCTGACTCTTACGTTAAGTTAAGTCGAGAGTTAACAGCCCTTAAAATTATTTTGTAAAATATGCCTTGCTTGCGGTTGTATACAAAATATATATCTGAATACGCAATCACGATGTGATTTGTGATTTTCGTCCACTAACAACAAGCAGCTTATCTATTTTCTGGCTCTCACTCTCGCTCTCCAGCACCTCTCCCGCTTTTTTCTGCTCTTGACCGACGTAATTGCGGTTCTATCTGCTCTCGCTCACCACGCGCTCTCTTGATCTTTACCGTATCATCGTGCTCATTACATAGTCACGTCAATACTTACATACTTGCACTCTTCTTTGTCTTGTTATAGCATATCAATTTTCATATAAAATTATTCTCATAATATAAAATGCTTGTTTGCTGCAGTAAAAATTGCAAAACAAAAAAAATTGTATTTTATGTAGATTGTGTGACAACATGATCAACATGAAATGTGCTGGCTTTACTGCCAAAACAAGAGACTGCCTAGTTGCAGAAATGGTATTGTGAGTCTTGCAATGAGGTAAAGTCAGACAATACAATAGGCACACTCACGTAGGTTTTAAATTTTATTTTTATTTTTTATACTCGATACCGAAGGTAAAGGATAAATTCGATAACTCAAAACCGATAAATCCACATATTTCGCACATCCTTACAGCTAGAACTACCAAATTTGGTAAGAAGATAGCTACTATCAGCCCCAAAAAAACTGCAGCAATTTTGGAGCCACGCCCACTCATTCCGCCCAAGCTCCCCCGCATTTTAAAGTCAGAAAAGCCTATATTTCCCACAGTTTTTGAGCTTTAGCCACCAAATTTGGTACCAAGATAGGTGATGATGACCCCCCAAAAACTGCATCAAAAGATTGGATGCTACGCCTACCGATACTGCCCTAGCCGCCCCCATCCTCCACAATGCTTCGTCAAAAACGGGAATGCGTGTGTCTTCCAGAGTTGTGAAGCTAGAGCCACCAAATTTGGTAGGAAGATAGCTGGCAACAAACCTCAAAAAATTTTGGATCCACGCCCACCCATTTCGCCCCCCTTTCCACCTCGTTTTGAAATCAGAAATAGCTATATCTCCCACAGTTTTTTAGCTAGAGCCACCAAATTTGGTGCCAAGATAGGTGATGAGGACCCTCCAAAAACTGCATCAAAAGTTTAGATGCCATGCCCACCAATACTGCACTATCCGCCCCATCCTCTCCAATGCTTCGTCAAAAACGGGAATGCGTGTATCTTCCAGAGTTGTGAAGCTAGAGCCACCAAATTTGGTAGGAAGATAGCTGGCAACAAACCTCAAAAATCTGCATCAAAGTTTTGGAGCCACGCCCACCCCCTTCACCCGCCTTTCCACACCTTTTACAAACATTTAGCTAGAGTCACCAAATTTGGTATGAAGATAGCAATTGACATTTCACAAAGATCTGCATCAAAAATTTGAATGACACAACCACCCATACCGCCCCCAGCCCCCCTGTCATTAGCTCTTACAAATTTTTGAGCTAGAGTCACCAAATTTGGAAGGAAGGTAGTTGGTGGCATCCTCATCTGCATCGGAGAATCTTTAAGGCAGCGTACACCCCTGCCGCATCCTTTGCAATCAGGCCTCTTTTAACCGGTTTTAGTACTGGTATCGAGTATGCCGCAGTCGGTTGCGTCCGACTGCAACGTTTCCTCTTGTTTTATCAAAATTTGTTGACAAATGTAGAGTCAACTTATAAAAAATAAGTTACAATAGAACAGTAGAAGTAAATAGCCTAAGCAGAGAACATTATAAGCCTCTATTCTTAAAAAAGTAGAAAATAGAAAAGAAAAACTTAAATGTGAAAGCTAAAAATATAAGTAAAAAAAAAATAGAATTGAAAATATTTTATAATATAAATATATATTAAATAGAAATGTATATAAAATAGAAATAGGTTAAAGGGAAATGAATATGACCTTGTGCAGGAAGGCAACACCAAGGATTATCCTACGATTTTTCAACGACGGCAGGTTAAGGCAAAGAAGCCTACTAGAATATGAAGGCACGCGAAGGTTACCTCGTAAGGCAAAAGCAGAAATTGCTTCTGAACAGATTAGATACGATCCAGGTTATTTCTATACTGGGGGCTCCATATACAAGAGCAGTACTCTAGGATAGAGCGGACAAGGGAAGTGTACGTAAGGATCGTAAAACTCTTTAAACCAATGTTTAACGACACAAAGAACACCTTTGGCCTCATTAACAATAGTAGAAATATGAAGGCCGAATAAGAATTTGGAGTCAAAAAGAACACCAAGGTCCTTGACTGTAAAAATACGTTGCACGTTAGTAGATTGAGTAGCTGGTAATGAAAGGGCTATTTCGGCTGAAAGTCATAAACGTACATTTAGAACAATGGAGAAGCAACTGATTAGTCTTACACCAAAGTTGCATTGAATTTAAATCATCTTGTAAGCAAGTATTATTCAGAGAATTACAGTAAGAGAAAATAAGTTTCACATCGTCTGCGTACATGAGAATGCGAGAATGTGATAATGCAGAGGGAAGATAATTTATAACAAAAGGAAAAGTTGCAGTCGGACGCAACTGCGGCATACTCGTAACCAGTATTAAAACTCGTAAAAAGAGACCTAATTGCAAAGGGGTATCTATGCGGCAGGGGTGTACGCCGCCTTAAAGATTCTCCGATGCAGATGAGGATGCCACCAACTACCTTCCTTCCAAATTTGGTGACTCTAGCTCAAAAATTTGTAAGAGCTAATGACAGGGGGGCTGGGGGCGGTATGGGTGGTTGTGTCATTCAAATTTTTGATGCAGATCTTTGTGAAATGTCAATTGCTATCTTCATACCAAATTTGGTGACTCTAGCTAAATGTTTGTAAAAGGTGTGGAAAGGCGGTTGAAAGGGGTGGGCGTGGCTCCAAAACTTTGATGCAGATTTTTGAGGTTTGTTGCCAGCTATCTTCCTACCAAATTTGGTGGCTCTAGCTTCACAACTCTGGAAGATACACGCATTCCCGTTTTTGACGAAGCATTGGAGAGGATGGGGCGGA
The DNA here is from genome assembly GCA_030179655.1 of Scaptomyza flava. Classification (NCBI taxonomy): domain Eukaryota; kingdom Metazoa; phylum Arthropoda; class Insecta; order Diptera; family Drosophilidae; genus Scaptomyza; species Scaptomyza flava. The sequence goes on from JARNME010000404.1 coordinate 65,296,512, forward strand.
TAGTGCAGTATTGGTGGGCGTGGCATCCAAACTTTTGATGCAGTTTTTGGAGGGTCCTCATCACCTATCTTGGCACCAAATTTGGTGGCTCTAGCTAAAAAACTGTGGGAGATATAGCTATTTCTGATTTCAAAACGAGGTGGAAAGGGGGGCGAAATGGGTGGGCGTGGCTCCAAAATTTTTTGAGGTTTGTTGCCAGCTATCTTCCTACCAAATTTGGTGGCTCTAGCTTCACAACTCTGGAAGACACACGCATTCCCGTTTTTGACGATGCATTGTGGAGGATGGGGGCGGCTAGGGCAGTATCGGTTGGCGTAGCATCCAATCTTTTGATGCAGTTTTTGGGGGGGTCATCATCACCTATCTCGGCACCAAATTTGGTGGCTCTAATTAAAAAACTGTAGGAGGTATAGGCTTTTTTGACTTAAAATTGCGGGGGGCTGGAGCGGATGGTGTGGGCGTGGCTCCACAATTTTTGATGCATTTTTTTGGGGATTGCTAGTAATCGTTTTACCAAATTTGGTATTTTTAGCTGTAAGGATGTGCGAATTATGTGGATTTATCGGTTTTGAGTTATCGAATTTATCGATTTGCCAGCCCCCCAGTTATCGTAGAACCCCAATATTGACACTTTAATTTACTATCCCATAGATAAAGATAATTGGAAAGTTTCAAGTCTCTAGCTAGAAGGGTCTGTAAAAAAGTTGCGGACATTCGGACGTGCCGACGGACGGATACCATGCCGGACATTGCACAAAACCAATATGCTCTTGACCTTCGATAACAGGGCCTAATTAAGTAAAACCAAGGCAGTTCACGTAGACGAAAATGTTCACGTTTTCAAATGCCAAAATAGTATAAAATGCATATGTACATATTCACTCATAGAAATTCACATGTTATTGAATATTTGAAGAAATTTAAGAAAACTTCTATGTATTAAAAAAAATCTGTTATTTTCTTTGGAGTTTGCTGAGTGTGGTGCTCAGGCATGAATTAGTAAATTAGCAACTGATCACGACAATTTACATTCAGTTGGCAACTGTAATAGTATCACCAATTTGGGCTACATGTATCGTAGTTTCGGTTACTTACCTGCCTCCAAGCACTAAATATAGAATGTTCTAGAGCATGATACAATTAATTGTATCATGTTCTAGAGCAGCGACCGGCAAAGTTAGCGTTTCCTATAGCTGGCTATAGGGCAGCAATTTTTTCGTTTTACGCTGTACGCTATAAAAAAACTAATACAAGCGCACGCTGTTCGGCTTTCGGCAGTTGTGTTGCTCCCACTTCGGCAAAGCAAATCAAGTCATTGCTGTTCAGCATTCACTAAGGCAAGACCTCGCTGCGCAATTTTTTTGAATGCCGAATATTAAACACTGCAAAAAAACTGAAATATGAATGAATTTTTTTTCAATGAAAATATAGATGGCGAGTCCCAATGTTTAATTTGCCACCATATTTTAGATTGTAGCAATATATATTTTTTAAAAAGGCATTTTAAAAAGAAACACAGCAATTATGAATTGCTAGAAAAAAATGAAATGAATGCCAACTTTTTCATTTTTCTCAGTGCACTGTTTTCTTCGTGCGCGAACACAGTTTTCAATACAAGCAAAGAGCAATAAAAGTATAGATGTGTGAGTTTGCCGGTTGCTGTTCTAGAGCAATCACTTCGTTTTTCGTGCATTCGTGTGGGTTTCGCTGTACATTTGCACGATGGAACCCACAGAGCAGTTCGACTGTGGAGCCGACTGCGCGCTCTTGCATTATTTTAGTTTGCGATTAGACGGAGAGAGGCAGTCGACTGAAACGGTCGATCCACGCAGCTCTGCTGTTTATATGCGTATTTGATTTACGTCTTTGATTTGCGTGTAGGGTTTTGTTATTTTTGGGGTGGGTCTCTGAAAATTGAACAGCGTTGAGTAAACACAACGTTCGCAACAAGACTGAATCGTAAGGTAACAGAAAAAGAGAGCGAGCAAAAGAGCTGGACTACCTATATAAGTATGCCTTGGGTTCCATCGTGCAAATGTACAGCGAAACCCGCACGTAAGCACGAAAAACGAAGTGATTGCTCTAGAACATTCTATACTTAGTGCTCCAAGCCACTAAATCGGCAGATTATATCAGCTTGGTAAAATATTTATCGTTGGGGGCGACATCAACGCAAAGCATCGTCTCTGCGGCATCATGAGAGCGAACCCTCAGTCGCCGGCAGTGTTGCCAGGTTTTGAGCGCCCACATAAGCTAGATTCTGGGAAAAATTAAGCTAGGATAAAATGTGCTAAAAAGTAATCTACATATATCCAAATGCAAGAAAAGGCATACAAATGGTTAGGTTTTTTTTTAAATTAAATAAATTTGAAAAGTCTTCCAATTGTGAATTTTCAGTATTTATTTAAGTATTTCATTTAAGTATTTATCGTTTGTTTTAATTTTACTATAATATTTTTGATGCAAGTTTAAGCTGGGGCAACATTCACATGGTGTCTGAGCAACCCATATCTGAGAAAAAGTATATCTATAATTATAAAATAAACAATTCTGATTTTGAAACAAAAACCTTATGCTTAATATTGCATTTTAACTGCATTTTGTTGCGCAATTTGGTTTTGACGATATTCGTTTGACCAGGGCAATGATAGCATTTGAATGGCAAAACGAGCAAGCGACTCAAAGGAATTATGGCTCTCTTTTAAGACGAGCACCTCTGCCTACGGTGTCATTTTTGTTTTCCCATTTTATTAGATGAATATTATCAATCTGTGATTTTAATTCATCAATGTTAGATATATTTTTATATTATTTTTAATTCAAATATATTTTTTTGGGCATGCAGCATATTGCCAACTGCAAAAATGTTTATTATTTTTAGTGTTTCAAAGTTATCGGGAAGTCTAAAATTAATAAGAAGATTATTACAAGTAAATAACAAAAAATTTTGAAGATCGATAGTTTAAAAAAGTTTATATAATAAAATAAAAGCAACTTAAAATATAGGATGTCTCGTCTCTGACGGAGATTAAACCCACGACCTTCAGCCTGTGAATCGGCAGTCGACTCTCTATGCCACCAAAGCTTGTCAATTATACCAGTCAAATTAGTAATTTAAGCACAAAAGAATACTGGTTTTCGTCGTTTTTACAAGATATTACATATTTTAACGTGCCAAAAACTTCAATAACATGTATTATCATCTGAAACACATCTTTGGTGGAAATTTCAGTGCTCTAGCTAGTCGGGATTTCGTGAAAATTTGAATACAAGCATCCGGTACAAACAAACAAACAAACAGACAGACAAGTCAATCGAAGAATGTAATATATATAATCAAATCAATTTCAGCTTATTACCTTTCTCGAAGAAACATGGGGGATTCTACGATTCCTTAGGCGGCAAGGTCTGAAGATTGATTCTTGTAGAACTCGAAAATATAAGACGAATATATCATAAATCAATTTATCGATAACTCGCTTGGTTATCGAGATATAGTTATTAAGAAATCGAAAAATATCGAAAAATAAATTTTTTGAAGTTTAATAGATGTTCAAAAAAATAAGAAAATTCTTAACATATTTAATCAATATTTATTGAGCTATCGATAAAATGTTACAAAATTTCTTTTGTATGATGAAGTTTAAAAGATTTTTAAAAACTAAGACGAAAATATTATATACAATTTATCGATATATAGATACTTAAAAATCGACAAATTAACATATCTATGTATGCGTTCTTGAGACAAAAACATGAAAAAATTATTATAATTATTAAAATAAAAAAAATTATTAAAACTCGCGCGATATTTGTTAAAAAAAAATTTTTGCCTGCCGCGCTCTTTTTTTTACCACTTCTAATTCTTTTGCGCGCTCATCTCTACAAACAAATTCTTGGATTCAAAAACACTACCTAGTGACACAAAATAGAAGAAGAAAAAAATATATATATAAGTATATATATATATTCTTATATTATAAGTTCTTTAAATGAATTAGTTGGAACTGAGGAAAAGGCTATTTCGTTATTAGAGGAAATAGGTTTGATTCCGTCGAGTGCACCAACTCCACCACAATGTTATAGGCTGCCAATGAAAGTTGAATCTCACTCACACACTAAGTTTCACTGGAATTGGGAATGTTCCTCTTCCGGATTTGTATTACATATAGTTATTTTTTCATTCTTTTGTCTCAAGTACGCATTCATAAATATGTTAATTTATTGATTTTTAAATATCTATATATCGATAAGTAAGTGATATATCGCTAAATATTAATCAATATTTTCGTCATATTTTTTAGAAATTTATTAAACTTCATCATACAAAAGAAATTTTGTTACATTTGATTGATAATTCGATAAGTCGATAAATTGTGTAAAGTATTATCGTATTGTTTTCGGAAATCTATTAAACTTCAAATAATATTGATTTTGGATATTTTTTCGATTCTTTAATAACTATATCTCGATAAACAAGCGAGCTATCGATAAATTGATGCACAATATAATCGTCTTTTTTTTTTGTTTGTTAATTCTACAAGAATCAATTTTCAGACCTTGTCAGAAATCGTAGTTGTGCCGAAACATGTATCGCAAAATAATTGTTTATTAATTTTTATGGCATATTTGCTACTTTGACTTCTTTTCTCATCGAAATTCCAAATTGAACAAATCGTGCATGCATCAGACCACATATCGATGACACTATCGATTGGAATACCAATTCACGTTCATATTGATTAAGTTAACGTAACAATCGTAAACACTTAAAATATAAAAAATATTTCTTTCAAGTCCCGAATATAATTTAATGCAACTTTGAAAAATTCTAGATTTATGGCTATAAGCTGTTTGCAAACTAACTAAGCTATTCCATATATACATCTAGCCTTAAATAAGCTAACCTGACAACACATGTAGAGTCTACATAACGCTCATTAGAGCTGGAGAAACATCGATGTTTGCCACCATCGATGTTTCCGATGTTATTGGAACGAAACATCGATAAAACATCGATGTTTTGTAATTTTTTAAAAATCACTTTTTTAGTCATTAAAAACGTATTTTAGTCATAAAAAAACATATTGTTTATATTCAAAAGAGTCCATTTGATTTTTTAGAAATGTGCAAGGCAGAATTGGCTTTTTGGTAATATTCCTTTATTACAAAAAAAAAAAAAATTTAAAAATAAAAAACAGCTTCATTAAATGAAGCGAAAAGATAATAAACAAAACAATAAGTATACAAAATTGTGCACAATGCCCGTTGTGATTTTAAATTAATCAGGGGTATTTAAGAGAATGTTTAAACATTAAATAAATCTGTGTTCTTGTTCAGGAATAGAAGCTTATCAACAACTTTAGGTTTATTAAAGCATCTTCGTTCTGAAACTATCTGCCCGGCTTTGCTGAAAATTCTTTCAGCTGCACACGACGATGCTGGGACGCAAAGAAACTTTTTTGCCACATTTTTTAGATTCAGCATATCCTGAGAGCATTCCTAAAAATAATGTAGTTAATATTATTTTTTTTTTTTGTCAAACTAATTTACTTTTCTTTACCTTGAAATATTCCAAAGGATTGCATTCTTCTGCAGCATTTGGTTTTTCTAAATGCTGCCTCATTAGAATTATTGCGTCACTCTTGGACGATACGACTTTTTTTCCAATTTTCTCCTTCATAAAGGAGAAACGCTTAGATTCTGCTTGTGGTGCTGGTTGGATATTATGCGAATTTTTAGATAAGTCGTCGAATAGTTCTTCTTCAAAAGCTTTTGCGGCCTGTTCGGCGTTTGACACTGCTAAGAAGCCATCCTTTTTGAATCGGGGATCAAGAATGGTAGCGATCCTGGGTATAGTTCTTTTTTCATACTGAAAAAGTCGTTCAGGCAAACGTTCTTTGACATAATTCAGAGCATTTATACCCTCCAGCGTTTCAAAGTTATTTAAATCGGTAAGCCCCTTACACAACTCGCAGATAAGTGGAATTACAATGGATATAGTTACATTTTTGTCCGCAGAACTGGAAGTGAGAGCATCATGGAACGGGCCCAGAATTTTTACTACTTATTTTATAACGTGGATTTCGTCTGCAGATAATGGTTGCGGGGCTTTTGCGATGCTCAAAAGCGTAGACGAAATAGCCTCGTTGGTAATTATGATGCGCTGCAGCATCTGAAACGCACTTCCCCATCGTGTAGGTACCTCCTGGATTAAACCATAGGGATTATCAATGTGCTGGGCGATTTTAAATTTTCATAAGATATAGTGCTGCCTTTGAAATAGGCCACAATCAGCTTGCATTTGCTAAGAATATCACTTAAAAACGGTTGCTTGAGCAAATCTTGGACAAGCAAATTTAGTGTGTGTGCAAAACAAGGAACGTTCTTTATTTTAAGAATCTCGCAGGCTCTTTTCATGTTTGCAGCATTGTCAGACACAATCGCTACGATCTTGTTCGCCAAGCTCCATTTGTTAAAAATGATGCGTAGCGAGTCTGCAATATTTACAGCCGTGTGGCTTGTTGGCGATAATAGTTTTTCGGTTGATAATACAGCCGATTTCAGTTCGAAGTGGCTGTTTATGAAATGGCAGGTCACAGTGAGATAGCCTTCATTGGCCTTAGATGTCCAGCCATCTGTTGTTATGGCAACATGGTCAATAGAGTCAATTACAGCTCTCAATTTTTTTTGTAGATTGTCGTATTCCGTGTTCAGCACAACGTCCCGAAAATATGTTTTACTTGGTATTTGGTACCTTGGATCCATCCCGTTTAAAAGACTGCGGAAACCCTTGTCATTGACTATATTAAATGGCTGCATATCAGAATAAATCATTTGCACAACCAAATGGTCAAATTTCAACTTGGTTGCGGATCCGTTTGAATATGGCAAGCTCCTCTGCAAAAATTTATCCATACCATGGTTCAATTCAACCTTTTCATTATTTAGTGCATCCGGATGCATTCGTTTTAAATGATCCATGAGATTCGTAGTATTGCCCCAGTTTTATACTGTTTTCCGCACAGTTTGCAGATCGCGGCAATACTCTCCTTTCTTTCAAAAAACTGCCACACCACGGAAATTTTATCCCTTTTTCGTGTGAGCTGTGGGCTAGAACAATCATCTACAGCTTCGTTTTCTTTAGATGTAGAAGTTACTGTAAGTGCAAATATGTAAATACTAGTATACCAAAAATGTTTGGGCCGCGTGCCATATGCATATAATCGAAAAAACCTGCGTACCATGATTAAATAACTAAAAGGTGCCTCCGTCGAATAACGAGCACTCTCACTATGGGCGCATTATTGACCTTGCTTGACTTGTCGACTAAGTGCATTTCACCTGTACAATAATGGCCACTTGTTTCACGACGCGACGGTGGCACCTTTTACTTATTTCGTCATGATGCATTCATATATTGTGAAATATTGTGTTTCAACACATTGGGGAGCACAATTGTGATTGGAAAAAAAAACTTACTTGTAAGGTATTTCTCCATGGTATATTTATTATATATTTATGTACTTATTCCGCATTAATTATTATTATTTTTTGTTCGCAATTTGCTGCCGCTTGTTTTTAGGCGCCAAGACAATCGATAGTGGTGACAAAGCATCGATTTCTTCAAAATACACAAAACCATCGATTGATCGATAGTGCAATCGATGTTTTCTCCAGCTCTAACGCTCATATCTGTAGATCTACCCAAGCGCTAGCCACAGGCAGGCCCTACAGACGAGCACACGAACAATTGCACAAAACCATTGAACAGTTTTTGTATTTATATGATATGTATACTTTACGGGGTGGAGATGCTTCTACTGTCAGTTACATTTGTACATGTATACATCTTCACAGCTTCAATATAACCATTTTAACCGCTTTCATTGGGTTCAGGCACTGAGCAGAGAATTAAATTTAATTTGTAGGACATCTGTCCTGTCGACAGGCAGCGCAACAACAGAGTGCAAGAACAGAAAAAATTTCGTAGTATTTGTAGTACTTTGCCCTGCACTTTCATGTTTATTTACATGCTTGCATATGAAGCACGTTCAAATATGTGCGGGGCATTTGATTTTACACTCGTTACCGAAGGTAAAGAGTATATTCGGCTTATGCAATGTCCGTCATGGTGTCTGTCCGTCCATATGAGCGCAATTTTTATCCACACTCTACAAGCTAGAGACTTGAAACTGTCCAATTCTCTTTATCTATGGCATAGTAAATTAAAGTGTCAATATTGGGGTTCTACGATAGCTAGGAGCCGGCAAATCGATAAATTCAATAACTCAAAGCCGATAAGTCCACATATTTAGCACATCCTCACAGCTAGAACTACCAAGTTTGGTAAGAAGATAGCTACTAGCATCCCCCAAAAAACTGCATCGAAAAATTTGGAGCCAAGCCCACCCATTGGGCCCCCAGCCCACCCATTGCGCCCCCAGCCCACGGCATTATGAAGTCAGAAAAGCCTATATTTCCCACAGCTTTGAGCTAGAGCCACCAAATTTGGTGCCAAGATTGGGGATTATGACTTCCCAATTGCACCATAACTTTGGATACCACGCCCACCGTCTCCTTTAAAACGCGAATGCGTGTATCTTTGAAAGTTGTTGAGCTAGAGTCACAATATTGGGCAGGAAGATAATTGGTAGCGACCCCCAAAGATCTGCAACAAAAATTGTGATGCCACGCCTACCCATACCACCACCACGTGGGGGAAGCCACGTCTTGTACAAACTTTGAGCTAGAGACACCGAATTTGGTATAAAGATAGCAATTAACATTCCACAAAGATCAGCATCGAAAATTGGGATGCCATGCTCACCCATACCAGCCCCCCTTCCCCCTCCTTTTACAAACTTTGAGCTAGAGTCACCAAATTTTAAAGGAGATAGCTGGTGGCATCCCTATCTGCATCGGAGGATCTTTAAGGCAGAGTACACCCCTGCCGCATCCGTACCCTTTTCCAATCAGGCCTCTTTTTACCGGTTTAGAACTGGTAACGAATATACCGCAGTCGGTTGCGTCCGAATGCAACGTTTTCACTTGTTTTTGCTTGCAACCTAAGGTTAAGTCACAAAATTTGCTGGAAAGTTACTAGTTGGTTATGTCACCTTAAAATCGGAATCAAAAGTTTGGATGCCTTGCCCACTCTCTCCGCCCCAGCTGTCCCACCATCTCGATTAGAATGGAAAATCTTATATCATCCACAGTTTATAAGCTTGAGTCACCAAATTTAGTTGGAAAATGGCTGGTAATGAACCGCAAAGATCCAGTCTTGTCACTTTCTCAGTCCCGCCCATAGAAAAAAATATTTAATGAGCTACAAGTCTTCAGCTTTACACTTGTCAAAAAAAGTTGCGTTCATACAGACTGACAAGTGGACAGACGAACAGTCACCATGAAGGACATTGCACAAAAAGAACGACGCATAAAGAAGAACAAGAAAAAACAGGCAAGCAAGCAAAGCTGCGTTGCCTAGCTTTGAGCACTTTTCTTTGCTCGAACTCAACAGATTGTCACGTAAAGCGATACAAATCGAATTAGTGCACTAATATTAGCTACTTGACAAACGCTATTTTAATCTAAACGCACTATCGTTGCAAAATGTCCATTATTTTGTTTATGTCCTGGTTAGATGATTTTATTTTCGCTGACGAGAGCAAATTCAACTTATTAGGCAGTGGTGGCAAGTCCATGGTGCTGCGGAAGCTGGATATGAGCTGCAGAAGAATCACTTAAGACCAACCGCAAAACACGGCGGAGGTAGTGTATTGGTTTAGGCCCCATTTCCACAAAAGGAGCGGGGAATCTTATTTTCATTGATGGCAAAATGAACTAAGACCATTATTTGAAAATTTTGAGCCAAAATTTGAAGCCTTCGGTGGAGATATTGGGTACTGGCAACTCGTTCAAGTTATATCAAGACAATAACCCAAAGCATAACGCCTATAAAACGGAGTCTGGGTTTTTATATAACTGCCCAAAAATCTTGGAAAAGGCACCCCAATCACCACATCTACATCCTGTTGAAAATTTGTGGAGTGAGTTGGTCCGCCGTGTGCACAAAACGCCAATATCGTCCTTATCCGTATTATTAGAACGGCTTCAGGAAGAATGGTCTTATACTGGGCATGAATTTACCCAAAAAATTCTAAAAACTGTGCCAAAATGCCTAGGCGATACCATACAATATAATGGGTATCATACCAAATATAAGATTACGTTTTTTTCTTAGCTAAAATAGATATTTGTTACTTGTAAAAAAAAACCGAATATTAATGTTGCGCAAATTTTGGCCTTTTTTTTGTTTTATGCATATTTTCTTTATTAGTTCAAAATAAAATCTAGATATATATAGCTCTATGAAAAGCTGATTTAACAAGCTTTAATTTACCATTTTTGCATTTTTCATTATTCTTGGTTTTAATCATTTTATTCATGTTTGAAGTTGAAAAAAAAAACCGAATATTAATGTTATCCACTGTACATGTATGAATGTAACAGACAGAAGGATAAGCATCAAAACACGAGTCGATTTAGCCATGTGTACATACGTGTGTTGTCTATGTGAACACGTCGACCTCGGAGACAATAGGAGCTAGAGACTCCAGGTATAAGATATTCTAAACCATAAGCAGAACAAGCTTGTTTCAAATTATCGTCAAATCATTCCGTTTCACCGTATTGATTGAGGTTTACATACATATGTACATGTACAAACAATGAGTGCACGCGTTGTGTTTAATGTTCAGGGTTTCTTTTAGTCGAGGTGTCTTCACTAGAGCCTTCTACTTGTTTTTTTTTCTAATAAGCTGTTAAAAACTATATTATTTTTATTTTGTGCCTCAAACAAAAGACGTTTATTTAAACGACATAATGTACAATATTGTTCTAAAATAATAACGTGTAGTTATATCAGTATATATATTACATAAATGTTTGCTGATTTTAAAGACAACTGTGAATAGTTTACATAAATATTCTTACAAAATGTGAGGTCAAATTCATTTATTTATTTAACCTTATGATTTTCGTTGCAGTTGGTTCTTTTCTGGCTCATAAAATTCGTTGACAATTGCCTCGACCATACGATTAAGTGTAGCTGTAAGCTCATCCCAACGCTTATTTTCTGGCTTGCCGCACATCTCTGCGTAGTATTTCAACTTTGGCTCCGTTCCGCTTGTGCGCAATGTAACAACAACTCCGTTCCTGAATGTAAACGTGATCATTTGCGAACTGGTGCTGATCGGCAGCGTGGCCTTTTCGTCAGCATTGCTGCTATCAAACCCAGTTGTCAAATCTCGAACGTGCTCTATTTCAAATTCGCCGTTTAGAATGCTCTGCGGATAGGTATTCTTCTTGTTATTGTCAAATGTGCGCAGACGTTGAAAGATTTTTTTGGTTAGCACCTGGTCGCGGCAAATGACATAGGAACAAATGCTCGTATGGTAGCCGTACGTCTGGTATATCTGGCGCAACTTCTCCTGTAGATTCATGCCTTCCTTGAAGTACAAGAAATGGGCCATTGTGGCGACGTGAGCTGCAGCACTGACACCGTCTTTGTCTAGTACGTTTGTGGATACCATAAACCCAATGGCTTCCTCAAACGCAAACAGTACCTTTTTGCCAGATAATTCCTCTTCTATGGCCTTGTTGGCTATCCACTTGAAACCGGTCAGTGTCTCGTAAAAGGTAAAGCCTTTTATGGCAGCCATGGATCTTAGAATCTTTGAGCTTACAGTACTGGCGATCATAACACAATTTGATATATCTCCTTCTGGATGCAGCATCTCATGTAGCTCTAGTGACCACCAGCCGAGCAGTGCACCCAACTCGTTGCCGCTAAAAAGCTTATATTTATGATTACCGCTAATTTCGGCAACAGCCAGGCGATCCGCATCAGGATCGTTGGCCAATATGATTTGACACTTGTTCTCAGTTGCAGTTTTAATGGCTAAGTCCAACGATTGCTGACCTTCTTCGGGATTAGGCATTGGCGTTGTCGGGAATTCTGGATCTGGTTCAACCTGTAGGCGTACAGGTACAACGGGCTTAAGTTTAACTTGCTTGAAGGCTTCCGTCACATATGGATAGCCAACGCCATGCATTGCTGTATATGCAAAAAAGTCCTTGGGACATTCGACATTATCTTCTAGCAGTGAACACGGGAACTCCTTAATGAGCTCCTCAAAGTAAGATGGCACAACTTGTTCATAAGGATCGCTTAGCACACCCTTGGACCATAACGTATCTACATCAACATTCCAATAATCGTCTGCCGGTTTTAAATGTTTGAGTATGGACTCGTGGATTCCAGCATCGTGTGGTGAAATAATTTGGGCACCGTTGCTCCAAAAAACCTAAAACGCATATTTTAAATACTTTATAGGATGCTCTGTGTATTCATATAAATAACTGTATGTACCTTGTAGCCATTATCTTGCTTGGGATTGTGCGACGCAGTTACCTGCACACCGGCCAGACAATTTAGCTTTTTTATTGTATATGGAACAATGGGCGTAGCCGCAAATTGATTGAAAAAAAATACATGGAAATTATTTTTAAAAAAAACAATTGCCGATAACTCTGCAAAACGTTTGCTGTTGTATCGAGCATCATATCCAAAGACGATGCCACGCTGGGACCACGATGTCTTGTCCGGATACTGACATTTGATATATTCACACAGTCCCTGAGCGGTTCTAAAAAATATTAGTTTCTTTGTGCTATATACATACAAAAGTATAAGTCTATATTAACGGAAACTTACTGAATAACAACCAATTCGTTCATTGAATCAAAACCAGCTCGCATTTCAGCACGTAAACCGGCCGTACCGAAAGTTATACGGTTACAGAGACGGGAACGGAGTCTGTTAAAAAAATTATTTTACCATTTGGATAAGCGTTGAATTTAAAATTATTATATACTTACGTATCCCACTCTTTGTTCGCAACTGCCTTGAGAATTTCATTTTTTGTTTCTGAATTACCATCCCATTTCAACCAGTTGTTTATTTGTTCATCTAGCTTCGCATCACTTGAGAGCATCATATTGTTAAAATCCAATTTGAACAAAATGGGTTTTGTAATGAAATATCTATAGCATATTTTAAAAATTGTATTGTGGGTGATTTCAACAATGCAGCATGTATCAAAGATATTCCAATAATTTTTTGAACATCTTCAAAAAATTGTTTTAAATAAATTAACATAAGCAGAAAATTTATGTTACTTAACTCACTGGCTCGCCATTGATTGATAGGCAGCAACAGCTGTTGACCACACATATTAACATGCATGTTTACCTATGAATCGAGGCTTATCACTTTAACTCACCCAAAACGTTTATTAACGAAGTCTGTTACTTGATAACGAAAAACAATTGTTTACTTTTATGAGACCGTTCTTAGCAAACTAGGAATTCGCAAAAATGTGTAAAACAAAAATACCGCTCAAAATACTAATTTTATTTGCTGTTATCGAAGGTTTTCATATCCACAAATTCTTTTTTTTTTAAATACGTCAGGGACTGTTGGCTGTATAAAATATAAAGTATGATTATATAAAATACTAGTTATTGTAAGTAGAATGTTAAGTTGATTCATCAATGGATTTAAAAAAAACGCATTGAAAACAGTCTGGTAACACATCTGTAAGAGTACATCTGCAGATTCAGCATAATGAGTATATATGTACCTACATATGTATGTATATAAATGTATATACTCGTTGGTTTAGTTAAGCGGGTTTCATCAATATACAGTGGATAACATTAATATTCGGTTTTTTTTTTTTTAAACTTCAAACACGAATAAAATGATTAAAACCAAGAATAATGAAAAATTCAAAAATGGTAAATTAAAGCTTGTTAAATCAGCTTTTCATAGAGCTATATATATCTAGATTTTATTTTGAACTAATAAAGAAAATATGCATAAAACAAAAAAAGGCCAAAATTTGCGCAACATTAATATTCGGTTTTTTTTTTACAAGTAACAAATATCTATTTTAGCTAAGAAAAAAACTTAATCTTATATTTGGTATGATACCCATTATATTGTATGGTATCGCCTAGGCATTTTGGCACAGTTTTTAGAATTTTTTGGGGATACGCAAACTTCTCAACAGGCCGTACCAATATCCGCAGCTGGTCTCCAAGGTGAAGAGTCTCTAGTCGATAGAATAATGTAGGTAAGGGAAGTCGGCAAATTAGATCCGTAACTTCGGGATAAGGATTGGCTCTGAAGATTGAGATAGTCGGGCTTGATTGGGAAACAATAACATGGTTTATGTGCTCGTTCTGGGTAAATAGAGTTTCTATCATTTATGGTAGTTTCTTGTTCCCCGGATAGTTTAGTTACGTAGCCAATTGTGGAACTTTCTTGCCAGATTAGAGTCAAGCTCAAAAGGGTCTTCTTTCCCCGCTAATTATTCCAAGCCCGTTCCCTTGGCTGTGGTTTCGCTAGATAGTAGATAGGGACAGTGGGAATCTCGTTAATCCATTCATGCGCGTCACTAATTAGATGACGAGGCATTTGGCTACCTTAAGAGACGGGACGGGATGGGATGGGAAGCAATTTCTTTCCCGATCCCATCTCTAATACGAATATTACGACAAATTGAAATTTTATTTTTGTTATGTTAGGTTTTTATGAAATAAATGAAGTATATTATCAAATTACATAATATGTTATGACTCAATAAATAAATTTAATAAAATGCATATTTTTAGTATGAATATATATACGCCCAACAAAATCCAATTTTTCAGTTTGAAACCAAACTCTGATTTTTGTATGGAGTTCATGTCTCCTACAACGCGATTTCTTACAACGCGGCAATTTTCAGGAACCTAACCCCGCGTTGTAGGAGGGTTACCTGTATTCGGTTTTTTTTTTTTGTAAAAGTAACAAATATCTATTTTATCTAAGAAAAATACTTAATCTAATATTTGGTATGTTAACCATTCTATTGTATGGTATCGCCTAGGCATTTTGGCAAAGTTTTTAGAATTTTTTGGGTACATTCATGCCCAGTTTAAGCCCACTCTTCCAGAAGCTGTTCTTCTAATACGGATATGGACGATATTGGCGTTTTGTGCACACGGCGGACCAACTAACTCCACAAATTTTCAACAGGATGTAGATGTGGTGATTGGGGTGCCTTTTCTAAGATTTTTGGGCAGTTGTATAACAACCCAGACTCCATTTTATAGGCGTTATGCTTTGGGTTATTGTCTTGATATAACTTGAACGAGTTGCCAGTACCCAATTTGGCTTAAAATTTTCAAATAATGGTCTTAGTTCATTTTGCCATCAATGAAAATAAGATTCCCCGCTCCTTTTGTGGAAATGGGGCCTAAACCAATACACTACCTCCGCCGTGTTTTGCGGTTGGTCTTAAGTGATTCTTCTGCAGCTCATATCCGGCTTCCGCAGCACCATGGACTTGCCACCACTGCCTAATAAGTTGAATTTGCTTTTGTCAGCGAAAACACAATCATCCAACCAGGTCATGGTGCTGCGGAAGCCGGATACTGAGCTACAGAAGAATCACTTAAGACCAACCGAAAAACACGGCGGGTGTAGTGTATTGGTTTAGGCCCCATTTCCACAAAAGGAGCGGGGAATCTTATTTTCATTGATGGAAAAATGAACTAAGACCATTATTTGAAAATTTTGAGCCAAAATTTGAAGAATTCGGTCGAGATATCGGGTATTGGCAACTCATTCAAGTTATATCAGGGCAACAAACCAAAGCATAACGCCTACAAAACGGAGTCTGGGTTGTTATATAACTGCCCAAAAATCTTGGAAAAGGCACCCCAATCACCACATCTACATCCTGTTAAAAATTTGTGGAGTGAGTTGGTCCGCCGTGTGCACAAAACGCCAATATCGTCCTTATCCGTATTATTAGAACGGCTTCAGGAAGAATGGGCTTATACTGGGCATGAATTTACCCAAAAATTCTAAAAACTGTGCCAAAATGCCTAGGCGATACCATACAATATAATGGGTATCATACCAAATATAAGATTAAGTTTTTTTCTTAGCTAAAATAGATATTTGTTACTTGTAAAAAAAAAACCGAATATTAATGTTGCGCAAATTTTGGCCTTTTTTTTGTTTTATGCATATTTTCTTTATTAGTTCAAAATAAAATCTAGATATATATAGCTCTATGAAAAGCTGATTTAACAAGCTTTAATTTACCATTTTTGCATTTTTCATTATTCTTGGTTTTAATCATTTTATTCGTGTTTGAAGTTGAAAAAAAAAAAAACCGAATATTAATGTTATCCACTGTATGTATAAATTGCTATGAAAGCACCATCTAAAAGGAGCAGATAAAAAGCTGTGAAAACAACGTAGTTTCTTACAACTGAAATCAAACCCGCGTGAGCTTAGCCGGAAAAGCCAAAATACCTTATTGATTATGCTAGTCCGCTGCCAATTTACTTTTAGCAACGAGCCTATCATTTAAAGAGGATGCAATTGCCGAAAGCTCTTTCGTCTCAGGCTCTCAGGTGCTCTCGAATCATTGCTTCGATTTGCTTGTTTTCCCTTTGTTTGCTATATATTTTTTTCGTATGGTATAGAGAATTTACAAAAGCAGTAAGCAAGGAGTGTGAGCGAGCGTGGCAGCGTTTACCATGTGCAGCTTATTTTTTTTCAGTTGTCCTTTGCGCTCAGTGGCCCTATTATTGAAGGGTAGGTAGCGGACCAGTGACTATTTTCTATTCACAACAAACTTTCCTACGAACTAATATAAAGACAGGAAATAAATGCTGGAATGTTATTATCATAAATATGCTTTCGCTAGTCTGTGCCACTGTCTTCGAGGCTCGAACATCATATTTCGTTGAAATAGTGAGCGCTTTGGGCGTGCAACCTTATCAGAATAAATTACCTACAAGTTGAAATTTCGCGGTATACTGAAACTGATTTTTGATGTGTCAACAAAAATAGGCACGGGTAAGGCAAAACCAGAGCTCGCAAGAAAGTCTCGACACTTTCAGACTGTCTGAAAAAAACCACTCTCATTGGGACATAATGCAAAAAGCGAGCGAGAAAACACAGTCATTTCTGTTTTTTTTTTATCAATGAGTGTAAGGCTCATTATAGTATACACAAGTAAATCAAAAAAATTTTGAAGACATGCTTTTATACGCTTTCTTGCATACATGTGTGACCGTTAGTTTAATAAAGTTTGTAAAAAAAAAAAACATAAAAAAAGGAGAATTTCGGTCGGAGATCGAACCCACGATCTTTGGCCTGTGAAGCGGCAGTCATCTCTCTATACCACCAAAGCTCGTCGACTTTACCAGTCAAAAAAGTAACTTAATCAAAAGGGAAAACAGGTTTTCGTGGTTTTGGCATGGTGTTAAATATTTTATCGTGCCAAAAACTTAAAAAACATGTATTGTCATCTGAAACACATGTTTGGTGAAAATTTCTGAGCTCTAGCCAGTCGGGAACTTGGTGAAAATTTGATTACAAGAATCCAGTACAAACAGACAGACAAGTCAAGTTAAATAAAAGCATGTAAAAAATGTAAAAAACAGCATTAAACAAGTAAGAAGGCTCTAGTCGGGAGAGCCCGACTAGAAGATACCCTGAACCCAGTTGCAATAAATATATTTAATTTATATAAGACTTTGGTATACTGGCTTAGCTTCCATCGATTAAGTTCAATATCTCTGGTGTTTCTCAACGGATTTGGACGAAATTTTCAGAAAAGTTCTATCATTATCCATTACTTCAACCCTCATTTTTAGATTTTCCAAATTCGATATTTTATTGTTATCGATATTATGTGTATATCGGAAACCAGAATAGTTATCGATAATTTGAAGCAAACTTGTTCTGCTCATGGTATAGGAGAACTTAAATCCAAAATCTGAAGTCTCTAGCTCTTTTAGTCTCTGAGATCCACGCGTTCATACAGACGGACAGACGGACAGACAGACGGACAGACGGACATGGCTATATCGTCTCGGCTGTTGATGCTGATCAAGAATATATATACTTTATAGGGTCGGAGATGCTTCCTTCTGCCTGTTACATACTTTTGCACAAAACTATTATACCCTTAAATACCCATTTTATGGGTTAAGGGTATAAAAATTAAGCTTCGATCGGAGATCGAACCTAAGACCTTCGGCCTACGAAGCGGCAGGCTTCCCTTCATGCCACCTAAGCTTGTCATATTTGACAGTCAAATTAGTAAGTTAAGCAAAAGGGAAAACAGTTTTTCTTGGTTTTTACATGATATTGCATATTTTAGCGTGCCAAAAACTTGTAAAACATGTATTGTCATCTGAAACACATCTTTGGTGAAAATTTCAGAGCTCTAGGTATTCGGGTACTTGGTGAAAATTTGATTACAAGATTCCGGTACAAACATACAGACAGACAGACAGACAGACAGACAGACAAGTCAAGTTAAATAAAAGCATGTAAAAATTACACACATACATGTATAAGGAAAGACACTTTTTGCTTCAACTTTTAACATTTTGCTCATTTGCGGAGGCTCATTTGTAGAGCAACGAAAATTTGTCTCTTCTCAAGTTGTTATTGCACGACTGTTTCGTGGGTTTGCTTAAGGCCTCTACGCAGATGCTAGTACATCGCCCGTACCGTAGAAACTTCATATAAAAATAAGAAGGCTCTAGTCGGGAGAGCCCGACTAGAAGATACCCTGAACCCAGTTGCAATAAATATATATTTAATTTATATAAGACTTTGGTATACTGGCTTAGCTTCCATCGATTAAGTTCAATATCTCCGGTGTTTCTCAACCGATTTGGACGAAATTTTCAGAAAAGTTCTATCATTATCCATTACTTCAACCCTCATTTTTAGATTTTCGATAATTTGCAGCAAACTTGTTCTGCTCATGGTATAGGAGAACTTAAATACTAAATCAGAAGTCTCTAGCTCTTGTAGTCTCTGAGATCCACGCGTTCATACAGACGGACAGACGGACAGACAGACGGACAGACGGACATGTCCGTATCGTCTCGGCTGTTGATGCTGATCAAGAATATATATACTTTATAGGGTCGGAGATGCTTCCTTCATTCATATACGTCGAAGATATTGATGGGCTCAAATCACAGGTATGCGCGTTAGAGGCCAAGCTCTCGACGCAAGCACGTGCTAGTGTAGCTAACGATCTTCGGCTACATGGCGTGCCGGTCACGGAAGGCGAATCGCTAAAAACTTTGTTTAACTCACTGTGCTTTGCCTTGGGGATAGCACCAGCCCCGAAATTAAATGATATTTTTAGGGTCAGACAAGCCAAATCAGCTCACACCATCGCTGACCCTACAATAATAATTAAATTTAACAACACGACGGATAAGCTAACTCTCGCTCGAGCGGCAGGCGAGTTTAGGCGGGCGATAAAACAACAACTAAGCCTGCAGTTGCTAGGCTTTGAATCAACTGCTCAAATATACTTAAACGAGCAGCTTACGAGAGAGGGGTATGCTATATTTAGAGAGGCAATAAAATTAAAAAAACCAAAGCTTCTAACAGCAGTATTCTGCATTCGCGCAGAGGTATATGTAAAGCAGAGTGAGAGAGGAGAGGTGATCTGCGTTGACAGCTTTCAAAAGATTTCACTACTGCAGAGCGCACGGGCCGTCGGGAGTGCTTCGGAGGCAACAGCTTGATAGTTTCACTATCAAATATATAGTATTAATTTATGTTATTTGTAATACATGTCTCTTAAGTGTAATTATTCTCTTATTAATTACCCTTTGTAAATTAAGTGCGCAACTAATTAGTTTTCTCTTATATTTTCTATTAAATGGTAGGTAACTTAAGTTCAACCAAAGCGAACAGCCATGCAATGGTTATGATTCTGGGCAAGCAGAAAATTGGTCTTAAAATGTGTCAATCAATGCACAAAGCTTAGTGAATAAGGTAGAAGAGTTTCGTTATATGTTTGTCAACTCAAATATAGATGTTGTTTGTGTGTCCGAAACGTGGTTTGTCCCAAATTTGAATGATTCTAATATTTTATGTGATGGTTATAATGTTTTCCGCTCAGATCGTATTGGTCATGCAGGGGGAGTGGCAATATTCGTAACTAAAAGACTGAAATGCAAAATAATATTTAAGCAACCATCTGACAGCCAAGTGGAATATATATTTTTAGAGCTTATGAATTTTGACTGTGATATTAAAATGCTAGTCGGCTGTATATGCAGACCACATAAGAATATTGATTACTCTAACCTGATTGATTTAATAACTAACCTAACACTGACGTACACGGACATTATACTAACAGGTGACCTAAATAGTAACATATTAATAGAGCAACATCTACTAAATGAAATGGAATCAATAGGACTGAACCCTGTAAACATAATCTTTCCGACGCATTTTTCGAAGACCACTAACACTTTATTAGATGTAATTTTTGTCAACAAACCAGAAAAAATCCTACTATATGACCAAGTCTCAGTACCTGCTTTTTCAAAACATGATCTCTTATTTTTAACGTATGATATGCAAATTGACAGCAACATACAGACCTTCCAATACAGAGACTTTAAAAACATTGACTACACTAGTTTAATTGAAGATTGTCGTCTCTGTGATTGGAACACTATATATTCCCTCCCGATGGTTGACACCCAACTAAATTTAATGAATTCAAATATTGGCTATTTGTACAATAAATTTGTACCATTTAAAACTAGCACTGTAAAGCCGGTTATCGCGACTTGGTTTAATAGTCAAATATGAAGTGCAATTAAAAAGAGAAATGAGGCTTACGACAAGTGGAAACGCTATAAAATGGAAAGTTGTAATATAATTTTTAAAGCAGCCCGACGTAGAGTTAATACTTTGATATCAAATGCCAAGAGAAACTATTACGGTAATAAATTCAAAAGTGCAATAAACATAAGACAGACTTGGAAAACTTTAAATACCTTAGGGATAGGCAAAACTAAATCTCTTATGAATGACGACCTTGATGTTAACGCCTTAAATCAGCAATTTTTAAACTTAAATATTCCTGTTAGCTCGTGCAATCCATATATTAGTTCTTTCCCGTCTATGAATGTTAATATGTTTGAATTTACTTGTGTGAGTGAATGTGAAGTTTTAGAAGCCATGTTCAGAATTAAATCCAACGCGATCGGGCTTGACGAAATCGACCCAAAATTCATCAAATTATTGCTACCCACAATTATTCAGCATATTATTATATTATCAATACTGTAATAACCTCTTCGACATTCCCAAATTAGTGGAAAGAAGCAAAAATAGTACCAATACCAAAGTTGAATAATGAGTATAGACCAATCTCTATACTGCCATATTTTTCCAAAACATTTGAAAATATAATGGCGAAACAAATAACAACTTTTCTAGGAACACATAAACTTTTAAATAATAAGCAGTCAGGATTCAGAAAAGGTAGAAGCTGTACGACAGTAATTATTAAAATAGTTGAGGACATTAGAACAAAAATGGCCAATAATGAAGTAACCTTTTTAACGCTACTTGACTTTAGTAAGGCTTTTGACACGGTTAACCATGAGATCCTCATAACCACGTTAATAAAATGATATAATTTTTCTTCTAGTGCAAGTAAATTGAAGTCCTCTTACTTGACTAATAGAAAACAAGCAGTAATTGCAAATAAGTCGAGATCTAATGTTCTAGTAAATTCACGTGGTGTTCCTCAGGGATCAGTACTAGGCCCGCTTTTGTTTACAATTTATGTTTATGAACTGCCTAACGTCCTATCTATATGTGATGTCCATATGTATGCTGATGATGTGCAAATGTATGTAAGTCGTTTAAGTTTAAATGTATAGTTATCTATAAAAAGTTCCTGAACACAGACAATTTAAGCAAACTTGTAATTGACAATGCAGAAATCAGCTATGTATATAAGGCAGATAACTTAGGCATTACAATTAACAATACTCTCTCCTGGAGAGACCATACAAACAAAGCTGTAGGAAAGACATACGGTGTCGTACGCCACTTGTCTCTGGCACAACCATTTTTGCCAATCAATATTAAAATGACGGTTGCAAAAGCATTAATTATACCAGTTTTAATGTACGGTATAGACATTTTTTGTAAGTGTGACGCCGCCAGCCAGCAAAAGATGAAAGTAGCCTTTAATAGCATAGCTAGATTTGTGTTTTCACTAAGTCGTACAGACCACGTTACTAGTTTTGCTAATAAAATATTTGACTTGGACATAAATAACTGGACGAATTATAAAATGTTAATACAGCTTCACAAAATTATTTTTACGAAGACTCCTGATTACCTTTTCAATTTGTCGCAGAGGACCAATAATATTGCTTGCTTTAGAACCAGACTCTCTTGTTCTAATAGACACTTCTTTATCTGGGCTGTCCGACTTTGGAATCAGTTACCACCTAACTTGAAAACTATTAGTAGCGCACCATTGTTTAACAATAAATTGAAGAGTTATTTAAAAAATCAAAATATCACTAACTAAACTTTAATAAGCCTGTATTACCAAAATTCCAAATTTATTTATAAGAATAAATGTTTTAAATTATTTGCTTTTTAATGTGATTTGTTTAGTATTTTAAGTTTTAATTAAATTTTAGAGTTTCTTAGGTTAAGTTTAACTGTTCATGTAAAATCTGATGTTGACTAGTGCATTAATTTAAAAGTGTAAAACTTTTAGCACTAGGAATATTTAAATAATAATGATAATAATAAAAATAATAAACGGCATCGAAGTTTTGGAGCCACGCCCACCCATTCCGCCCCCAGCCCCCCGCATTTTGAAATCAGAAAAGCCCATATCTCCCACAGTTTTTGAGCTGGAGTCACCAAACTTGGTGCCAAGATAAGTGATGACGATCCCCTAAAAACTGCATCAAAAGTTTGGATGCCACGCCCACCAATACCGACGTAGCCACCCCCATCTGCCCCAACGCTTCATCAAAAACGGGAGTGCGTGTATTTTCCAGAGTTGTGAAGCTAGAGCCACCAAATTTGGTAGGATGATAGCTGGCAACGACCCCCAAAAATCTGCATCAAAGTTTTGGAACCACGCCCACCCATTTCGCCCCCCTTTCCACACCTTTTACAAATCCTTAGCTAGAGCCAACAAATTTGGTACGAAGTAGCAATTGACATTCCCAAGATCTCATCAAAATTGGATCCACCCACCCTACGCCCCAGCCCCCTCCCACTTTCAAACTTTAGCTAGATCACAAATTGGTACGAAGATAGCAATGACATTCCACAAGATCTGCATCAAAACTTTGGATACCACGCCCACCCATACCACCCCCAGCCCCCCTTTCCACACCTCTTTCAAACTTTGAGCTAGAGTCACCAAATTTGGTATGAAGATAGCAATTGACATTCCACAAAGATCTACATCAAAAATTTGGATTCCACACCCACCCATACCGCCCCCAGCCCCCTCTCCACACATTTTACAAACTTTAGCTAGATTCACAAAATTTGGTATGAAGATAGCAACTGACATTCCACAAAGATCTGCATGAAAAATTTGGATGCCACACCCACCCATAACGCCCCCAGCCCCCCTTTCCCACCTTTTAAAAATTTTGAGCTAGAGTCACCAAATTTGCAACGTAGACAGCTGGTGGAATCCCCATCTGCATCGGATAATCTTTAAGGCAGCGTACACCCCTGCCGCATCCGTACGCATCCCTTTGCAATCAGGCCTGTTTTTACCGGTTTTAATACTGGTATCGAGTATACCGCAGTCGGTTGCGTCCAACTGCAACGTTTCCCCTTGTTTTTTTTTCTATCTTTTAGCTGAATGAGGTCAATAAAAGAATGTGTTTAACGTCATTTGCGAGCTCTGGGCAAAACCACAAAGTGAACACATGCAAAACTTGGCGTGTCGGCCACACCGCGTTATTACACAGACAGTAGAACATTGTAAGATCTGCAGCGATAAGGAGGGCTTACAATGTCAGCTTGGCTTGGATTGAAGCTTTTACAAATCTGAAATGTTTATAGTTTACAATGTCAGCGTGAACAACATGTTCAAATTTTCGAAATTGTAGAACAGCTGTCTATGAGCTATGAACAGCTAATATTTATTTTATGTTTGTGCCAAGAATTTATAAAGTGAATCAAAATGGAGAAAAAACAAGTAATTTTAATTAATTCAATGATGACGCAGGCAGTTCTTGCTGCTGCTGTAGTTGAAGAGGAGAAGCCGCAGAGAAGTGCTCGACAGTGTTGGGCGCGAGAGAATTTGTTGCAGCGGGAACAATGCAATCAGCTGATTCGAACTCAGCTAATACATACGGTTTCAGATTGAGAGACAGAAGCAAAACATTTTCCAATCTCACTCTGACATTGCAAACGCGCCTTTAGCATTGAAATAATAGTTCTGTTTGATAGTAGAAAGTGTATGGTAGTGCAGCGAAGAACAGAAAACGAAAAATACATCCCTGAAAATTTTAAGAGTAAAAAATTGTGCAACTACTATCGCACAAAAAAGGTGTAAGTTAGAGCAAATGAAGCAACAGCTGACTGACATGACTAACATTAGTTAGAATATTGGGTGCGGCAGCTGCTGCTTCCTGCTCTGAATATACAGGTAATTCTCCTACAACGCGGATTCCTATAACGCGTTTTTGCTATAACGCGGTTCCCAAAATGCGGACATTTTTTTTACAACGCTACTCTTACAACGCGATTTTTACAAAAAATTTAATGTATGCAAATTTTTTCAAATATTTACTATTTTAATTTGGAAAAGGTTTTCTTGCCCAAATAAAATTTTTTACATTTTGTTCATACTTTGATACCTATCTATTTTACATCATTGCCACCCTGCACTTGAACATGTGTTAACAAAGTTGAAATCAATTACGTAATTGTGTAGTCTCCTGTCCAACATTTTAAGATCTGTTAAAATAATGTTATACAACAGAGAACTGCAACGAGTGTCAAATTTTTTATCAAGATCGAGTGCGTACTCGAACTCGTTTGTGAACATACAATTTCGAGTAGTGACGGTTCGACACTCTTTTCAAACATAACGAACAAAGCAGCGCCTAAATGTGCCAACAAACGAGTTGTGCCTATTTCGTCCGACCGAGTTTTGTTTTTGTCTATAGGCTCGATCGAGAGCGTCTCGTTTGTAAACGAGTGTCGAACTCGATTGAACATTTTGGCAAAGTGCGTGTAAGTCATTTTGACAAATGTTCGACTAGGTTGTTCAAACGAACTTGAACACACTCGTGACAGCTCTCTGTTATACAGCGACAAAATTAAAACAAGTAAGAAGGCTCTAGTCGGGAGAGCCCGACTAGAAGATACCCTGAACCCAGTTGCAATAAATAAATTAAATTTATAATTGACTCAGGTATACTTACTTAACTTCAATCGATTAAATTCGAGATCTCCGGTGTTTTTTAACCGATTTGGACGAAATTTGCAGAAAAGTTCTATCATAACCCATTACTTCAACCCTCATATTTACATTCGAAAAATTCGATATTTTATTGTTATCGATATTATGTGTATATCGGAAGCCAGAATAGTTATCGATAATTTGAAGCAAGCTTGTTCTGCTCATGGTATAGGAGAACTTAAATACAAAATCTGAAGTCTCTAGCTCTTGTAGTCTCTGAGATTCACGCGTTCATACAGACGGACAGACGGACGGACTGACGGACATGGCTATATCGTCTCGGCTGTTGATGCTGATCAAGAATATATATACTTTATGGGGTCGGAGATGCTTTCTTCTGCCTGTTACATACTTTTGCACAAAACCATTATACCCGTATTTACCCATTTTATGGGTTAAGGGTATAAAAAGGGGTTTCCCTGCAGTTCTCACATCACACAACGATTTAGGCTACTTTCATTTGATGTAGTAATTTTTTTGTTAGTTGTCACCATTGCAAATAAGAGCATCAATCTAAAAACGCTCGTGGAAACTTGCAAAAAATATTCAGTCTGATTCCAGTTAAATTATAAAAAATTTGTGAAACAGTTTTTGCTTTTTTCGTAAAAGAGTTTTGATAAAATTATTTTAAGAATCTTATACTCTTGTAGTTTTTCTCTAACAAAATTTAGTTTCAGAAAATCAAGGTGAATAAGTAAAATTCTTTTAACCCTTAACTTAATTAAAATGTTAATAAATTATTAATTTTAGCCACAAAAATGCCGAATGAAAAAAACGCCGTTAAAACGAAAATTTGTCTCCATTGAATTAAAAATACAAATTTTGAATCGACTTCAAAATCAAGAGAGGATAATTGATATTGCCAGACATTTCAACTTAAATGAGGAAAAATTAGAAGTTCGGTAGCATCTGGATCCTCTGCAGTCGCGAAAATAATTGCTCGTGCTAGATCAAAGATAATGGAGAAAATGAAGCAATCGCTTACATAGAAGACATGACGAAAAAACGATTGCCCTTAGATGAGAATGTAATTAAGCATAAAGCACTAAAAATATTTAATTATTTAAAGAAAATAGGGCAATCGTCAATCGATGAAGACAATCATCAATTCGTAGCTACTAGCTAGTAATGGATGGTTTGAGAAATTCAAAAAAAGACATGCACTTCACAGATGCAGCAGAAAAATATCCAGCTCGGAAAAATTATTAAAGGATTATTTACCTGAACAAGTGTTGAACGCTAATGAGACAGGCTTGTGGTGGAAAAAATGCCTTCAAGAACTTTAATTTCGAAAAAAGAGCTCCTGGCTTTAAAGTTTCGAAAGATCGAATAACATTATTGCTGTGCAGTAATGCGTCTGGTGATTTTATGACCAAGCCGATGTTTATTAACCGATCGTTAAATCCAAGATCTATGAAACATTGCAACAAAAACAACCTTCCAGTGGATTGGAGAGCCAACAAAAATCATGGATGACTGCTAGTTTATTTAATGATTAGTTTTATCATTGCCTTGTTCCTGACGTAGAAAATTATCTAAAAAAAAGAGCTTAGGTTTTTTTTAGCTCAGCAAGTTTTGCTACTTTTAGATAATGCGCCATCCCATTCGACTGATTTAAGTCATCCTAATGTTCAAATCGAATTCTTACCGCCCAACACCACATCGCTATTACAGCCTTTAGATCAGGGAATAATAGCAGCATTCAAAGCTTTCTACATTCGGAAATACTTTGAGTTAATATTAGAGACGATGGAGTCAGCAAATATTACGGTTAAGGAAGTTTAGAAACAATTCACAATTTTAAATTGCGTTGAAATCGTTGACACGTCACTTAAAGAAATTCGTCGTTCAACACCCCTCTCCTTAGACAACTATTCGGCGCCGACCAGGCGTACAACCTTTGACTTCGGGGACGCGAAGAGGATCGGGAGCAGGTACTCACCTGGCTGGGCTAAGGGTAAAACCCGGAAGCTTTACCAAGTGATCACCTAATCCTGTTCGACCCGCTTTTACTCACCGGCCGCGCCTTTTGAACGCGTGTGATGGACCCAGGCAAGGATCTGGGGCGCAC
The DNA here is from genome assembly GCA_030179655.1 of Scaptomyza flava. Classification (NCBI taxonomy): domain Eukaryota; kingdom Metazoa; phylum Arthropoda; class Insecta; order Diptera; family Drosophilidae; genus Scaptomyza; species Scaptomyza flava. The sequence continues at coordinate 65,324,028 of JARNME010000404.1, forward strand.
AGAGTAAGACTCGGATTGCGTCCCAGACTCCCCTAACCGAGCCCACCACAAACTGCAACGCACGGGTATTACCCGGTTGTCGCTACACACGGAACTGGTCAAGAAGCAGACGTCGCAGAATCTAGAGTAAAACTCGGAAGATTCGCTAGTCTGGCTCCTCATGCCGATCCCATGTGGCCCATAGGGTGAGGTGATCCGAAGCCAGAGGCTTCGACTACCTGCTGAAAAGGGAAGAGATGTAATAAAAGAAACACTAACATGGATACAATTAACTTCTTTATTATTTCATACTGAAGGGGTAGGGGAAAGGTATTGGGTCACATTACTACGTTCTTTGCCGTTGTCCAACTTACCCCGCTCTACTGGGCGTATATGTGTGTGGGTGGTGTGTACGAGTGTGTATGTGTGTGTGACCGCCTGGGTGTGTGTTTTTTTTTCTCATGGAACACCATGAAGGGAGTGAATCTTTTAAAGAAACCAGGTGGCCCATACCACCAGGTCTGCAAGATTTCCACGTACTAAACACACCCCACACAACAACACGCCACATCCCAAGGGATCACGATTAAGTATTACTTCTCGGAGATGGGTTGCCTAAAAAAGCCGTCTCCTTATTCGCACGGCGAGACAGGCCATCCTTCTTGCTGACTGGGTATCGCTCAGTGCTTCGCGTCGCTCTCTTTTACACTTTCGGAGATTCTTCTGAATGCAAATGATGCTCTGGACTACCCTTTTCCAATTCGCTTCGGAATTCATCATGTACAACATCAGTTCTTCAACTGGGGTAGAGGTACTGCTCCTGCCAGGTATCTCGGGCCGTGGTACAGGACATGCTCCGGATCTTCCCCACAGCCCGGGCAGACCGGGCATTGCGGCGTCTCCTCGTGCCTGTACTTAATCAAGTATTTCCTATACCCTCCGTGGCCGGTTAGGAACTGCGTCAGATGGAAGTTGAGAGCGCCTCCGCTTCGTTCTATCCACTCCTGGATTCGTGGGATGAGCCTATGCGTCCATCTACCTTTGGTTGAGAAGGTCCACCTGGCCTGCCACATGGCCAGGGAAGCCTGTCTCTCCGACCTCCTAACAGATTCGGGCGGTGCGATGCCTCCCATAGACTTCCGCCAGGCGTGAATTTCCGTCATCTCGCGGGCTAGTAGGTCCACAGGCATCATATTCGCTAACACAAGTGCTGCGTCATCCGAAACTGTACGGAATCCCGAGATCACTCTTAGTGCGCTAAGTCGGTACGGCGCTGCCAGTTTCCTCCGAAGGCTCATATTTCCGTCCATCGGTGCAGCATACAAAGCAACTGACGCCACTACTTTTCCAAGAAGTGGTCGCCTTTCACCTTTGGGTCCTCCTAGGTTTGGCAGCATCCGAGAGAGAGCTGCCTGTAATTTTGCTGCCTTCATACCGACATACTCGATGTGAGGCCGGTGACCCAGCCTGTTATCCAGTATAACTCCTAGGTACTTGAGGTATGGCTTGGATTTGATGGTAACATTACCAACCTCCACCTCCATAAATTCAGTCTTTTTCCTGCTCGTTATCAGAACTGCCTCTTTCTTGTGCTCTGCTAGTTCCAGGCTTGCAGCCCGCATCCATGATGCTATTATCTTAATAGCTCCATTAGCCGCCTTGTCTACTTCTCGAATATGTTTTGCCACCACTACGAGGGCCAGGTCATCTGCAAATCCAATAAGCTTACATCCCTGTGGCAGGCGCAGTCTGAGTACTTCGTCGTACATCACGTTCCGCAGGATGGGTCCCAATACTGAGCCCTGTGGAACACCTGCAGTGACGTTAAATCGCTTAATTCCATCCTTTGTGTCGTATTCCAAAGTCCTGTCTGAAAGAAAACTCGTTAGAATTATCATTAGATAGGGCGGTATTCCAATTCTTCTAAGGGCATTTAGGATGCGCGTCCAGCTCGCCGAGTTGAACGCGTTCCGAATTTCCAACGTTTTTACTGCGCAATATTCCTTTTCGCCCCATCTCCATCTTATCCCTTCAATCGCTTTCGTTGCGATGTCGACCACTGCCTTGATCGCGTCCACCGTTGACCGTGCCTTGCCCCAACGCTTCGTCAAAAACGGGAGTGCGTGTATCTTCCAGAGTTGTGAAGCTAGAGCCACCAAATTTGGTAGGATGATAGCTGGCACCGACCCCCAAAAATCTGCATCAAAGTTTTGGAGCCACGCCCACCCATTTCGCCCCCCTTTCCACACCTTTTACAAACCCTTAGCTAGAGCCAACAAATTTGGTACGAAGGTAGCAATTGACATTCCACAAAGATCTACATCAAAAATTTGGATTCCACACCCACCCATACCGCCCCCAGCCCCCTCTCCACACATTTTACAAACTTTAGCTAGATTCACAAAATTTGGTACGAAGATAGCAACTGACATTCCACAAAGATCTGCATCAAAACTTTGGATACCACGCCCACCCATACCACCCCCAGCCCCCCTTTCCACACCTCTTTCAAACTTTGAGCTAGAGTCACCAAATTTGGTATGAAGATAGCAATTGACATTCCACAAAGATCTACATCAAAAATTTGGATTCCACACCCACCCATACCGCCCCCAGCCCCCTCTCCACACATTTTACAAACTTTAGCTAGATTCACAAAATTTGGTACGAAGATAGCAACTGACATTCCACAAAGATCTGCATGAAAAATTTGGATGCCACACCCACCCATAACGCCCCCAGCCCCCCTTTCCCACCTTTTAAAAATTTTGAGCTAGAGTCACCAAATTTGCAACGTAGACAGCTGGTGGAATCCCCATCTGCATCGGATAATCTTTAAGGCAGCGTACACCCCTGCCGCAGCCGTACGCATCCCTTTGCAATCAGGCCTGTTTTTACCGGTTTTAATACTGGTATCGAGTATACCGCAGTCGGTTGCGTCCAACTGCAACGTTTCCCCTTGTTTTTTTTTCTATCTTTTAGCTGAGGGAGGGCAATAAAAGAATGTGTTTAACGTCATTTGCGAGCTCTGGGCAAAACCACAAAGTGAACAAATGCAAAACTTGGCGTGTCGGCCACACCGCGTTATTACACAGACAGTAGAACATTGTAAGATCTGCAGCGATAAGGAGGGCTTACAATGTCAGCTTGGCTTGGATTGAAGCTTTTACAAATCTGTAATGTTTATAGTTTACAATGTCAGCGTGAACAACATGTTCAATTTTCGAAATTGTAGAACAGCTGTCTATGAGCTATGAACAGCTTATTTTATGTTTGTGCCAAGAATTTATAAAGTGAATCAAAATGGAGAAAAAACAAGTAATTTTAATTAATTCAATGATGACGCAGGCAGTTCTTGCTGCTGCTGTAGTTGAAGAGGAGAAGCCGCAGAGAAGTGCTCGACGGTGTTGGGCGCGAGAGCATTTGTTGCAGCGGGAACAATGCAATCAGCTGATTCGAACTCAGCTAATACATACGGTTTCAGATTGAGAGACAGAAGCAAAACATTTTCCAATCTCACTCTGACATTGCAAACGCGCCTTTAGCATTGAAATAATAGTTCTGTTTGATAGTAGAAAGTGTATGGTAGTGCAGCGAAGAACAGAAAACGAAAAATACATCCCTGAAAATTTTAAGAGTAAAAAATTGTGCAACTACTATCGCACAAAAAAGGTGTAAGTTAGAGCAAATGAAGCAACAGCTGACTGACATGACTAACATTAGTTAGAATATTGGGTGCGGCAGCTGCTGCTTCCTGCTCTGAATATACAGGTAATTCTCCTACAACGCGGATTCCTATAACGCGTTTTTGCTATAACGCGGTTCCCAAAATGCGGACATTTTTTTTACAACGCTACTCTTACAACGCGATTTTTACAAAAAATTTAATGTATGCAAATTTTTTCAAATATTTACTATTTTAATTTGGAAAAGGTTTTCTTGCCCAAATAAAATTTTTTACATTTTGTTCATACTTTGATACCTATCTATTTTACATCATTGCCACCCTGCACTTGAACATGTGTTAACAAAGTTGAAATCAATTACGTAATTGTGTAGTCTCTTGTCCAACATTTTAAGATCTGTTAAAATAATGTTATACAACAGAGAACTGCAACGAGTGTCAAATTTTTTATCAAGATCGAGTGCGTAATCGAACTCGTTTGTGAACATACAATTTCGAGTAGTGACGGTTCGACACTCTTTTTAAACATAACGAACAAAGCAGCGCCTAAATGTGCCAACAAACGAGTTGTGCCTATTTCGTCCGACCGAGTTTTGTTTTTGTCTATAGGCTTGATCGAGAGCGTCTCGTTTGTAAACGAGTGTCGAACTCGATTGAACATTTTGGCAAAGTGCGTGTAAGTCATTTTGACAAATGTTCGACTAGGTTGTTCAAACGAACTTGAACACACTCGTGACAGCTCTCTGTTATACAGCGACAAAATTAAAACAAGTAAGAAGTCTCTAGTCGGGAGAGCCCGACTAGAAGATACCCTGAACCCAGTTGCAATAAATAAATTAAATTTATAATTGACTCAGGTATACTTACTTAACTTCAATCGATTAAATTCGAGATCTCCGGTGTTTTTTAACCGATTTGGACGAAATTTGCAGAAAAGTTCTATCATAACCCATTACTTCAACCCTCATATTTACATTCGAAAAATTCGATATTTTATTGTTATCGATATTATGTGTATATCGGAAGCCAGAATAGTTATCGATAATTTGAAGCAAGCTTGTTCTGCTCATGGTATAGGAGAACTTAAATACAAAATCTGAAGTCTCTAGCTCTTGTAGTCTCTGAGATTCACGCGTTCATACAGACGGACAGACGGACGGACTGACGGACATGGCTATATCGTCTCGGCTGTTGATGCTGATCAAGAATATATATACTTTATGGGGTCGGAGATGCTTTCTTCTGCCTGTTACATACTTTTGCACAAAACCATTATACCCGTATTTACCCATTTTATGGGTTAAGGGTATAAAAAGGGGTTTCCCTGCAGTTCTCACAACGATTTAGGCTACTTTCATTTGATGTAGTAATTTTTTTGTTAGTTGTCACCATTGCAAATAAGAGCATCAATCTAAAAACGCTCGTGGAAACTTGCAAAAAATATTCAGTCTGATTCCAGTTAAATTATAAAAAATTTGTGAAACAGTTTTTGCTTTTTTCGTAAAAGAGTTTTGATAAAATTATTTTAAGAATCTTATACTCTTGTAGTTTTTCTCTAACAAAATTTAGTTTCAGAAAATCAAGGTGAATAAGTAAAATTCTTTTAACCCTTAACTTAATTAAAATGTTAATAAATTATTAATTTTAGCCACAAAAATGCCGAATGAAAAAAACGCCGTTAAAACGAAAATTTGTCTCCATTGAATTAAAAATACAAATTTTGAATCGACTTCAAAATCAAGAGAGGATAATTGATATTGCCAGACATTTCAACTTAAATGAGGAAAAATTAGAAGTTCGGTAGCATCTGGATCCTCTGCAGTCGCGAAAATAATTGCTCGTGCTAGATCAAAGATAATGGAGAAAATGAAGCAATCGCTTACATAGAAGACATGACGAAAAAACGATTGCCCTTAGATGAGAATGTAATTAAGCATAAAGCACTAAAAATATTTAATTATTTAAAGAAAATAGGGCAATCGTCAATCGATGAAGACAATCATCAATTCGTAGCTACTAGCTAGTAATGGATGGTTTGAGAAATTCAAAAAAAGACATGCACTTCACAGATGCAGCAGAAAAATATCCAGCTCGGAAAAATTATTAAAGGATTATTTACCTGAACAAGTGTTGAACGCTAATGAGACAGGCTTGTGGTGGAAAAAATGCCTTCAAGAACTTTAATTTCGAAAAAAGAGCTCCTGGCTTTAAAGTTTCGAAAGATCGAATAACATTATTGCTGTGCAGTAATGCGTCTGGTGATTTTATGACCAAGCCGATGTTTATTAACCGATCGTTAAATCCAAGATCTATGAAACATTGCAACAAAAACAACCTTCCAGTGGATTGGAGAGCCAACAAAAAATCATGGATGACTGCTAGTTTATTTAATGATTAGTTTTATCATTGCCTTGTTCCTGACGTAGAAAATTATCTAAAAAAAAGAGCTTAGGTTTTTTTTAGCTCAGCAAGTTTTGCTACTTTTAGATAATGCGCCATCCCATTCGACTGATTTAAGTCATCCTAATGTTCAAATCGAATTCTTACCGCCCAACACCACATCGCTATTACAGCCTTTAGATCAGGGAATAATAGCAGCATTCAAAGCTTTCTACATTCGGAAATACTTTGAGTTAATATTAGAGACGATGGAGTCAGCAAATATTACGGTTAAGGAAGTTTAGAAACAATTCACAATTTTAAATTGCGTTGAAATCGTTGACACGTCACTTAAAGAAATTCGTCGTTCAACACCCCTCTCCTTAGACAACTATTCGGCGCCGACCAGGCGTACAACCTTTGACTTCGGGGACGCGAAGAGGATCGGGAGCAGGTACTCACCTGGCTCGGCTAAGGGTAAAACCCGGAAGCTTTACCAAGTGATCACCTAATCCTGTTCGACCCGCTTTTACTCACCGGCCGCGCCTTTTGAACGCGTGTGATGGACCCAGGCAAGGATCTGGGGCGCACAGAGTAAGACTCGGATTGCGTCCCAGACTCCCCTAACCGAGCCCACCACAAACTGCAACGCACGGGTATTACCCGGTTGTCGCTACACACGGAACTGGTCAAGAAGCAGACGTCGCAGAATCTAGAGTAAAACTCGGAAGATTCGCTAGTCTGGCTCCTCATGCCGATCCCATGTGGCCCATAGGGTGAGGTGATCCGAAGCCAGAGGCTTCGACTACCTGCTGAAAAGGGAAGAGATGTAATAAAAGAAACACTAACATGGATACAATTAACTTCTTTATTATTTCATACTGAAGGGGTGGGGGAAAGGTATTGGGTCACATTGCTACGTTCTTTGCCGTTGGCCAACTTACCCCGCTCTACTGGGCGTATATGTGTGTGGGTGGTGTGTACGAGTGTGTATGTGTGTGTGACCGCCTGGGTGTGTGTTTTTTTTTCTCATGGAACACCATGAAGGGAGTGAATCTTTTAAAGAAACCAGGTGGCCCATACCACCAGGTCTGCAAGATTCCCACGTACTAAACACACCCCACACAACAACACGCCACATCCCAAGGGATCACGATTAAGTATTACTTCTCGGAGATGGGTTGCCTAAAAAAGCCGTCTCCTTATTCGCACGGCGAGACAGGCCATCCTTCTTGCTGACTGGGTATCGCTCAGTGCTTCGCGTCGCTCTCTTTCACACTTTCGGAGATCCTTCTGAATGCAAATGATGCTCTGGACTACCCTTTTCCAATTCGCTTCGGAATTCATCATGTACAACATCAGTTCTTCAACTGGGGGTAGAGGTACTGCTCCTGCCAGGTATCTCGGGACGTGGTACAGGACATGCTCCGGATCTTCCCCACTGCCCGGGCAGACCGGGCATTGCGGTGTCTCCTCGTGCCTGTACTTAATCAAGTATTTCCTATACCCTCCGTGGCCGGTTAGGAACTGCGTCAGATGGAAGTTGAGAGCGCCTCCGCTTCGTTCTATCCACTCCTGGATTCGTGGGATGAGCCTATGCGTCCATCTACCTTTGGTTGAGAAGGTCCACCTGGCCTGCCACATGGCCAGGGAAGCCTGTCTCTCCGACCTCCTAACAGATTCGGGCGGTGCGATGCCTCCCATAGACTTCCGCCAGGCGTGAATTTCCGTCATCTCGCGGGCTAGTAGGTCCACAGGCATCATATTCGCTAACACAAGTGCTGCGTCATCCGAAACTGTACGGAATCCCGAGATCACTCTTAGTGCGCTAAGTCAGTACGGCGCTGCCAGTTTCCTCCGAAGGCTCATATTTCCGTCCAGGGCTGCCGCCCAAATCGGTGCAGCATACAAAGCAACTGACGCCACTACTTTTCCAAGAAGTGGTCGCCTTTCACCTTTGGGTCCTCCTAGGTTTGGCAGCATCCGAGAGAGAGCTGCCTGTAATTTTGCTGCCTTCATACCGACATACTCGATGTGAGGCCGGTGACCCAGCCTGTTATCCAGTATAACTCCTAGGTACTTGAGGTATGGCTTGGATTTGATGGTAACATTACCAACCTCCACCTCCATAAATTCAGTCTTTTTCCTGCTCGTTATCAGAACTGCCTCTTTCTTGTGCTCTGCTAGTTCCAGGCTTGCAGCCCGCATCCATGATGCTATTATCTTAATAGCTCCATTAGCCGCCTTGTCTACTTCTCGAATATGTTTTGCCACCACTACGAGGGCCAGGTCATCTGCAAATCCAATAAGCTTACATCCCTGTGGCAGGCGCAGTCTGAGTACTTCGTCGTACATCACGTTCCGCAGGATGGGTCCCAATACTGAGCCCTGTGGAACACCTGCAGTGACGTTAAATCGCTTAATTCCATCCTTTGTGTCGTATTCCAAAGTCCTGTCTGAAAGAAAACTCGTTAGAATTATCATTAGATAGGGCGGTATTCCAATTCTTCTAAGGGCATTTAGGATGCGCGTCCAGCTCGCCGAGTTGAACGCGTTCCGAATTTCCAACGTTTTTACTGCGCAATATTCCTTTTCGCCCCATCTCCATCTTATCCCTTCAATCGCTTTCGTTGCGATGTCGACCACTGCCTTGATCGCGTCCACCGTTGACCGTGCCTTGCCCCAACGCTTCGTCAAAAACGGGAGTGCGTGTATCTTCCAGAGTTGTGAAGCTAGAGCCACCAAATTTGGTAGGATGATAGCTGGCAACGACCCCCAAAAATCTGCATCAATGTTTTGGAGCCACGCCCACCCATTTCGCCCCCCTTTCCACACCTTTTACAAATCCTTAGCTAGAGCCAACAAATTTGGTACGAAGATAGCAATTGACATTCCACATAGATCTGCATCAAAACTTTGGATACCTCGCCCACCCATACCACCCCAGCCACCCCTTCCCCACATTTTACAAACTTCGAGCTAGATTCACCAAATTTGGTATGAAGATAACAATTGACATTCCACAAAGATCTGCATAAAAATTTGGATGCAATTCCACCCATACCACCCCCAGCCCCCCTTTCCACACCTCTTTCAAACTTTGAGCTAGAGTCACCAAATTTGGTATGAAAATAGCAATTGACATTCCACAAAGATCTACATCAAAAATTTGGATTCCACACCCACCCATACCGCCCCCAGCCCCCTCTCCACACATTTTACAAACTTTAGCTAGATTCACAAAATTTGGTATGAAGATAGCAACTGACATTCCACAAAGATCTGCATGAAAAATTTGGATGCCACACCCACCCATAACGCCCCCAGCCCCCCTTTCCCACCTTTTAAAAGTTTTGAGCTAGAGTCACCAAATTTGCAACGTAGACAGCTGGTGGAATCCCCATCTGCATCGGATAATCTTTAAGGCAGCGTACACCCCTGCCGCATCCGTACGCATCCCTTTGCAATCAGGCCTGTTTTTACCGGTTTTAATACTGGTATCGAGTATACCGCAGTCGGTTGCGTCCAACTGCAACGTTTCCCCTTGTTTTTTTTTCTATCTTTTAGCTGAAGGAGGGCAATAAAAGAATGTGTTTAACGTCATTTGCGAGCTCTGGGCAAAACCACAAAGTGAACAAATGCAAAACTTGGCGTGTCGGCCACACCGCGTTATTACACAGACAGTAGAACATTGTAAGATCTGCAGCGATAAGGAGGGCTTACAATGTCAGCTTGGCTTGGATTGAAGCTTTTACAAATCTGAAATGTTTATAGTTTACAATGTCAGCGTGAACAACATGTTCGAATTTTCGAAATTGTAGAACAGCTGTCTATGAGCTATGAACAGCTAATATTTATTTTATGTTTGTGCCAAGAATTTATAAAGTGAATCAAAATGGAGAAAAAACAAGTAATTTTAATTAATTCAATGATGACGCAGGCAGTTCTTGCTGCTGCTGTAGTTGAAGAGGAGAAGCCGCAGAGAAGTGCTCGACGGTGTTGGGCGCGAGAGCATTTGTTGCAGCGGGAACAATGCAATCAGCTGATTCGAACTCAGCTAATACATACGGTTTCAGATTGAGAGACAGAAGCAAAACATTTTCCAATCTCACGCTGACATTGCAAACGCGCCTTTAGCATTGAAATAATAGTTCTGTTTGATCGTAGAAAGTGTATGGTAGTGCAGCGAAGAACAGAACACGAAAAATACAACCCTGAAAATTTTAAGAGTAAAAAATTGTGCAACTACTATCGCTGACTGACATGACTAACATTAGTTAGAATATTGGGTGCGGCAGCTGCTGCTTCCTGCTCTGAATATACAGGTAATTCTCCTACAACGCGGGTTCCTATAACGCGTTTTTGCTATAACGCGGTTCCCAAAATGCGGACATTTTTTTTACAACGCTACACTTATCTATTTCATATCATTGCCACCCTGCACTTGAACATGTGTTAACAAAGTTGAAATCAATTACGTAATTGTGTAGTCTCTTGTCCAACATTTTAAGATCTGTTAAAATAATGTTATACAACAGAGAACTGCAACGAGTGTCAAATTTTTTATCAAGCTCGAGTGCGTACTCGAACTCGTTTGTGAACATACAATTTCGAGTAGTGACGGCTCGACACTCTTTTTAAACATAACGAACAAAGCAGCGCCTAAATGTGCCAACAAACGAGTTGTGCCTATTTCGTCCGACCGAGTTTTGTTTTTGTCTATAGGCTCGATCGAGAGCGTCTCGTTTGTAAACGAGTGTCAAACTCGATTGAACATTTTGGCAAAGTGCGTGTAAGTCATTTTGACAAATGTTCGACTATGTTGTTCAAACGAACTTGAACACACTCGTGACAAAATTAAAACAAGTAAGAAGGCTCTAGTCGGGAGAGCCCGACTAGAAGATACCCTGAACCCAGTTGCAATAAATAAATTAAATTTATAATTGACTCAGGTATACTTACTTAACTTCAATCGATTAAATTCGAGATCTCCGGTGTTTTTTAACCGATTTGGACGAAATTTGCAGAAAAGTTCTATCATAACCCATTACTTCAACCCTCATATTTACATTCGAAAAATTCGATATTTTATTGTTATCGATATTATGTGTATATCGGAAGCCAGAATAGTTATCGATAATTTGAAGCAAGCTTGTTCTGCTCATGGTATAGGAGAACTTATATACAAAATCTGAAGTCTCTAGCTCTTGTAGTCTCTGAGATTCACGCGTTCATACAGACGGACAGACGGACGGACTGACGGACATGGCTATATCGTCTCGGCTGTTGATGCTGATCAAGAATATATATACTTTATGGGGTCGGAGATGCTTTCTTCTGCCTGTTACATACTTTGCACAAAACCATTATACCCTTATTTACCCATTTTATGGGTTAAGGGTATAAAAAGGGGTTTCCCTGCAGTTCTCACATCACACAACGATTTAGGCTACTTTCATTTGATGTAGTAATTTTTTTGTTAGTTGTCACCATTGCAAATAAGAGCATCAATCTAAAAACGCTCGTGGAAACTTGCAAAAAAATATTCAGTCTGATTCCAGTTAAATTATAAAAAATTTGTGAAACAGTTTTTGCTTTTTTCGTAAAAGAGTTTTGATAAAATTATTTTAAGAATCTTATACTCTTGTAGTTTTTCTCTAACAAAATTTAGTTTCAGAAAATCAAGGTGAATAAGTAAAATTCTTTTAACCCTTAACTTAATTAAAATGTTAATAAATTATTAATTTTAGCCACAAAAATGCCGAATGAAAACGAAAATTTTTATCCATTGAATTAAAAATACAAATTTTGAATCGACTTCAAAATCAAGAGAGGATAATTGATATTGCCAGACATTTCAACTTAAATGAGGAAAAATTAGAAGTTCGGTAGCATCTGGATCCTCTGCAGTCGCGAAAATAATTGCTCGTGCTAGATCAAAGATAATGGAGAAAATGAAGCAATCGCTTACATAGAAGACATGACGAAAAAACGATTGCCCTTAGATGAGAATGTAATTAAGCATAAAGCACTAAAAATATTTAATTATTTAAAGAAAATAGGGCAATCGTCAATCGATGAAGACAATCATCAATTCGTAGCTACTAGCTAGTAATGGATGGTTTGAGAAATTCAAAAAAAGACATGCACTTCACAGATGCAGCAGAAAAATATCCAGCTCGGAAAAATTATTAAAGGATTATTTACCTGAACAAGTGTTGAACGCTAATGAGACAGGCTTGTGGTGGAAAAAATGCCTTCAAGAACTTTAATTTCGAAAAAAGAGCTCCTGGCTTTAAAGTTTCGAAAGATCGAATAACATTATTGCTGTGCAGTAATGCGTCTGGTGATTTTATGACCAAGCCGATGTTTATTAACCGATCGTTAAATCCAAGATCTATGAAACATTGCAACAAAAACAACCTTCCAGTGGATTGGAGAGCCAACAAAAAATCATGGATGCCTGCTAGTTTATTTAATGATTAGTTTTATCATTGCCTTGTTCCTGACGTAGAAAATTATCTAAAAAAAGCTTAGGTTTTTTTAGCTTAGCAAGTTTTGCTACTTTTAGATAATGCGCCATCCCATTCGACTGATTTAAGTCATCCTAATGTTCAAATCGAATTCTTACCGCCCAACACCACATCGCTATTACAGCCTTTAGATCAGGGAATAATAGCAGCATTCAAAGCTTTCTACATTCGGAAATACTTTGAGTTAATATTAGAGAAGATGGAGTCAGCAAATATTACGGTTAAAGAAGTTTAGAAACAATTCACAATTTTAAATTGCGTTGAAATCGTTGACACGTCACTTAAAGAAATTCGTCGTTCAACACCCCTCTCCTTAGACAACTATTCGGCGCCGACCAGGCGTACAACCTTTGACTTCGGGGACGCGAAGAGGATCGGGTGCAGGTACTCACCTGGCTCGGCTAAGGGTAAAACCCGGAAGCTTTACCAAGTGATCACCTAATCCTGTTCGACCCGCTTTTACTCACCGGCCGCGCCTTTTGAACGCGTGTGATGGACCCAGGCAAGGATCTGGGGCGCACAGAGTAAGACTCGGATTGCGTCCCAGACTCCCCTAACCGAGCCCACCACAAACTGCAACGCACGGGTATTACCCGGTTGTCGCTACACACGGAACTGGTCAAGAAGCAGACGTCGCAGAATCTAGAGTAAAACTCGGAAGATTCGCTAGTCTGGCTCCTCATGCCGATCCCATGTGGCCCATAGGGTGAGGTGATCCGAAGCCAGAGGCTTCGACTACCCGCTGAAAAGGGAAGAGATGTAATAAAAGAAACACTAACATGGATACATTTAACTTCTTTATTATTTCATACTGAAGGGGTGGGGGAAAGGTATTGGGTCACATTGCTACGTTCTTTGCCGTTGGCCAACTTACCCCGCTCTACTGGGCGTATATGTGTGTGGGTGGTGTGTACGAGTGTGTATGTGTGTGTGACCGCCTGGGTGTGTGTTTTTTTTTCTCATGGAACACCATGAAGGGAGTGAATCTTTTAAAGAAACCAGGTGGCCCATACCACCAGGTCTGCAAGATTTCCACGTACTAAACACACCCCACACAACAACACGCCACATCCCAAGGGATCACGATTAAGTATTACTTCTCGGAGATGGGTTGCCTAAAAAAGCCGTCTCCTTATTCGCCCAGTACACGGGCCATCCTTCTTGCTGACTGGGTATCGCTCAGTGCTTCGCGTCGCTCTCTTTCACACTTTCGGAGATCCTTCTGAATGCAAATGATGCTCTGGACTACCCTTTTCCAATTCGCTTCGGAATTCATCATGTACAGCATCAGTTCTTCAACTGGGGGTAGAGGTACTGCTCCTGCCAGGTATCTCGGGACGTGGTACAGGACATGCTCCGGATCTTCCCCACAGCCCGGGCAGACCGGGCATTGCGGCGTCTCCTCGTGCCTGTACTTAATCAAGTATTTCCTATACCCTCCGTGGCCGGTTAGGAACTGCGTCAGATGGAAGTTGAGAGCGCCTCCGCTTCGTTCTATCCACTCCTGGATTCGTGGGATGAGCCTATGCGTCCATCTACCTTTGGTTGAGAAGGTCCACCTGGCCTGCCACATGGCCAGGGAAGCCTGTCTCTCCGACCTCCTAACAGATTCGGGCGGTGCGATGCCTCCCATAGACTTCCGCCAGGCGTGAATTTCCGTCATCTCGCGGGCTAGTAGGTCCACAGGCATCATATTCGCTAACACAAGTGCTGCGTCATCCGAAACCGTACGGAATTCCGAGATCACTCTTAGTGCGCTAAGTCGGTACGGCGCTGCCAGTTTCCTCCGAAGGCTCATATTTCCGTCCAGGGCAGCCCAAATCGGTGCAGCATTCGAAGCAACTGACGCCACTACTTTTCCAAAAAGTAGTCGCCTTCCACCCTTGGGTCCTCCTAGGTTTGGCAGCATCCGAGAGAGAGCTGCCTGTAATTTTGCTGCCTTCATACCGACATACTCGATGTGAGGCCGGTAACCCAGCCTGTTATCCAGTATAAATCCTAGGTACTTGAGGTATGGCTTGGATTTGATGGTAACATTACCAACCTCCACCTCCATAAATTCAGTCTTTTTCCTGCACGTTATCAGAACTGCCTCTTTCTTGTGGTCTGCTAGGAACTAGCTTGCAGCCCGCATCCATGATGCTATTATCTTAATAGATCCATTAGCTGCTTGTCTACTTCTCGAATATGTTTTGCCACCACTACGAGGGCCAGGTCATCTGCAAATCCAATAAGCTTACATCCCTGTGGCAGGCGCAGTCTGAGTACTTCGTCGTATATCATGTTCTACAGGAGGGGTCCCAATACTGAGCCCTGTGGAACACCTGCAGTGACGTTAAATCGCTTAATTCCATCCTTTGTGTCGTATTCCAAAGTCCTGTCTGAAAGAAAACTCGTTAGAATTATCATTAGATAGGGCGGTATTCCAATTCTTCTAAGGGCATTTAGGATGCGCGTCCAGCTCGCCGAGTTGAACGCGTTCCGAATTTCCAACGTTTTTACTGCGCAATATTCCTTTTCGCCCCATCTCCATCTTATCCCTTCAATCGGTTTCGTTGCGATGTCGACCACTGCCTTGATCGCGTCCACCGTTGACCGTGCCTTGCGGAATCCGAATTGGGCTTCCGAAAGTGCGTGTCTGGCGTCCAGGATATTAAGCAGTTTTGCTTATATGATTTTTTCCAGGATATATCCCGCCGTGTCGAGCGGACAAATCGGTCTGAAGCCCGGTGGTTCTTCGACTTGCTTGTCTCCCTTTGGCAACAGGATGAGTCGCTGGACTTTCCATACTATTGGGAATACTCCCTCCTGGACACAGCGAGTGTAAGTGTCCGCAAATTCCTGGGGCCTTGCGGCTATTGCAAGCCTTAGCACTTTGTTTGGTATACCGTCAGGCCCTGGGGTCTTTCGATCATCAATCTGTCTACTTGCCGCCGTCACCTCGTCAGTCGTCACCGGGCTTATGTGCTCCGAGTCAAGTGGGGCGCTTTCCAACTGCACCCGTGGTTGCTGTAGGAACAGAGCCACTACGATTCTTCGTAGCTCCACTGGGAATGTAGTCCTTAGCGTGGATTGGCTCTTAATCTTTTTGGTAACCACCTTATAGGCAGTTCCCCATGGGTTGATGTCGGCCTCTACGCATATCTGGCGAAAGCAATTGGCTTTACTGCGCTTGATGCTAAGCTTCAGATCTCGCTTAGCCCTCTGGAAGTCGTCGGCTCTACTGTCAAAGTCCGGGCGGATTGAAGCTTTTACAAATCTGAAATGTTTATAGTTTACAATGTCAGCGTGAAAAACATGTTCGAATTTTCGAAATCGTAGAACAGCTGTCTATGAGCTATGAACAGCTAATATTTATTTTATGTTTGTGCGAAGAATTTATAAAGTGAATCAAAATGGAGAAAAAACAAGTAATTTTAATTAATTCAATGATGACGCAGGCAGTTCTTGCTGCTGGTGTAGTTGAAGAGGAGAAGCCGCAGAGAAGTGCTCGACAGTGTTGGGCGCGAGAGCATTTGTTGCAGCGGGAACAATGCAACCAGCTGATTCGAACTCAGCTAATACATACGGTTTCAGATTGAGAGACAGAAGCAAAACATTTTCCAATCTCACGCTGACATTGCAAACGCGCCTTTAGCATTGAAATAATAGTTCTGTTTGATAGTAGAAAGTGTATGGTAGTGCAGCGAAGAACAGAAAACGAAAAATACAACCCTGAAAATTTTAAGAGTAAAAAATTGTGCAACTACTATCGCTGACTGACATGACTAACATTAGTTAGAATATTGGGTGCGGCAGCTGCTGCTTCCTGCTCTGAATATACAGGTAATTCTCCTACAACGCGGGTTCCTATAACGCGTTTTTGCTATAACGCGGTTCCCAAAATGCAGACATTTTTTTTACAACGCTACACTTATCTATTTCATATCATTGCCACCCTGCACTTGAACATGTGTTAACAAAGTTGAAATCAATTACGTAATTGTGTAGTCTCCTGTCCAACATTTTAAGATCTGTTAAAATAATGTTATACAACAGAGAACTGCAACGAGTGTCAAATTTTTTATCAAGCTCGAGTGCGTACTCGAACTCGTTTGTGAACATACAATTTCGAGTAGTGACGGCTCGACACTCTTTTTAAACATAACGAACAAAGCAGCGCCTAAATGTGCCAACAAACGAGTTGTGCCTATTTCGTCCGACCGAGTTTTGTTTTTGTCTATAGGCTCGATCGAGAGCGTCTCGTTTGTAAACGAGTGTCAAACTCGATTGAACATTTTGGCAAAGTGCGTGTAAGTCATTTTGACAAATGTTCGACTAGGTTGTTCAAACGAACTTGAACACACTCGTGACAAAATTAAAACAAGTAAGAAGGCTCTAGTCGGGAGAGCCTGACTAGAAGATACCCTGAACCCAGTTGCAATAAATAAATTAAATTTATAATTGACTCAGGTATACTTACTTAACTTCAATCGATTAAATTCGAGATCTCCGGTGTTTTTTAACCGATTTGTACGAAATTTTCAGAAAAGTTCTATCATAACCCATTACTTTAACCCTCATATTTACATTCGAAAAATTCGATATTTTATTGTTATCGATATTATGTGTATATCGGAAGCCAGAATAGTTATCGATAATTTGAAGCAAGCTTGTTCTGCTCATGGTATAGGAGAACTTATATACAAAATCTGAAGTCTCTAGCTCTTGTAGTCTCTGAGATTCACGCGTTCATACAGACGGACAGACGGACGGACTGACGGACATGGCTATATCGTCTCGGCTGTTGATGCTGATCAAGAATATATATACTTTATGGGGTCGGAGATGCTTTCTTCTGCCTGTTACATACTTTGCACAAAACCATTATACCCGTATTTACCCATTTTATGGGTTAAGGGTATAAAAAGGGGTTTCCCTGCAGTTCTCACATCACACAACGATTTAGGCTACTTTCATTTGATGTAGTAGTTTTTTTGTTAGTTGTCACCATTGCAAATAAGAGCATCAACTAAAAACGCTCGTGGAAACTTGCAAAAAAATATTCAGTCTGATTCCAGTTAAATTATAAAAAATTTGTGAAACAGTTTTTGCTTTTTTCGTAAAAGAGTTTTGATAAAATTATTTTAAGAATCTTATACTCTTGTAGTTTTTCTCTAACAAAATTTAGTTTCAGAAAATCAAGGTGAATAAGTAAAATTCTTTTAACCCTTAACTTAATTAAAATGTTAATAAATTATTAATTTTAGCCACAAAAATGCCGAATGAAAAAAACGCCGTTAAAACGAAAATTTGTCTCCATTGAATTAAAAATACAAATTTTGAATCGACTTCAAAATCAAGAGAGGATAATTGATATTGCCAGACATTTCAACTTAAATGAGGAAAAATTAGAAGTTCGGTAGCATCTGGATCCTCTGCAGTCGCGAAAATAATTGCTCGTGCTAGATCAAAGATAATGGAGAAAATGAAGCAATCGCTTACATAGAAGACATGACGAAAAAACGATTGCCCTTAGATGAGAATGTAATTAAGCATAAAGCACTAAAAATATTTAATTATTTAAAGAAATAGGGCAATCGTCAATCGATGAAGACAATCATCAATTCGTAGCTACTAGCTAGTAATGGATGGTTTGAGAAATTCAAAAAAAGACATGCACTTCACAGATGCAGCAGAAAAATATCCAGCTCGGAAAAATTATTAAAGGATTATTTACCTGAACAAGTGTTGAACGCTAATGAGACAGGCTTGTGGTGGAAAAAATGCCTTCAAGAACTTTAATTTCGAAAAAAGAGCTCCTGGCTTTAAAGTTTCGAAAGATCGAATAACATTATTGCTGTGCAGTAATGCGTCTGGTGATTTTATGACCAAGCCGATGTTTATTAACCGATCGTTAAATCCAAGATCTATGAAACATTGCAACAAAAACAACCTTCCAGTGGATTGGAGAGCCAACAAAAAATCATGGATGCCTGCTAGTTTATTTAATGATTGGTTTTATCATTGCCTTGTTCCTGACGTAGCTTAGCAAGTTTTGTTACTTTTAGATAATGCGCCATCCCATTCGACTGATTTAAGTCATCCTAATGTTCAAATCGAATTCTTACCGCCCAACACCACATCGCTATTACAGCCTTTAGATCAGGGAATAATAGCAGCATTCAAAGCTTTCTACATTCGGAAATACTTTGAGTTAATATTAGAGAAGATGGAGTCAGCAAATATTACGGTTAAAGAAGTTTAGAAACAATTCACAATTTTAAATTGCGTTGAAATCGTTGACACGTCACTTAAAGAAATTGTCGTTCAACACCCTCTCCTTAGACAACTATCGGCGCCGACCAGGCGTACAACCTTGACTTCGGGGACGCGAAGAGGATCGGGTGCAGGTACTCACCTGGCTCGGCTAAGGGTAAAACCGGAAGCTTACCAATGATCACCTAATCCTGTTCGACCCGCTTTTACTCACCGGCCGCGCCTTTTGAACGCGTGTGATGGACCCAGGCAAGGATCTGGGGCGCACAGAGTAAGACTCGGATTGCGTCCCAGACTCCCCTAACCGAGCCCACCACAAACTGCAACGCACGGGTATTACCCGGTTTTAGCTACACACGGAACTGGTCAAGAAGCAGACGTCGCAGAATCTAGAGTAAAACTCGGAAGATTCGCTAGTCTGGCTCCTCATGCCGATCCCATGTGGCCCATAGGGTGAGGTGATCCGAAGCCAGAGGCTTCGACTACCCGCTGAAAAGGGAAGAGATGTAATAAAAGAAACACTAACATGGATACAATTAACTTCTTTATTATTTCATACTGAAGGGGTGGGGGAAAAGTATTGGGTCACATTACTACGTTCTTTGCCGTTGGCCAACTTACCCCGCTCTACTGGGCGTATATGTGTGTGGGTGGTGTGTACGAGTGTGTATGTGTGTGTGACCGCCTGGGTGTGTGTTTTTTTTTTCTCATGGAACGCCATGAAGGGAGTCAATCTTTTAAAGAAACCAGGTGGCCCATACCACCAGGTCTGCAAGATTTCCACGTACTAAACACACCCCACACAACAACACGCCACATCCCAAGGGATCACGATTAAGTATTACTTCTCGGAGATGGGTTGCCTAAAAAAGCCGTCTCCTTATTCGCACGGCGAGACAGGCCATCCTTCTTGCTGACTGGGTATCGCTCAGTGCTTCGCGTCGCTCTCTTTTCACACTTTCGGAGATCCTTCTGAATGCAAATGATGCTCTGGACTACCCTTTTCCAATTCGCTTCGGAATTCATCATGTACAACATCAGTTCTTCAAATGGGGGTAGAGGTACTGCTCCTGCCAGGTATCTCGGGCCGTGGTACAGGACATGCTCCGGATCTTACCCACAGCCCGGGCAGACCGGGCATTGCGGCGTCTCCTCGTGCCTGTACTTAATCAAGTATTTCCTATACCCTCCGTGGCCGGTTAGGAACTGCGTCAGATGGAAGTTGAGAGCGCCTCCGCTTCGTTCTATCCACTCCTGGATTCGTGGGATGAGCCTATGCGTCCATCTACCTTTGGTTGAGAAGGTCCACCTGGCCTGCCACATGGCCAGGGAAGCCTGTCTCTCCGACCTCCTAACAGATTCGGGCGGTGCGATGCCTCCCATAGACTTCCGCCAGGCGTGAGTTTCCGTCATCTCGCGGGCTAGTAGGTCCACAGGCATCATATTCGCTAACACAAGTGCTGCGTCATCCGAAACCGTACGGAATCCCGAGATCACTCTTAGTGCGCTAAGTCGGTACGGCGCTGCCAGTTTCCTCCGAAGGCTCATATTTCCGTCCAGGGCTGCCGCCCAAATCGGTGCAGCATACAAAGCAACTGACGCCACTACTTTTCCAAGAAGTGGTCGCCTTTCACCTTTGGGTCCTCCTAGGTTTGGCAGCATCCGAGAGAGAGCTGCCTGTAATTTTGCTGCCTTCATACCGACATACTCGATGTGAGGCCGGTAACCCAGCCTGTTATCCAGTATAACTCCTAGGTACTTGAGGTATGGCTTGGAGTTGATGGTAACATTACCAACCTCCACCTCCATAAATTCAGTCTTTTTCCTGCTCGTTATCAGAACTGCCTCTTTCTTGTGCTCTGCTAGTTCCAGGCTTGCAGCCCGCATCCATGATGCTATTATCTTAATAGCTCCATTAGCCGCCTGTCTACTTCTCGAATATGTTTTGCCACCACTACGAGGGCCAGGTCATCTGCAAATCCTATAAGCTTACATCCCTGTGGCAGGCGCAGTCTGAGTACTTCGTCGTACATCACGTTCCGCAGGATGGGTCCCAATACTGAGCCCTGTGGAACACCTGCAGTGACGTTAAATCGCTTAATTCCATCCTTTGTGTCGTATTCCAAAGTCCTGTCTGAAAGATAACTCGTTAGAATTATCATTAGATAGGGCGGTATTCCAATTCTTCTAAAGGCATTGAGGATGCGCGTCCAGCTCGCCGAGTTGAACGCGTTCCGAATTTCCAACGTTTTTACTGCGCAATATTCCTTTTCGCCCCATCTCCATCTTATCCCTTCAATCGCTTTCGTTGCGATGTCGACCACTGCCTTGATCGCGTCCACCGTTGACCGTGCCTTGCCCCAACGCTTCGTCAAAAACGGGAGTGCGTGTATCTTCCAGAGTTGTGAAGCTAGAGCCACCAAATTTGGTAGGATGATAGCTGGCAACGACCCCCAAAAATCTGCATCAATGTTTTGGAGCCACGCCCACCCATTTCGCCCCCCTTTCCACACCTTTTACAAACCCTTAGCTAGAGCCAACAAATTTGGTACGAAGATAGCAATTGACATTCCACATAGATCTGCATCAAAACTTTGGATACCACGCCCACCCATACCACCCCCAGCCCCCCTTTCCACACCTCTTTCAAACTTTGAGCTAGAGTCACCAAATTTGGTATGAAGATAGCAATTGACATTCCACAAAGATCTACATCAAAAATTTGGATTCCACACCCACCCATACCGCCCCCAGCCCCCTCTCCACACATTTTACAAACTTTAGCTAGATTCACAAAATTTGGTATGAAGATAGCAACTGACATTCCACAAAAATCTGCATGAAAAATTTGGATGCCACACCCACCCATAACGCCCCCAGCCCCCCTTTCCCACCTTTTAAAAATTTTGAGCTAGAGTCACCAAATTTGCAACGTAGACAGCTGGTGGAATCCCCATCTGCATCGGATAATCTTTAAGGCAGCGTACACCCCTGCCGCATCCGTACGCATCCCTTTGCAATCAGGCCTGTTTTTACCGGTTTTAATACTGGTATCGAGTATACCGCAGTCGGTTGCGTCCAACTGCAACGTTTCCCCTTGTTTTTTTTTCTATCTTTTAGCTGAATGAGGTCAATAAAAGAATGTGTTTAACGTCATTTGCGAGCTCTGGGCAAAACCACAAAGTGAACAAATGCAAAACTTGGCGTGTCGGCCACACCGCGTTATTACACAGACAGTAGAACATTGTAAGATCTGCAGCGATAAGGAGGGCTTACAATGTCAGCTTGGCTTGGATTGAAGCTTTTACAAATCTGAAATGTTTATAGTTTACAATGTCAGCGTGAACAACATGTTCGAATTTTCGAAATCTTAGAACAGCTGTCTATGAGCTATGAACATCTAATATTTATTTTATGTTTGTGCCAAGAATTTATAAAGTGAATCAAAATGGAGAAAAAACAAGTAATTTTAATTAATTCAATGATGACGCAGGCAGTTCTTGCTGCTGCTGCTGTAGTTGAAGAGGAGAAGCCGCAGAGAAGTGCTCGACAGTGTTGGGCGCGAGAGAATTTGTTGCAGCGGGAACAATGCAACCAGCTGATTCGAACTCAGCTAATACATACGGTTTCAGATTGAGAGACAGAAGCAAAACATTTTCCAATCTCACGCTGACATTGCAAACGCGCCTTTAGCATTGAAATAATAGTTCTGTTTGATAGTAGAAAGTGTATGGTAGTGCAGCGAAGAACAGAAAACGAAAAATACATCCCTGAAAATTTTAAGAGTAAAAAATTGTGCAACTACTACTACTACACAAAAAAGGTGTAAGTTAGAGCAAATGAAGCAACAGCTGACTGACATGACTAACATTAGTTAGAATATTGGGTGCGGCAGCTGCTGCTTCCTGCTCTGAATATACAGGTAATTCTCCTACAACGCGGATTCCTATAACGCGTTTTTGCTATAACGCGGTTCCCAAAATGCGGACATTTTTTTTACAACGCTACTCTTACAACGCGATTTTTACAAAAAATTTAATGTATGCAAATTTTTCAAATATTTACTATTTTAATTTGGAAAAGGTTTTCTTGCCCAAATAAAATTTTTTACATTTTGTTCATACTTTGATACCTATCTATTTTACATCATTGCCACCCTGCACTTGAACATGTGTTAACAAAGTTGAAATCAATTACGTAATTGTGTAGTCTCCTGTCCAACATTTAAGATCTGTTAAAATAATGTTATACAACAGAGAACTGCAACGAGAGTCAAATTTTTTATCAAGCTCGAGTGCGTACTCGAACTCGTTTGTGAACATACAATTTCGAGTAGTGACGGCTCGACACTCTTTTTAAACATAACGAACAAAGCAGCGCCTAAATGTGCCAACAAACGAGTTGTGCCTATTTCGTCCGACCGAGTTTTGTTTTTGTCTATAGGCTCGATCGAGAGCGTCTCGTTTGTAAACGAGTGTCGAACTCGATTGAACATTTTGGCAAAGTGCGTGTAAGTCATTTTGACAAATGTTCGACTAGGTTGTTCAAACGAACTTGAACACACTCGTGACAGCTCTCTGTTATACAGCGACAAAATTAAAACAAGTAAGAAGGCTCTAGTCGGGAGAGCCCGACTAGAAGATACCCTGAACCCAGTTGCAATAAATAAATTAAATTTATAATTGACTCAGGTATACTTACTTAACTTCAATCGATTAAATTCGAGATCTCCGGTGTTTTTTAACCGATTTGGACGAAATTTGCAGAAAAGTTCTATCATAACCCATTACTTCAACCCTCATATATACATTCGAAAAATTCGATATTTTATTGTTATCGATATTATGTGTATATCGGAAGCCAGAATAGTTATCGATAATTTGAAGCAAGCTTGTTCTGCTCATGGTATAGGAGAACTTAATACAAAATCTGAAGTCTCTAGCTCTTGTAGTCTCTGAGATTCACGCGTTCATACAGACGGACAGACGGACGGACTGACGGACATGGCTATATCGTCTCGGCTGTTGATGCTGATCAAGAATATATACACTTTATGGGGTCGGAGATGCTTTCTTCTGCCTGTTACATACTTTTGCACAAAACCATTATACCCGTATTTACCCATTTTATGGGTTAAGGGTATAAAAAGGGGTTTCCCTGCAGTTCTCACATCGATTTAGGCTACTTTCATTTGATGTAGTAATTTTTTTGTTAGTTGTCACCATTGCAAATAAGAGCATCAATCTAAAAACGCTCGTGGAAACTTGCAAAAAAATATTCAGTCTGATTCCAGATAAATTATAAAAAATTTGTGAAACAGTTTTTGCTTTTTTCGTAAAAGAGTTTTGATAAAATTATTTTAAGAATCTTATACTCTTGTAGTTTTTCTCTAACAAAATTTAGTTTCAGAAAATCAAGGTGAATAAGTAAAATTCTTTTAACCCTTAACTTAATTAAAATGTTAATAAATTATTAATTTTAGCCACAAAAATGCCGAATGAAAAAAACGCCGTTAAAACGAAAATTTGTCTCCATTGAATTAAAAATACAAATTTTGAATCGACTTCAAAATCAAGAGAGGATAATTGATATTGCCAGACATTTCAACTTAAATGAGGAAAAATTAGAAGTTCGGTAGCATCTGGATCCTCTGCAGTCGCGAAAATAATTGCTCGTGCTAGATCAAAGATAATGGAGAAAATGAAGCAATCGCTTACATAGAAGACATGACTAAAAAACGATTGCCCTTAGATGAGAATGTAATTAAGCATAAAGCACTAAAAATATTTAATTATTTAAAGAAAATAGGGCAATCGTCAATCGATGAAGACAATCATCAATTCGTAGCTACTAGCTAGTAATGGATGGTTTGAGAAATTCAAAAAAAGACATGCACTTCACAGATGCAGCAGAAAAATATCCAGCTCGGAAATATTATTAAAGGATTATTTACCTCAACAAGTGTTGAACGCTAATGAGACAGGCTTGTGGTGGAAAAAATGCCTTCAAGAACTTTAATTTCGAAAAAAGAGCTCCTGGCTTTAAAGTTTCGAAAGATCGAATAACATTATTGCTGTGCAGTAATGCGTCTGGTGATTTTATGACCAAGCCGATGTTTATTAACCGATCGTTAAATCCAAGATCTATGAAACATTGCAACAAAAACAACCTTCCAGTGGATTGGAGAGCCAACAAAAAATCATGGATGACTGCTAGTTTATTTAATGATTAGTTTTATCATTGCCTTGTTCCTGACGTAGAAAATTATCTAAAAAAAAGAGCTTAGGTTTTTTTTAGCTCAGCAAGTTTTGCTACTTTTAGATAATGCGCCATCCCATTCGACTGATTTAAGTCATCCTAATGTTCAAATCGAATTCTTACCGCCCAACACCACATCGCTATTACAGCCTTTAGATCAGGGAATAATAGCAGCATTCAAAGCTTTCTACATTCGGAAATACTTTGAGTTAATATTAGAGACGATGGAGTCAGCAAATATTACGGTTAAGGAAGTTTAGAAACAATTCACAATTTTAAATTGCGTTGAAATCGTTGACACGTCACTTAAAGAAATTCGTCGTTCAACACCCCTCTCCTTAGACAACTATTCGGCGCCGACCAGGCGTACAACCTTTGACTTCGGGGACGCGAAGAGGATCGGGAGCAGGTACTCACCTGGCTGGGCTAAGGGTAAAACCCGGAAGCTTTACCAAGTGATCACCTAATCCTGTTCGACCCGCTTTTACTCACCGGCCGCGCCTTTTGAACGCGTGTGATGGACCCAGGCAAGGATCTGGGGCGCACAGAGTAAGACTCGGATTGCGTCCCAGACTCCCCTAACCGAGCCCACCACAAACTGCAACGCACGGGTATTACCCGGTTGTCGCTACACACGGAACTGGTCAAGAAGCAGACGTCGCAGAATCTAGAGTAAAACTCGGAAGATTCGCTAGTCTGGCTCCTCATGCCGATCCCATGTGGCCCATAGGGTGAGGTGATCCGAAGCCAGAGGCTTCGACTACCTGCTGAAAAGGGAAGAGATGTAATAAAAGAAACACTAACATGGATACAATTAACTTCTTTATTATTTCATACTGAAGGGGTAGGGGAAAGGTATTGGGTCACATTACTACGTTCTTTGCCGTTGTCCAACTTACCCCGCTCTACTGGGCGTATATGTGTGTGGGTGGTGTGTACGAGTGTGTATGTGTGTGTGACCGCCTGGGTGTGTGTTTTTTTTCTCATGGAACACCATGAAGGGAGTGAATCTTTTAAAGAAACCAGGTGGCCCATACCACCAGGTCTGCAAGATTTCCACGTACTAAACACACCCCACACAACAACACGCCACATCCCAAGGGATCACGATTAAGTATTACTTCTCGGAGATGGGTTGCCTAAAAAAGCCGTCTCCTTATTCGCACGGCGAGACAGGCCATCCTTCTTGCTGACTGGGTATCGCTCAGTGCTTCGCGTCGCTCTCTTTTACACTTTCGGAGATTCTTCTGAATGCAAATGATGCTCTGGACTACCCTTTTCCAATTCGCTTCGGAATTCATCATGTACAACATCAGTTCTTCAACTGGGGTAGAGGTACTGCTCCTGCCAGGTATCTCGGGCCGTGGTACAGGACATGCTCCGGATCTTCCCCACAGCCCGGGCAGACCGGGCATTGCGGCGTCTCCTCGTGCCTGTACTTAATCAAGTATTTCCTATACCCTCCGTGGCCGGTTAGGAACTGCGTCAGATGGAAGTTGAGAGCGCCTCCGCTTCGTTCTATCCACTCCTGGATTCGTGGGATGAGCCTATGCGTCCATCTACCTTTGGTTGAGAAGGTCCACCTGGCCTGCCACATGGCCAGGGAAGCCTGTCTCTCCGACCTCCTAACAGATTCGGGCGGTGCGATGCCTCCCATAGACTTCCGCCAGGCGTGAATTTCCGTCATCTCGCGGGCTAGTAGGTCCACAGGCATCATATTCGCTAACACAAGTGCTGCGTCATCCGAAACTGTACGGAATCCCGAGATCACTCTTAGTGCGCTAAGTCGGTACGGCGCTGCCAGTTTCCTCCGAAGGCTCATATTTCCGTCCATCGGTGCAGCATACAAAGCAACTGACGCCACTACTTTTCCAAGAAGTGGTCGCCTTTCACCTTTGGGTCCTCCTAGGTTTGGCAGCATCCGAGAGAGAGCTGCCTGTAATTTTGCTGCCTTCATACCGACATACTCGATGTGAGGCCGGTGACCCAGCCTGTTATCCAGTATAACTCCTAGGTACTTGAGGTATGGCTTGGATTTGATGGTAACATTACCAACCTCCACCTCCATAAATCCGTCTTTT
>JARNME010000404.1:65515689-65561629 GCA_030179655.1 Scaptomyza flava
AATCGGTCAGGCAATTTCTTACTAATTACATCTTTTATTGTACTGTTCATTGCGTTTGTATATAGTGTTGTATTCTGTTGGTTGCCTTCTATTATTAGCTTATTAATAATGACAAAAGACTTAGTTTCTAATTCTTCGACGAACTTACTTATGCTTCCTCCGTATTGGGTGTAGTACAGCTTCCTTAGTAACTCCTCGTACGATGTTTGCGTCTTGTAGGTGCTGATCAGGATATCTCTTAGTGTATTCCAGTCCGAAGCCATGTGTCTTAGCGATGTCCTTTGGGCGTCTCCATGTAGTTGCATTTCCACTGCGCTGAACAACACATTTTGTTGTCTGCTGTCCTCAGTTGGGTAAAATTTCATGATGAATTCGATTCTGCTGATGAAAGCGCTTAGGTCTTCTGTTTCTCTTCAAAAGCTTGGTATTTGTCTGATTTGATTAAGCGCTTGGCGTCTGATAAAATTCTCGAAGTCATCTTGGAATTTTTATTTATTTTGATGTTTGATTTGTAAAAAGTTTATTTGGTTATTTATTTATTTATCTATTTTTTCTTGCGCTTGAGGCGTTACGTGATTTTTGTTTCTTTTCGAAGAAAAGTTTTTAAGGATCACGAGGTCCTTGTGCGGATATCACTTCGATTAGTTCGCGAGACACTAGAACAATTTAAGGATCTTTTGATCCTTAGGATACTATGACTTTCGCGATCTCAAATAATATCCTACCGGCTGCGCCAATTAAATCGTTGGAGTCGCGTTCATATAAATAATCTTTGTTGAACGCGTCTTTACAGTTAAACAGGTAAAATAGAACTCTACTTATGCTAGCGCTTTGATTTTTGAAGAAACCTCGTTTTGCGACTTATTCCTTTGTTTAAATTATTTATGCTCATTTCTCTGGAGTGGAGTCGTAAACTAGGGTTTCGCTCAAGGATCAAATTACATTGGACCTTTCTCATCTAGTTCTTAAAGTGGCGTGATCGATTTTAATGGCTTTGTTTTACTTTTTTTTACCCATTTTATGTATATAGTGACATATTCAGTTCTTGCAGAACTTCTATGCCAACCTGCACCCACACAAAATAACAAGAACAATGCACAATCATTGTCCACTTGAGTAAACATATGTATAATCTTATGCACGCACATATGATTTTGGCTTCTTGTAATAGAACCATAGATCATTAAGTCACACTCAGCATAAGCACGAACGTATACATATATCTATATATATAGATATATGCAGTTTTGGTGGTATCTCGGCATTGAATAGATTTTTGATTTTTGTTTCAGCTAGCTTCCATAAGCATGTGTGTGTCCCTGTCTCTATGCATGTCCATATTTTAATGTATGCGTACGATTTTCCATGGAATTCATTGACCTTTCTCTACTAATATGAATTACGGCAAACGCTAAACAGCCAATGTTTGATTAAATTTGGTGCATATTTGTATTATTTGCCTACAAAAACCTAAGAAAAACCAGAAAAACCATACTTCCAAGTCATTTTTGGTGCTCATTGAACATTTGCTGATCAGGCCCACAGCACAAAAAACAAGCGTGTAGCAAAATAGGCAGGCAATTATCAGTTTTGCATTGCTGGTCATACATACTCTTTCATGTTTTCAGCTCTTTGCCTCCGCAGACCCAAGGTTTCTGAATAAGGACAACGTCATCTCCGCATTGGCTTATACGGAGCAGCAGAGCCTTACAGTGGTGGAGGTTGATCTTAAGTAGTCTCAGGATCATCTTCAGGCTTCAGCTCCAGTACTTTCAGATTAAGCGAAGCTAATCATGCTGGCCATGTCTGCGGCCCAGTCAGAGCCAACTGACTGGGCGTCGCCCTCCTTCCCCTCTATAGGCACGTCGCCTTAAATGACTGCCTTAGGAATAACATTGGCTGTGATATGGCCTGCGACAGCCTCCAAAGGCGGGTGTTCACTCGGGCCTTCGACGTCTTCCCCAACTAGCTTGCTGGGCGCATCCGAACGGTGCATCCGGATCACCACTGGGTTGAAACCGTACTAGGCAGCATAGTTGGACACGGCTAGAGCTATGGCAGACTCAACGTTAATGACGAGGATCACCTGTCGGCTGTTACCTTCAGGCGCATCAGCTTTGGCTCATTTGGAAGATCTTTAGGAACCTTTCGGAATCCTCGGGCTTGGTGGAAACCCACACTCGTGATCAGGGTCTACTGGGTACATCCTTCCAGTCGACCGCCTCAAGTTTAGTGCCGGGGTAGACCTCACCCAGCAGAGCAACAGCTTTTTTGTACATTGCTGCGGACTTTTGTTCCTCGCAGGCAATAGCTTTTCTGCGGGACGTTGACGCTTCTGCTTGGCTTTATTTACGTAGAATTTACGTAGAATTGGTTTTTAAGGAAAAAAAGCATATATGTGTGTATTTTGTGCGGAGACATTTGTAATATTATTTTGTTGTGATTAATTTCATATTATTATACAACTTTTGAAGAATGTTAGATCCAATTTTCAAAGAAAAATATTGAAAAACAAGTCAGTGATGGTGAATCTCCCGAGGAGACTAAAAAAAAATTGGTTTTGCAGAGTGCATCATAACTCGTTACCGGATAATCGGAAACAAAAAAACTTATATTCATTTTAAAGGTGACGAAATTCTCGAGGTAATCACAAAGAGATTTTATTTTTTTTAATATTTTTTCAAATTTTTTTAGAAAAAAAAATTGCGTTTCATTTGATATTAAAAAATATTTTAAAAAAAAATTAAAAACTCTTCGTGATTACCTGTTTACTTGTGTGAAGAAGTAATGCTAAAATTTTCAATAGGATCGGTTTAGTGGATTTTGAGTTATGATGCACACGGACTTCAAAAATTACGTTTTCGGGAAAATCGATATAAAGTTGTTCATACGTGAAAATTCACGTACAAAAAGTATCACGGCCGGTCGCTTGAAACGCTGTAGCTCCGGTAGTTTTAGTCGGATTGATTTCAAATTTTAACAAAATATCAAAAGATTGATCATCCAGAAAAATAAAGGAAACAAGTGGAAACGTTGCAGTCGGACGCAACCGACTGCGGCATACTCGATACCAGTATTAAAACAGGTAAAAAGAGGCCTGATTGCAAAGGGGTACGGATGGGGCAGGGGTGTACGCTGCCTTAAAGATTCTCCGATGCAGATAGGGATGCAACCAACTATCTTCCTTCCAAATTTGGTGACTCTAGCTGAAAGTTTGTAAAAAGTGGGGAAAGAGGGACTGGGGGCAGTATGGGTGGGCGTGGCATCCAAATCTTTGCTGCAGATATTTGTGAAATGTCAATTGCTATCTTCATACCAAATTTGGTGACTCTAGCACGAAGTTTGTAAAGAGTGGGGAAAGGGGGGCTGGGGGCAGTATGGCTGGGCGTGGCATCCAAAGTTTTGATGCAGTTTTTGGGGGGTCATCATCACCTATCTTGGCACCAAATTTGGTGGCTCTAGCTCAAAAACTGTAAAAGATATAGGCTTTTTTGACTTAAAAATGTGGGGGGGGCTGGGGGTGGAATGGGTGGGCGTGGCTCCAAAACTTTGATGCAGATTGTTGGGGGTCGTTGTCAGCTATCTTCCTACCAAATTTGGTGACTCTAGCTCGAAGCATGTAAAAGGTGGTGAAAGGGGGGCTATGGGGCTTGGGGGCGGTATGGGTGGGCGTGGCATTCAAATTTTTGCTGCCGATCCATGTGGGATGTCCATTGCTATCTTCATACCAAATTTGGTGACTCTAGCTCGAAGTTTGTATAAAATGGGGAAAGGGGGGCTGGGGGCGGTATGGTTGGGCGTGGCTCCAAAACTTTGATGCAATTCTTTTGGGGTTGTTGCCAGCTATCTTCCTACCAAATTTGGTGGCTCTAGCTCCACAAATATGGAAGATACACGCATGCTCATTTTTGACGAAGCGTTGGGGCAGCTGGAGGTGGCTAGGGCGGTATTGGTAGGCGTGGCATCCAAACTTTTGATGCAGTTTTTGGGGGGTCATCATCACCTATCTTGGCACCAAATTTGGTGGCTCTAGCTCAAAAACTGTGGGAGATATAGGCTTTTTTGACTTTAAAATGCGGGGGGGCTGGGGGCGGAATGGGTGGGCGTGGCTCCAAAACTTTGATGCAATTCTTTTGGATTGTTGCCAGCTATCTTCCTACCAAATTTGGTGGCTCTAGCTCCACTACTCTGGAAGATACACGCATTCCCGTTTTTGACGAAGCGTTGGGGCAGATGGGGGTGGCTAGTGCGGTATTGGTGGGCGTGGCATCCAAACTTTGGATGCAGTTTTTGGGGGGTCATCATCACCTATCTTGGCACCAAATTTGGTGGCTATAGCTCAAAAACTGTGGGAGATATAGGCTTTTTTGACTTTAAAATGCGGGGGGGCTGGGGGCGGAATGGGTAGGCGGGGCTCCAAAATTTTTGATGCAGTTTTTTGGGAGTTGCTAGTAGCTATCTTCTCACCAAATTTGGTAGTTCTAGCTGTCAGGATGTGCGAAATATGTGGATTTATCGGTTTTGAGTTATCGAATTTATCGATTTGCGAGCCACCCAGTTATCGTAGAACCCCCATCTTGACACTTTAATTTACTATCCCATAGATAAAGAGAATTGGAAAGTTTCAAGTCTCTAGCTTGAAGGGTGTGGAAAAAAGTTGCGTTCATACAGACGGACAGACGGACAGACGGACAGACACCATGACGGACATTGCACAAACCCAATATACTCTTTACCTTCGGTATCGAGTATAAAAATAAGTGAAAAAAAATGTGAAAACCATAAATCATGACTTTTTTTAATTGAAAATTTGCTAAACAATTCTCTGATCAATTGTTTTTTACATGCTTTTATTTAACTTGACATGTCTGTCTGTCTGTCTGTCTGTCTGTCTGTCTGTATGTTTGTACCGGAATCTTGTAAGCAAATTTTCACCAAGTTCCCGACTAGCTAGAGCTCTGAATTTTTCACCAAAGATGTGTTTCAGATGACAATACATGTTTTTAAAGTTTTTGGCACGATAAAATAAGTAATATCATGTAAAAACCGCGAAAATCAGTTTTCCCTTTTGCTTAAATTACTAAATTGACTTACATAATTGACGAGCTTTGGTGGCATAGAGAGAAAACTACCGCTTCACAGGCCGAAGGTCATGGGTTCGATCTCCGACCGAGACATACTTTTTTTTATGTTATTTTTTATTATATAAACCTTTTTAAACTATCGATTACATATGTATGCAAGAAAGCGTATAAAAGCATGTCTTCAAAATTTTTTTTGATTTACTTGTTCTCAATATAAAATAGTTTAGATTTCCTTTCATTTGATATATTTGCGGTCATGATTGAAATGATGAATACAAAATATGTATACATATGTTTGTAATAAAATGCCTCCTAAAAAGCGCAAATATTTGCAAAATAAAAGAAAAACATAGTGCCGCATAGTTAATTTTGGCTATGCCAAGACTATGATACCCTTCACACGTGGATTAATTTGTATTTTTATTTTTTTATTGCGTGAAAGTCTCGAAAGACTATAAGGCATTAAATTATTAATATTCGGTGTATCGAATTAACTATGTTAATTTTAAGAATAGATATTCAGCTATTCTGTTAAACTCTTATATAGTCTAGTGGTAAGTATGCCAGACTCTCATCCGGTAGGTGCGGGTTCGAATCCTCGTGTAGTAATTTTGGTATTTTAGTTTTTTAGTCCAATTTTGTTTTTTAATAGATTTTTTGTATTTATATGGTGGCTATATCGTAGAATGCTCCGATCGGGATGAAATTTCATAGTGAACAAAGCCGACATGATCTAAGCAATCTGTGAAAGTTTCATCAAGATCGGTTAAGCAGTTTGGCCGGAAATCGTGTTGATATGGTAAATTTATATGGTGGCTATATCGTAGAATGCTCCGATCGGGATGAAATTTCATAGTGAAAAAACCCGACATGATCTAAGCAATCTGTGAAAGTTTCATCAAGATCGGTTCAGCAGTTTGGCCCGAAATCGTGTTGATATGGTAAATTTATATGGTGGCTATATCGTAGAATGCTCCGATCGGGATGAAATTTCATAGTGAACAAACCCGACATGATCTTAGCAATCTGTGAAAGTTTCATCAAGATCGGTTCATAAGTTTGGCCGGAAATCGTGTTGATATGGTAAATTTATATGGTGGCTATATCGTAGAATGCTCCGATCGGGATGAAATTTCATATTGAACAAACCCGACATGATCTAAGCAATCTGTGAAAGTTTCATCAAGATCGGTTCAGCAGTTTGGCCGGAAATCGTGTTGAAACAGACAGACAGACGGACAGACGGACGGACAGACGGAAATCAATTCCTGAGCTCGTCCTGATCATTTTGATATATAGTTTATGGGGTCTCCCATCATTCCTTTAAGGCGTTACAGATTCATGACAAAGTCAATATACCCTGTGAAGGGTATAAAGAGCGTGCAATAACGGATAGCATGTATATATGGTTTCGTTATATATGTTTAATATATGTCTTTAAATTTCAAATCATATAAATACTGTGTTTGCTTGCATAATTTTTGTTGCACTAGGACAGACGTATTCTACGGTTAATATATGCGGTCATGTGATCTAAAACAGGCTGAAAGCTCAAGGTCAAGGCGAAGCCGAGGACGCAGAGCGTAAGTTTCCTCTTGTTTCTCCAATTGGCTGACGCACAGTGGCGCCCGTAGAACAAGTCAAGTGTCAAAAATCAAAAATTGCATGTGCCTCTAAAAAATATTGAATGAACCTACTTTATATTTTCCAGCGATTTCAAATCTGCAATCCATAATGTAACCGGATTTTTTGTTTAGAAGATATAGCTTTTCAAAGTTGTCTGATTTTTTGTGTTACATAAAAATCACAATTTTAAGGTAATTTGGTCGGCTTTGAGATACAATAGTCCAATTTTGTTTTTTAATAGATTTTTTGTATTTATATGGTGGCTATATCGTAGAATGCTCCGATCGGGATGAAATTTCATAGTGAACAAAGCCGACATGATCTAAGCAATCTGTGAAAGTTTCATCAAGATCGGTTAAGCAGTTTGGCCGGAAATCGTGTTGAGTTACGGATCGTCATTATTTTTGGTTCTATTGATAGATCTATTTATTAAGAAAAGAATAAAAAAAAATTATACTGTTTGCTTTGCGTTTGGCCAGGCAATTCAATATTTACCAACTATCCACTTTTTCACTAAAAAATTATATCACATTATATCGGCTATTTTTATACTCTATACCGAAGGTAAAGAGTATATTGGGTTTGTGCAATGTCCGTCATGGTGTCTGTCCGTCTGTACGTCTGTATGAACGCAACTTTTTTCCACACCCTTCAAGCTAGAGACTTGAAACTTTCGAATTCTCTTTATCTATGGGATAGTAAATTAAAGTGTCAAGATGGGGGTTCTACGATAACTGGGGGGCTCGCAAATCGATAAATTCGATAACTCAAAACCGATAAATCCACATATTTCGCACATCCTGACAGCTAGAACTACCAAATTTGGTGAGAAGATAGCTACTAGCAACTCCCAAAAAACTGCATCAAAAATTTTGGAGCCCCGCCTACCCATTCCGCCCCCAGCCCCCCGCATTTTAAAGTTTGGATGCCACGCCTACCAATACCGCACTAGCCACCCCCATCTGCCCCAACGCTTCGTCAAAAACGGGAATGCGTGTATCTTCCAGAGTAGTTGAGCTAGAGCCACCAAATTGGTAGGAAGATAGCTGGCAACAACCCAAAAGAATTGCATCAAAGTTTTGGAGCCACGCCTACCCATTCCGCCCCCAGCCCCCCCGCATTTTAAAGTCAAAAAAGCCTATATCTCCCACAGTTTTTGAGCTATAGCCACCAAATTTGGTGCCAAGATAGGTGATGATGACCCCCCAAAACTGCATCCAAAGTTTGGATGCCACGCCCACCAATACCGCACTAGCCACCCCCATCTGCCCCAACGCTTCGTCTAAAACGGGAATGCGTGTATCTTCCAGAGTAGTGGAGCTAGAGCCACCAAATTTGGTAGGAAGATAGCTGGCAACAACCCCAAAAGAATTGCATCAAAGTTTTGGAGCCACGCCCAACCATACCGCCCCCAGCCCCCCTTTCCCCATTTTATACAAACTTCGAGCTAGAGTCACCAAATTTGGTATGAAGATAGCAATGAACATCCCACATGGATCGGCAGCAAAATTTGAATGCCACGCCCACCCATACCGCCCCCAAGCCCCATAGCCCCCCTTTCACCACCTTTTACATGCTTCGAGCTAGAGTCACCAAATTTGGTAGGAAGATAGCTGACAACGACCCCCAACAATCTGCATCAAAGTTTTGGAGCCACGCCCACCATTCCGCCCCCAGCCCCCCCCCCCACATTTGTAAGTCAAAAAAGCCTATATCTTTTACAGTTTTTGAGCTAGAGCCACCAAATTTGGTGCCAAGATAGGTGATGATGACCCCCCAAAAACTGCATCAAAAGTTTGGATGCCACGCCTACCAATACCGCCCTAGCCACCTCCATCTGCCCCAACGCTTCGTCAAAAACGAGAATGCGTGTATCTTCCATATTTGTGGAGCTAGAGCCACCAAACTTGGCAGGAAGATAGCTTGCAACGACCCCCAAAAAACTGCATCAAAGTTTTGGAGCCACGGGCACCCCTTCCACCCCCTTCCCCCACCTTTTACAGTCTTTGAGTCTAGAGTCACCAAATTTTGTATGAAGGTAGCAATTGACATTCCACATAGATCTGCAGCAAAGATTTGGATGCCACGCCCACCCATACTGCCCCCAGCCCCTCTTTCCCCACTTTTTACAAACTTTCAGCTAGAGTCACCAAATTTGGAAGGAAGATAGTTGGTTGCATCCCTATCTGCATCGGAGAATCTTTAAGGCAGCGTTCATGTGCCCGTTTTTGCCCCTTTTTTTTTAAATGTAAAAAAAGTGAAAAAAGTCATAGGAAAAAAATGTGTTGCATGCATTTTTGGGCAATTTATGACATATAACCGTGAAAACTCATTTTTGTTGTTGTTGTTACGTTCGTTATTGTGAAGATACTTGACTTTTGTTTTTCATTCTGTAATGCTTACCTGAGATCATTTGTCAAATCCTGGTCCCTAAATTCAGGTGCAGTTACAGGATATACAAATAAATTACCAGGTACGCACCGAATACAGAAATTGCGTTGGCGTACAACTAGTCACACATACCATTCAGGTAGGCACAAATCTTATTCGGACACGTGCCAAGTACCCAAATTGCATAAATTGACCTTATTGACCTGGACTTATACAAACAATAGGTAAATTTGCTAGGCATGAAAGCTAACTCTTTTCTTGAACCCTTAATCCAAACGGTATATATCAGGTAATAGATTAGACTATATAATGAAAAAAAAACTATAATCCTGGATTAGTCTACGACTGAAAGTTTGCGAGACAAGTACTGTTTTACACTTCAAACATGTCGTTGAGCAACCATAAATTATTTGACCTGTTTAGGAAGTCAACCACATTACAAAGTTTCACGGAAGCTGCCTTCGAAGAACTTGATAGTTTATACGGCAATATACAGAGAAGCGAAGATATAAAAAATAAACTCTGCATGATGTATGCCAGTCTAAACTCAAGATGAATAAAAACAAACAGAATGACTGAGAGATTCAACACCAAACACCAGGACTGGCTTAGTAGTGATACCATCCTGGATACATTGACAGGAGATGAACCCAGCACATCCACCGAACGAGCAAGAGGCAGGCCGACTAAAGGCATGGAAAAGTGTTCAAATTTAACAAGAAAGAGGAAACTTGCTGATTCAACAAATGATTTATACACGGAACATTTATCGGAAGAGCTGTCTATAAGATATACAAAGGATGTTGAAAAAGTAAGGTCACACAAAAGCAGTTGCTATTGCAATAATGTTTCAGTATGCAAGGGAATCGCCGAAACTCATACGAAACACAGTAAAGGATATTGAAGACCAAATAAGCAAGATTAAGCCAACAAAGCTCGAAATCAGAGAAGGAAAATACATTGAATGTAATTACGAGTTCCACCTAACCATGGTTGACGGAAAAGTGGTCAACGAACTGACAAACACAAGGTCAACTTTGTCATGCCCAATTTGCAAAAAGACGCACAAAAACTTCGACAATTTAAGTGATTCTGCAAATGAAGAAAATTATGAGTTTGGGATCTCACCCTTGCATGCAAGAATAAGGTGTATGGAGTTCTTGCTGAAATTAGCGTATACGCTTCCACAAGAGGATGAAAACTTTGACGAAAACACATCAAACAAAGATAAGGAAAATATCAGAAAGAAGCGAACACATGCGTTTTTCAAACAAGTTGGACTTAAAGTAGACTGCCCCAAGTACGGATACGGAAACTCAAACGATGGAAACACTTCAAGGAGATTTTTTGAAAATGATGAAGCTTTAACTCAAATCACAGGGATAAACAACCAAATCGTTAAGAGATTGGGAACGATCTTAAATATTTTGAACTGCAAGGAAAAAGTTGATTCTGCCAAGTATGGAGAATATGCTTCAAAAACTGCATCACTTTTAGCAGAATTATATCCGCAGAAAAAGTTGACCCCGACAGTCCATAAAATATTGGCGCATGGCAAGGATACAATTGAGTATCAGTCTTTGCCAATTGGAGAGCTCTCTGAAGAAGCACAAGAGTCCCTTAATAAGTTTTATAAAAAATACAGATTGCTAAACACTTTCAAAGCTTCAAGGGTGAGACAAAATGAGGACCTCTTCAACATGTTAGCAGCATCTTCATATCCACTAATTTCATCACTGAGGCATGTTAAGTCACGAAAAGAATTAGAAAATACTTATAGTTCAGAGATGATTTCTCTTTTAGATACACCATCTTTTACGGATTGTGATCAATATTTTACAAAAAATTAATAAAAAAAAAAAATAAAAAAAAAAATATTTTTAATTATTTTATTAATTAATTATTAAATAAATTAAATAATTATTATTATTTATTATAAAAATCAAAAAATTTAAAAAATATTTTTTTTCCTTCCCGTAAAGTTGATTTTTCCACAAATTTCAACTTTGCATACCCATAAATAGGCACAGAAAAATCGTAGAATTCATTTCAAACGCTCATTTTATAGGTTGATTAATTATCTATCATATGCTTTATAAATTGTTCGATTATCTCATTTGGTTCAAAAGTTATAATTTTTGATATGAAAAAACTCAAATGGCCCCACTGTGCGGCGTTCGGGATCGTGGCGGTGACGGCGTTCGGGGTCGTGGCGGTGTCGGCGATCGGGATCGTGGCGGTGACGGCGTTCGTGGTCGTGGTCGTGGCGGTAACGGCGTTCGGGGTCGTGGCGGTGTCGGCGCTCGGGATCGTGGCGGTGACGGCGTTCGTGGTCGTGGTCTTGGCGGTAACGGCGTTCGGGGTCGTGGTGGTGACGGCGTTCGGGGTCGTGGCGGTGTGGTCTCCCTCAAGAAGTCATCACGGGGCGGTGCCACCTCCTCTGTCCACTCCAGGACAACCGACGCGATGTGGTGCCACCGCCCATCCACGAACCGTTTCTCGCGGGTGATGGTTGCCGTCGGTGGTGACAACTCACCCAGATCGGTCGGTGGCATCTGCTCCTCGGCCTGCGGTGCTGCCTCCTCCTCGTCGGACGATATGTAGATAATCTCCTCGTCCTCATCCTCCTCATCCTCCGAGGCGCCCTTTTTACTTTCTATTTATAATAGGTGACGGAGACTCAGGTGAGTAAGTGAAATACGTCCTTAACAAAACCAATTATTAACCGGTCTTTCTTTTTTCCAGATGTTCATCAAAAAAAAAATTTTACTTTTTGTTCTAGGGTCTTAAACGAATTTGTGCCCCCCAAAATTTTTTTTATTATCTCACCCATTGTCCGTTCCACCTCCGTGGGGTTTGATGTCGCCTATGTGCGCGGTCCGTTCCTTTTCACCAGTTTTCCCCTGTAGCTTACAGATTACAGGTGAAACAAAATTTATTATAGTGTATGGTCCGGCAAATTTACGAGCAAGCTTCGCAGCGAAGCCTTCTGCTGCATTTGACAGGTGGTGTTGTTTCACCCACACCTTGTCTCCTACGGAGGGTTTCCACTGCCGTCTCCGTAGGTTGTAATGCCTTGCTTGGTCCTGAGCGGCCTTTTCCAAACTCCTGCGCACCACTTCAAAAACTTCTCTCAGTTTTTTCGCATTGTCGCTGGGTGTTTGTGGCGGTTGCCCTGTGCCGAGTGTCACGTTGTCGTACAGCGCATTTGGCAGCCTTGGTTCACGCCCTTGCGTGATAAACGCTGCACTGTAGCCCGTAGACGCCGATACGCTGGTGTTAACGGCCAGTGACAATTCTGGCAAAAGTTCATCCCAGCACCGCTTGTTATCCTTGGTAAATTGTGCGATCATTGTTTTTACCGTGCGGTTCGCACGTTCTGTGGGATTCTCTTGCGGTGTGTATGGTGCCGTGAATTGGTGTCGCACTCCCAATTCTTCGAGAAAGCGTTTGAAGGCTTTACTCGTAAACTGCATTCCATTGTCCGTTATGAGAACTTTTGGCACCCCAAATCGTGCCAAAATTCTATCTCTAAAGCCCTTCTGTAAGGTGGCTGTGGTTGCGCTCCTCAGCGGAACCACCTCAGTCCACTTAGAGAAACGGTCGAACATCACCAATAGCATTGTATTTCCGTGTTTTGATCTTGGCAGTGGGCCAACAAAGTCAGCACACACGGTACTCCAGGGCTCCTCAGGGATTTGTGTCAACATCTTTCCTGCCGCCGCCATTTGACTTGGCTTGTATTGTTGACACGTTTCGCAGTTGTGCACATATGTGCGTACGTCCCTGTACAAGCCTGGCCAGTAGTAGCGTGTCGCTACTCTTGCTATCGTTTTCCGGCTTCCCAAATGACCGGCTGTGGCTGCGTCGTGGTTCTCCAATAATACCTCCTTCCTTTTACCTTTGGGTACACAAAGCTTCCAAGCTTCCACATCTCCGCCTCCAGCGCGGTGTGGGATGTGTCTGTACAGGTTGCCATTTTCCTCCATGTAATCCGGATATTTCCTTGCATTTTGTGCGATTTCCTTTTTTAATTTCTGAATCCATTTGCAATTTGCGTTGTCTGCCTCCATCCCTTCTGTGGCGATTTTTCTTAGGCAGCATGTCTCCGGAAGTGGCTGTCTCGAAAGTGCATCGGCTACGACATTGAGGTTGCCTTTACGGTATTTGACTTCAAAGTCGTATTGTTGCAGTTCAAGCGCCCAACGCGCTATTCTGCCTGATGGACTCTCAATTAATTTAGCCACTTCAGCGCCATGTGGTCCGCTATGACCACAAAATGGTAGCCTTCCAGGTATGGCCGTAGCTTTCTGATTCCCCACACTATGGCTAGACACTCTTTTTCAGTTGCCGAATAGTTCCGTTCGGCACCGTTTAGTGTCCTACTGGCGTACGATATTACCCTTTCACCTTGCTCCGAAGGTTGGGTCAATATCGCACCCAGGCCATAGTTACTTGCATCCGTCTGTAAGCAAAATGTTTTTGAGAAATCTGGGCATGCCAATACTGGGGACTGAGTCAGCTTCTCTTTGACTGTGTCAAAAGCTACTTGCTGCTCCTCAGTCCACTCCCATTTTGCGCTTTTCTTCATCAATGCGTTCAGAGGTGCTACTTTCGTCGCAAAATCTGGTACGAAGCGCCTGTACCATGATGCTACGCCCAGGTATTGTCGTAATTCCTTTACGTTGCTTGGCGGCTTCAATTCTGCGATTGCAGCAACTTTCTCTGAATCTGTGCGAATTCCTTCTTCTGTGACTCTGTGGCCCAAATATTTCAATTCCTTTTTAAAGAAATCGCATTTGTCCACGTTTATACGCAGATTTGTTTCCCGCAGCCGCCGAAATACCTCTTTGAAATTTTCCATATGCTCTTCGCGCGTTCTTCCGATGACTATAATGTCATCTAAATATGCAAACGCGTGTGGCATCATTTCTGGTCCAATAACGCGATCCAACGCCCTCTGAAAAGTTGCCGGTGCCGAGTGCAACCCAAATGGCATTACTTTCCACTGATACAATCCTTTGCCTGGGACTGTAAAAGCTGTCAGTGGTCGGCTCGCTTTCTCCATCGGGATCTGCCAGTACCCATCTTTCAGATCCAAGCTAGTGATGAAGTGGGCTTCACGTGGCTGGTCTAAAATGTGGTGCACTCTTGGCAATGGATACGCGTCCTTAACGGATCGGCTGTTGAGTTGCCTGAAATCCACGCACAGTCGTCATTTGCCATTCTTCTTTTTCACCAGCACGATTGGTGCGCTGTGTGGGCTGTTGGATGGCTCTATGCAACCTTTCGCAAGGAGTTCCTCTACTTGCTGGTTAATTTCCGCTTGCATTTTTGGATTCTTTGGAAAATACCGCTGCTTTATAGGCCTGTCGTCGCTCATCACAATTTTGTGTTCCGTAATTTGTGATTTGCCCTTTAGTTGTTCGAAGGCTGCGACTTCTCGCAAAAGAAATTCATTAATTTCTTGATCCTCGTGTAGATTTTTGTTTTCAATAGTTGGGTTTCTTACATCATGTAATGCTTCGTCTTGTTCGGTTGTATTCTGGACAACTGCCACCGACAGTATCTCTTCCAGCTTTCCAACCTTGTGCCGTCGTGCTGGGATGATGACCACCAATCCCGCACACTGCAAGACTGTGCCCATGCCAGTCAGAAAATCCCAGCCCAGCACCAAATCGTCTATCACACCAGGCATAATTAGCAACGCTATTTCGAAACTGCGATGCCCGAGTCTTATTTCGACTGTTATTTGTTCTGTTGTCCTGCTGTTATGTCCGTCTGCTAACTTCACCTGTCTTCTTGCGACGCTTCTCCGGCCTACAGTGCTCAGTCTACAAGCTAGCTCTTCGCTAACAAAGCTGCTTGTAGCCCCTGTATCGACTGTAGACTTATACTGACACTCACCGATCCATACGGTGGCAGTCAACTGCGTCCCTTCGTCCTTCAGGTGACCGACTAGCGTCTCGGGGCGGACCTTGGCGGCTCCCGCTCGCCCCTCGATGGCGGACGCCGCTGGCCGTTTCCCGACTGACAACATAGTGCTGTCCGCTGACCGATTCTGCCACAGACCCAGCAGAACTCCAGCATTGGGTTTCGGCACTCTATCGCCCAGTGTCCCTCCTGTCCACACACGCGACATGCCCTTCCTGGGTTGTTTATTTGTGTCCTGGCAGGATTTTGCTGGGTCCTAGGTGTTGGGGTTGGCTGTGTGTGCTGGTTCTGCTCCTCCATGGCCATAAATCGTGTACGATTTGCACGATTCTGATTGTGATCGCGTCCATTTTGCTGTGAATCTCTTTGCACTTTGTAGCCTCAGTTTCAGCCTATCCTTTTCCAGTTCTTCGAATTCTTCTGCCAGTTGCATCAGCTGGGTCAAATTCGAGAACTGGTTTGGCCGTGCGTATCCGCGCAAGTCAGGAAGGCTGTTGGTGTAAATGGTGCGCACTTCCTTCTCTGTTGAGAGTCGTAGGGGTCTCATCAGAGTCTGCATCTCCACCATATAGACTTTAAAAGGCTCATCCAAAGCTTGCCGCCGTCTGCGTACTTCGTCGTACAAATTTTCAAAATAATTTCGAGGTAAGAAGTATGCTTGAAAACTGTCGACAAAATCCACCCATGTAGTCCAATGCCTGTTGTTAGCTATGTACCACTTAAGTGTCATTGCTTTTAGCAACTCCGGCATTGCTCTTGGAATTAAATTTAGGTTTAATCCATATGTGTCTGCCGACCATTCCACTTGCTCCAAGAATTCGAGAGGCTTCGATAGTCCATCGAATCGAAAGCTCCACTCTCGAATTTGTTTGGATACTTTTTGGTATTCACTTGCCCTTGCATTGGTCTGATCATGTGTGTGGGTGTGGCTACGCTCTCCTGGCTGTTGGGTTTTACTCCAGGGCGATCGGCGAGATTCCTGTAAAGCTTGCGCTCTAGCCGCCGCGCTGGTGCATGGGACGCTCAGCCTTGCTACGTCTATGCCGGCAAACTCCTTTTCCTCTTCGTATTCCCCTTCCTCGCGCATGATTTCGGGTTCTTTATTCGGCGACTGTCGGCTGTATGTTTTCGCCAGTTCGCTAATGCGAACGCTGTATGGAAGATTATTCTCATTTTGACTTACCCAGTCTCCGAATTGTTTTCTCATATTTTCGACAGTGCCTTCAAGCTCCAGACCGAATTCCACTCCGCATTTCACTAGTGCATCCTTTTTTAGATTGTACACCCACGAACGAACCATATTGTCAATTATTTATATGTATTTTATTAAAGAAAACTGTGTTATGTTAGCCGTAGATCCACAGTTGGGCGCCAGTTGTAACGAACCTAATGTTACGCGGTTTTTAGCTGGGCTAACTCTCGCGGTGCTGAGGGTACGTGCCAACAAATTTGTATTTGTGGCGGCTGCGGCAATAAGAACACAATTTGGTTTTACTTTTAATACATATATTTTAAACTGCACTCTTTGCTAGTTTTCACGTTGGGTTTTTACATTTGCTGTGCACTTAATGATATTTCTTATTTGAGTTTAATAAATCGCACGGCTCTTGTGTCGTGGTT
The DNA here is from genome assembly GCA_030179655.1 of Scaptomyza flava. Lineage (NCBI taxonomy): Eukaryota > Metazoa > Arthropoda > Insecta > Diptera > Drosophilidae > Scaptomyza > Scaptomyza flava. The sequence goes on from JARNME010000404.1 coordinate 65,532,345, forward strand.
TTATTTGCAATGCTGGCGCTCTCGTTGCACCAAATATTCAGAGTCAATGTTTCGCCTACTAAACGAGGTTTTAGCTAGCAACGCCCGAATTCGCCAGGCTCTACTATGGCCTCCTTGTTATCACAAGGATTTCGCCAATAGTGTCGCCTACTCTCAGGCTCTGGCTTTAGCTTCACCTGTCCTTCGCCAGGCTCACTTGTCTGATACTTGGTTTTAATTCGAGGTTGCTTTGCAAATGCAACGCACCCCAAGGCTGGCTAAATTTCGCGTATCGATTTCTTAGTAAAATGTTTGTTAATCGCTAAGGACACGATCTGCTTTGTCCTTATTGCGATATAAATCCTTTAAATTCTTAAATTATCCTTTCGCGTAGGATTTCTTTATGTTCGCACTGATTTTCACTTATTTCGTATTGACTCCGTACTGACGTTTCGCTTCGCTGACTTCGCACTCTTTGTACTCAACTAACTTGTACTCAACTTCTGGATTAACTTTTTAACTAACTTGCCGCTCTGTCAAAGGCGGCTCCTTTTATACCCTTGTGCTGTCTCGCTGGACCGGGGCCTGTCAGCGCTGCCAATGTCGCGCCAAGGGCAAAGGTGGCGTGATCGTTCCAGTGAGGTTTGCCTAGCAACAACGGTTCCTCGTTGCTGATCACGCCTGTCGTTGGTGTGACGGTGATCACTATATTTCGTGGGTGCACCGCTCGCACACCAACGGCACTTTGCCACGACTTTTACGGTACGTGTTTTTGTGGCTCCCATGTGCCAAACACGTACCTTAGCGCTGACATCCTGTGTCAGAGCGAGACAGCATGCGAATTCGCCGCAGCTCAGGTCCGGCTGCGGCTATAAATGCAATCGCCTATTGTGAGGCGCTATACGTGAATATGGCTCCTCACAGCTCTTTAATCTTTTGATGGAGAGTATTATAAGAAAGGCTGCTGTGCATCGGACCGGGACAATACTAACAAACAGATGTTCCCAACTCCTTGGATATGCTGATGATATTGACATCATTGGCCACACTAAGCGTGATGTAACGGCGGCGTTCGGATCTTTTGAAAGAGAATCGGCCAAAGTTGGTTTGACTGTAAATGCAGGGAAAACAAAGTTTATGGTATGCTCTAGCAGAGTATCTCGGCGTCTAGATTCACAGCTTACCGCTGGTAACCATAGCTTTGAGTCCGTCAAGGAATTTGTTTACCTTGGATAGCAATAATGTCAGTCTGGAGATTATGCGAAGAATAACACTTGCCAACAGGTGCTACCTTGGGCTCAGTAGACAAATAAACAGTAGAGCCCTCTCTCGACAGACGAAGAAAACATTCTACAAGACGCTCATCCTTCCAGTTCTTCTTTATGGTGCGGAAGCCTGGACAGTATCACAATCAGATGTAGCTGCTCTTGGGGTTTTTGAGAGGAAAATTCTTCGCAAAATCTATGGTCCTGTCTGCGTTAGCGGTATCTACCGCATCAGGTGGAACGATGAGCTGTATGAGCTATACAACGGTGTCAACGTAGTCAGTCGTGTGAATATTCAGCGACTTCGCTGGCTGGGTCACATCGCTCGTATGGAGGAAGAATCTCCGGCTCGGAAGGTGTTTGATGCGGTGGTAGGCGGACAGCGAAGGAGAGGACGACGCGGATACGTTGGCATGACCAAGTGACTGAATGCCTGTCGAAACTTGGGATTGTCAACTGGAGAAGACGCGCCCAAAGCAGGAGCGCGTGGAGAAGCCTTGTGCATCAGGCAGTGACCCGATAGGGTTGAAGACGCCAAATAATAAGAATAAAATACGATGGATCTTCACAATATAGAAGCGTTCTTGCAAACTCATCACGTGTGCATAGCTCAAAGAAGGCTAGCAAAGTGGTTTTGGGTGTAGTCCTTAATCTGTCAAGTAATTGTTGCGGATTATTGGGGTAAAAAATATATCCGTTGGCCATTTTCTAAATGAACAGCTAAGTGTGTAATAGCCGGAAAACGTTCATGTATGGGAAATGCAAGGATTCTCCATACCGCTTCTGAGCTACTTATATAACGGCCACTTTCGTACATATTAATTTCATTACGTTAGTCTTCAAGAGTAAATGATGCTTGATCACTGCCCTTGTTAAGATATTTACAAATATACTTAATAGACTTTACATAACTACAATACTCAACATTTTTGTGAGCTTCAAATGTTCTCAATAGTACACCGTTATAAGGCACAACCCAACGATTATCTATGCATTTACCATTTATATTAATTGCACTACCACCATCTTCTATCGCTCTTCTACGATATAGAGGGTAACTATCTTTTCCATTCACAGTTTCTTTAAGTAATTCTCGAGGAAACCTTTTGGTACATTTACCATTTTTCATGCATGGCGATTTATTATTAAATGCACAGCAAGGACCATGAATCATATTTGACTTAACAATGTTAAATACCAAAGGATCCTCATCTGCGTTTGGTATTTTGGCACAGATAATTTGATCGATTTTATCTGGTCTTATTTTATTTTCTAACCAAAGTAGAATATATATATGTGGTAAGCCCCGCTTTTGCCATTCCACAGAGTACATGAAACATTGCACGCTTCCAAAAAAAGAACCTTTTATCAATAGTGACATTAAAGCTTTAACTTTTAAATGAAAAACTCAAGCTATAATATCGTGACGATCATGCGATTTTTGACCCGGTATTAAAACACTTTTGAATCTTGAGTCTTTTCATGCATATATCGTGCAGAGCTTGTAAAAGAAGATGGTAAAATTACCATCTGACCAAGTTGAGCTGCGACAACATCTTGTTGGCCTATTGCATCTTGTAGATGTATGTATATATGGTAGCTATCTGCTCTGAGTTTCGCTTGATTGTAGCGAATATAATTTAACCTTTCTGTTTCAATTTTAGCATACTCATCAAACAAAAACTGACTAAAAAGGGAACGACAATAAATTAAATGATTTATCTCAGATTGACGAATCATTATTTTATAGCTGTAAAAGCTTAACGCAGATATCTTTTTTTTTGGTTCCTCCTTTTTTAATAATGGATTCCATTGTGGTATATCCACTGAATAGCCATCTTCGCCATAAGGAAATAGCAAAGGGTACTGCAAGGCATCGTATGATCGATGCACCTCACTTATACGATGTAATTTATTATTATGGCTTTCAATAATAATATCGCGATTTTCAAATTGCTGACCAACAATAACTAAAGCTACTTCGCTTAATTGAGGTGCATTGTAAAGCCCTTTGTGAGCACCAGCGGGTGTTCGATCAGCATGTATAATCAAATTATAGTCTTTAGTATTTGTTGGTATTTTATTGAGAGCCATTTTTAGATCTTTAACATAACGATTATGATGATGAAACATACATTGAATATCCTTTACTACGCTTAAATCAACATTTGAAATATTTTTGCAACGTAGTTGAGCTTCCTTTTCATCATCATCAATAAAATAAATTTGAAGAAACTGCATTTCTTCATTTGGCAAAGGTCGGACACTACCAATTAAGTGATACACTTCTACTTAGACTTTAAAGGTTGACCAACTTTCATTTATAATTTTTGTACTACCAAAAGAAGTCATTTGAAAGCAGCTGTTATACTTTCTTATACGATCAATGAAATGATCACGCTTTGGATGTCCACCAATTATTAATCTTTTAAGTAGATCAGGCAAACTTTAATTTTGTGAAAGTTTAACTTTTCCTGCCTTGCAACAGATACTTAAAGGCTAATTTTTCCATTTTAAAGCATTACAATGTTTGCATATCAAATTCATACTACCAAGTTGAGTAATTTTATCTGACTTGTAAGCTATTTAAAAATCATAGTTTAAGCCAGACATGGCTTTAACAGTCCATGCACGCAAACGCCTTTCTTGACGTAATCAGGATTATTAGCCTGATGTCATCTCACTGCAACTCTATGAGCTTCAGGATTATTAGTCTAATCTCTTCTCACTACAACTCTTATAACATCAGGATTATTAACACGATATCTTTTTGATGCTTCTTTGCGCTTATTCCTATTGATATCACTTTTTTTCAAATGAACGTTTTTTTTTTAAAATTTTTTTTCTGTTTTGCCGGTGAATCGACTTTGTCTTTTAACAGGATTTTTAACATTTTCAGTTATACTGTATAACTTATACATTTACTTGACGTATCAGAATCTTGAGTTAATACATCCTCTAAAGGAATATAAACATCAAAATGTCCATTCATTAATGGACCGGTAAAACGCAATCTTTTTACAGGATGCATATTATTTCCGAATGCTTGTAATAAATTTCCATTTTGAAAAACTTGGAAATTCACAGCAAAAATTTCTGCTGCTGCTTGAAGCTCACATGCAGTATCATAAGTATATGAGAATGACATATCGCACTCATATTGTTCATAAGAGCTATAACACTCTCCATTTAATTTTATGCTGAAGCAAGCAAAAGTTTCCCAGTTGGTTACAACATGTTCAACAATATTTTGGCGTATGGTGCCATGGAAGCCTTGCCTACCAAATAAAAGGTAGGAAATAGATCTAAAAAGACAGGCTCCATCACCAATTATGGCAACAACTGAATGCGGCACCATAACACCACTAATATCTAAAGCTTCAATAGACATATTTTAATTTGGCTGTGAGTCAATTGACTTCACTGTAAAACGATTGTTACAACGTTACAGCGTCTATACAAAGTATAGAATTCAATAAAATTGAATATAACAACTTATATTAATTTAATAGAATACCCAGACTGGTCAGTTTTATTTGATTTTTAAATGCACTAAAGCAGCGTCTATATAACTATTATATAATATGCAAAATAGAAGACAACTATATATAATGTTGCTTCAATTATTAATTCTAAAATCGACTTATTAATTTTGTTGAAAAAAAAAACAACAAAACAAATTAACAACTTGATATAAAGTAAGTATGATAAATAAATAAATACTTCAAAATAAGTCAAAAATTTACTTCGCTGTACAACGTTACAGCGTCTATACAAAGTACAGAATTCAATAAAATTGAATATACCAACTTATATTAATTTAATAGAATATTCAGACTGCTTAGTTTTATTTGATTTTTAAATGCACTAAAGCAGCGTCTATATAACTATTATATAATATGCAAAATAGAAGACAACTATATATAATGTTGCTTCAATTATTAAGTCTAAAATGGACTTATTAATTTTGTTGAAAAAAAAACAACAAAACAAATTAACAACTTAATATAAAGTAAGTATTATAAATAAATAAATACTTCAAAATAAGTCAAAAATTTACTTCGCTGTACAACGTTACAGCGTCTATACAAAGTACAGAATTCAATAAAATTGAATATACCAACTTATATTAATTTAATAGAATATTCAGACTGCTCAGTTTTATTTGATTTTTAAATGCACTAAAGCAGCGTCTATATAACTATTATATAATATGCAAAATAGAAGACAACTATATATAATGTTGCTTCAATTATTAAGTCTAAAATCGACTTATTAATTTTGTTGAAAAAAAAAACAACAAAACAAATTAACAACTTAATATAAAGTAAGTATTATAAATAAATAAATACTTCAAAATAAGTCAAAATTTACTTCACTGTACAACGTTACAGCGCCTATACAAAGTATAGAATTCAATAAAATTGAATATACCAACTTATATTAATTCAATAGAATATCTATACTGCTTAGTTTTATTTGATTTTTAAATGCACTAAAGTAGCGTCTATATAACTATTATATAATATGCAAAATAGAAGACAACTATATATAATGTTGCTTCAATTATTAATTCTAAAATCGACTTATTAATTTTGTTGAAAAAAAAAACAACAAAAAAAATTAACAACTTAATTTAAAGTAAGTATTATAAATAAATAAATACTTCAAAATAAGTCAAAAATTGACTTCACTGTACAACGTTACAGCGTCTATACAAAGTATAGAATTCAATAAAATTGAATATACCAACTTATATTAATTCAATAGAATATTTATACTGCTTAGTTTTATTTGATTTTTAAATGCACTAAAGCAGCGTCTATATAACTATTATATACTATGCAAAATAGCAGACAACTATATAGAATGTTACTTCAATTATTAAGTCGAAAATCGACTTAATTTTCTTGTGTTTAAAAAACAACAAAAGAAATTTAAACACGTTGATCGTTATAAAATACGTATTTAAAATGAACTTATATATATATGTAATTTTAAAGGAATGTATATATGTTATATAATACGAAAATCGGAATATTGAAAACTCACTGATAGGGATATTAAGATTTATGTTTGACATGCTGAGCGCGCGCATAAACAAAAGAGTAAGCGTAAATAACAACAAAGACGCATGATTGCATTCAAATTATTTTATATCTAGCGGCAGTCATAAGCTTTCAGCCGCTCTTTGTGATGCAGACATGCATATATTCCCTCAGCTGTGCATGCTGCTTGCAGTGAGTAGCATGAACAGTCATATTTCTTCTTTGTTGTTCTTCTCTCTGTTATCTTACTGTGGCTACAAAATATAAGAAAACTTTGTTTTGAAAGCAATCGATGCGTAAAATATTAAATTTTTTTATACCCTGAACCATGAAATGGGTAAAAAAAAAGGGTATAATTGTTTTGAGCAGGCAGAAAGAAGCATCTCCAACCCCATATAAAATATATATATTCTAGATCAGCATCCAGAGCCATGTCGAAATAGCCATGACCTTCTGTCCTTCTGTCCGTCTGTCAGTCCGTCCGTCCGTCCGTCCGTCCGTCCGTCCGTATGTATGAACGCGTCAATCTCAAAGACTAAAAGAGCTAGAGACTTCAATTTTGGAGCATAACTTCTCCTAAGCCATAGGCAGATCAACTTTATTTCAAACTATCGATAACTATTCTTGCTTTCGATATACATATGGAATCGATACCGAAGAAATCTCGAATTAAGAAAATTTAAAAATAGAAGTTGAAACTATGGATAACTTTATAACTTCCATGAAAATTTGATCCAAATCGGTTAAGAAACACTGGAGATATTTTATATTAAATTTAAAGTCAAGAAAAACTCACTTCTGCAAGTCATTTAATACACGGGCTTAGGGTATCTTTTAGCCGGGATTTCTCGACTAAAACCTTCTTACTTGTTTTCAGATTCGCTCGCGCATCGCTCTTCATGTTTGGCGCTAGATGACAAATTATTTTTAAATCGCGCCTTCGTTGTTGGCTATTTTGGCTAGCTCTCCTTTCTAAGCCCGCGCTCTGCAAGTCAAACAAAAAGCGTAGTATCGCTACCTTCTTCACACTCACTGAATCAATGCAAAACATATCTAAGAGGCTGCAGTTAAGTGAATTGTATATTGCCTATTTATTTATTTATTTATTTATTTGCATTTTCCTAGTGCTACAAGTTATATAACTTTTATTTTAGTGCACTAGTCACAATTTTTAATCATTAACTTAGTATCATGTATTATAATTTAGTAACCTACCCTATTCTTAGTTATTAGTAACAATTTCTTTTCAAATTAAGTAATATTTCTAAGAGTATTAGTATTTGTTTAATTTTCTGATTCAATATGTTTATTATTACAATGGCTTTGAATTTGGGTTTATGGTTTATCTAATTTAATGTGTCTTATAGATCTAATTGTTTTTTATTTTTTTATTTATTTTTCTTTTTTTTTTATTTATTTATTTTTTATTTTTTTATCTACTAAAGTGTGCTTTTAACTTATTACTAAACAAAGATGCGCTCTTGGTACATTTTAAATCTGACGGTAATTTATTCCAGAGTCGAACAGCAGAGACATAGAATTGCCTATTTGAGCATGACAATTTGGTTCGTATACTTATTAGGTTGTTAACTCTTTGTGATGAAGTAAATCTTAAAAAATCATATAAATAGTCTGGCTTTTGGTAAAGATAATTTTATGTAGGAGGACGAGTATTTTAAAATCTATTAGATGCGCAAAATCAAGGTCGGCAAGCTTCTTCGCATAGTCAGTTACGTGGTCAGTTCTTTTCAGCCCATACACGAACCGAGCAATATTATTAAATGTGACTTTGAGTTTATGTAGGCTAGCTGCATCGCATTTGCCAAAAATTTCAATACCGTATAAAAGGATGGGTATCAGTAAGGTTTTTGCGATCATTGTTCTTATTTTAATTGGCAAAAATTGCTGGGTCGGGGAAAGTTGTCGGAGGGCTCCATATGTTTTCCCCACAGCTTTATTTACCTGGTCGTTCCAGGCCAGGGTTCTATTAAACGTTATCCCGAGATTAACGGCCTTGTCAACAAAATCTATAGATTTATTGTCTACTCTAAGTTTAGTAAGATTATCAGTATTCAGGTACTTTTTATACATAACTAAACACTTAGATTTTGACGGATTTATACACAAACCATTTTCCTTAGCCCACACACTAATACGTAACAGATCAGCATTACACATTTCAATACATTCATTTATTTGATAAATGGGACGACTAACATACATTTGAACATCATCAGCATACATATGTACTTCACAATTGGACAGGGCACTCGGCAAATCATTAATATAAATAGAGAAAAGGAGAGGTCCTAGTATAGAGCCCTGCGGAACACCACGTGTTACTGACATTAAACTTGAAGTAGCACTCTGGGTTACAACGGCTTGTTTCCTATTTTTTAGGTATGAGGACATTAGTTTAATTGCGGTTTGCGAAAAATAAAACATATTGCTTAGCTTTGTCAATAAAATTTCGTGATTTACCGTGTCGAATGCTTTGCTATAGTCTAGAAGTGTAAGCAGCGTCACATCACTATCATCCATTTTTGCCCGAATGTCCTCAACTACCTTTAAAATCGCCGTTGTACAACTCATATTCGCCCTAAAGCCAGATTGCTTTTGTTCAGAAGCGAATTTGTATTAATGAAGCTATTAATTTGTCTTGCCAATAGTTTTTCAAATACCTTAGATAAGAAAGGTAGTATAGCAATTGGCCTGAACTCGTTGTTTAGTTTTGGAATGGGTATAATTTTTGCCAGTTTCCAATGCTCTGGGAAAGTGGAGGATGTAATGGCAGTATTTATAACGTGTGTTATGTGACCGATTATGTGTGGCAAAATTAATTTTATGAATTTTGGGCTTGTGTTGTCTAAGCCTATAGCGTTTGATTTAATTTTTAGCATTTCATGCAGGACATCACATTGGTTGACACATACAAATTCAAAACAATTGCTACAGTTGATTAACGGCACACAGTTTACGTACGGATTACTCACAGTTATTGGAACATTTAAGCTAACAAATTTGTTGTTAAGTACATCTACATCTTCGTCATCACATATCACAGATTTTCCTTTTCCAACACCCATATTGCTTAATGTCTTCCAGGTTTCTTTGGTAGATATTCCACTACTAAATTTATTACTAAAGAAATTTCGCTTAGCATTTTTAATAGATTCATTAACGTTTCGTCTGTTAGTTTTAAAGAGTCGATAGTAATAGTCCGTCCTGTAACGTTTCCATTTATCGTACGCCTCATCCCTCTTTTTTATTGCACTTTTAATATCATTATTAAACCAAGACTTGAGAGTTGGTTTTGCAATTTTAGTTCTCAGTGGAATAAACTTATTGAAGAGATAATCAACGTTATGCTGCAGCAGGGTTATTTGGGTGTCAACGGATGGGAGGCGGTAAATGCCATCCCAGTCACAAGTGCAGCATGCTTCAAATAGGGATTGTTGGTCAATGTTTTTAAAATCTCTAAACGTAATTGTTTGTTTTGAATATATAAAATGCATATCATAAGTCAGGAAGATGAGGTCATGCTTAGAGAACGCCGGTACAGATAGTTGGTCATATAGTAATATGTTGTCTTTATTATTAACAAATATAACGTCTAGTAGCGTACTTGTATTGCGTGAGTAATGCGTCGGTATCGTCGAGTTTGCTAGTGACAAGCCAAGTGACAGCATTTCATCAGTTAGATGTTGTTCCTTTAGAACATTACTGTTCAAGTCACCTGTTAATATAACGTCAGTATACCTCAGTGTTAAATTCGATAACAAATCTATAAGGCTAGAGTAGTCAATATTCTTGTGTGGTCTATAAATACAACCAACAAGCAGTTTTTTATCACAGATTGAATTAGTAATGTTAATAAAATATACTCTATTGGACTGTCAACTGGCTGTTTACATACAACTTTACACTTCAGTCTATTTGTGGCAAATATTGCAACTCCCCCTGCGTGACAGACACGATCAGAACGATACAAGTTGTAACCAGGACAGACAATTGACGAATTCTCCAACTCAGGGACAAACCACGTTTCTGAAACACACACAATATCAACATTTGAATTTACAAACATATAGCTAAACTCCTCCATCTTATTACATAGACTCTGACCATTTAAGTGACATATTTTAAGACCAGATTTATGTTTAGTTAAAACCCTTATCATTGCTTGGCTGTTCGATCTGGGTAAATTATATTGGGAGACATTTAAATTGATAATAAAATCCTACCAATAGCACACCTAAACTGCGTTGATATAGAGAAAGCATCGAAGAGCACATATAAATATTAAAAGCTAAAATTAAGAGATAATAATTACATCTATCATTTGAGAGAGCAGACTTACAAACAACAACCACTAAGTAAAAACTAGGCACGAAAAAGATCCGCTGCTGACGTCGAGCTTTCTGCACACAGTTGAGAGAGCTGTTGTGCACTCTCTATGCAGATTGCTTCTCCTCTCTCCGTAAGCTTAACATGGACAAGAGAGCGACGGCAAAAAACAGCAGTGAGTTGTTTTTGCTTTTCATTCTTATCGCTGTTTGAAGATGTTGTAATTTACTTTACTCAGTTGTTCATTTATGTAAATTGGGACCGAACCGCGTGTCTCAATCCCGATCAATTGTAGGTTAAGCTGCTGCTTATTCGTGCGCCTAAACTGACCTGCCGCGCGTAGCAGATTAATTTTATCATGTGTTGTGTCGAACCGCATTAATATTGTGGGGTCAGCAACCGTCGTGGTAGATTGCCTGACCCTAAAAATGTCACGAAGTCGCGGCGCCGGTGTGACACCAAGTGAAAAACAAAGTGTATTAAACATTGTCCGCAGCTGCTCACCCTCTACCACCGGCACGCCATGTAGCCTAAGCTCAGTGGCTACACCTGCGTTGGCCTGGGCGTTGAGCTTGGCCTCCAGGGTGGCCAACTTTGTTTTAAGCAGCTGCGAGTCGGCAGCATCTTTCTCCAGTTGTAGCACACGTTGCGTTAGGCCCTGCAAATCAGCATTCATGCTGTCCAGCCTGGCATTAAGCGCAGCTAGAATGCGTTCCTCGCCTTCAAGTACCTTCGCCGCAATCACGCCTGCTTGCTCATCAAAACGTTGATTTATGAGCTTTAGGATTGCGGCCCCATCAATGGGCTTGCTGGTTTTAATCTCGCCGGCTGAATTCTCGCGTTGTCGCTTTGTGATGGGTGCCATGCTGATACGTTTTATTTGTTCGACGGTGTAATTGAGTGATTTTCGTTTGTTATTGAGTGTTCTTCCGTGTCCCTTGTACGCCGTGTACTCTTCGTCGTTCCTATGTGTGAGTGTTTTTGATGTTGTGCTTTGCACTTGCAGTTGTTATTGTTTTTCTTTGCTCCCGCGCAGACAATTTATATGCGAAAATATTTTGTTTGTGCACTTTAGCTTCTAAGTGTAATGTTTTTTATTTTTATTTTTTAATTGCTTATTAGCATAACAAAACTGGTGTTTAACAGTCCTGTTTTATGAATACTAAGACTTTAAATAATAAACAGAAACTCGGAGCTTGTAAAAACACGACTGCAGGGCTTTGCTTCTCTTCTTCTGATTTAAGATAGATTTAATTTAGTGTGTGTGCGGAGGAGCTAGGGTTATTAAACTTTATGATTGACATGCAAAGCGCGCACATAAAATAGAGAGTAAACGTAAGTGAGCAACAACGAAGGAGCATGATCGGAGCGAGATTTCAAATTATCTGATTATCATAAGAGCAATACACGCGCTTATGTGAACGCCCTTTGCTTATTCAAAATTGTGTATCAATAATATATCAATAAATGTTAGTGTGTTACGTTTTGTCTAAGTTATATAAGCAGCAGGTAGGCGAATCCACCCCTATAACATATTCTGGTGTGGTAAATTTTTCTAGACACACCAAGTTTTGTTATGTTGTTGTTGTTTTTTTTTTTTTTTAATCAATGACACCAACAAAAAGTAGCAGTGCGGGCCCAACATCAAAACTGACAACAACAACAAACGCTACTTGGGTCGTAAGTCAATTGTCAAAGGCACACAAATTTAAAAAAAAAAAAGAATGTGCACTGTGCGAAAATTATTTTCAAGCGCATTGTTCACTTAATTGTGTATGCACTTATTTATTAAGAAACGGAAATCCGTTTCATTTTTGCAAGTGTGGAACCTTTTCTTATGACTTTGCTTGTGCGACGCGAAGGCGTCACTGCGCATTTGTTTTGTTTTTGTGTGCTCGCTCGCGATCAAGCCCTCAGCTTGTGCGACAATCAGGCGACAGTAGTGGAATGGGTACTTGTTGTAATTGTAATTTGTTTTTTAAAATGGGTAAAAAGTGCTCCAAATCGTATGGGAGGTACTTGAAGGAAATGTCCAAATAAAAATTCCCATCTTAGTGCTCACTTTCTACCTCCATGGGAAATTGTGTGAAAATTTGAGCTTTCTAGCTCTTTTCGTTTAGGCTGTGGCTCTTCCATTCTCATCCAAGGGTCCAGGGTTCAAGTCCCTGCTCGGGCGCCATCTGTAAGGACGTAATTTCTCAGGCCGAGGTCGGCGTCTCAGTCGCGTCCAGGGGTTTTACAGAAAATTTGTAAATTGCTGGGATTCTGGGGGCGCTGTGCCAGAGTATACCTAAGGGTCGGGGCAACAGAGGAAAGTGAGAGATACGAGTGAGAAGATTTCGTCACGCATAGAGTAAGACTCGGAATGCGTGCCCATCCTCCACCCGATCTCTCACATCTGCAACGCCTGGGTATTACCCACTTGTCGCTACACCTGGGACATACCCAAGAGGCAGGCGTCGCAGAATCTAGAGTAAAACTCGGAGGATTCGCTAGCATACCACTCAGGTTTGCCCCACGTGGATCATTTGGTGAGGCGCACTGAACCGCTTTTACCCACTCCTCGCTTCACGTGGGACATACCCAAGAGGCAGGCGTCGCAGAATCTAGAGTAAAACTCGGAGGATTCGCTAGCATGCCCCTCAGGTCTGCCCCACGTGGGCTATTAATTTAATATCACATACAATAAGACATATATTTATTACACAAAGGGGGTAGGGATGCTATCCTAGGCCGCACCAAATCTAAGGATGGCTGCCTGAGCAACCTTTGGGCCCATCACAGATGGCCGTCACTTACCCCTGTGTTTGAAGATGCCGGTGGGTGCCTGTGTATGTGTGCGTAAGCCTGGGTGTGTGTGTAAGCCTGGGTGTGTGTGTGGATGCCGGTGCGTGCGTGTGTATATGCCTGTTTGTGTGCCTGTGTGTGGGTAAGCCTGGGTGTGCGTGCTGGTGTGTATATGTAAGCCTGGGTGTGTGCCTGTGTGTCGATGCCGGGTGTGTGTGTGTGTATATGCCTGCGTTTTTTTTTTTTTTTATTCATTTATTAGATACAACATAAAACTAGGAAATAGAACTAGGCTTAAGGCTATGACTAATGTGTAACTTAGCTAATCTAGTAAGCCTAGGATTATGTTTTCACTGCTCGGGTGGGACTACCGTGAGGCATTGCTTCGCCCGAGCTGGAAGTTTCATCATCATTGGTTCCTATCTCTCTCTATCCTCCTGAGCTCGCACATAACGACCGCTGCAAAGTTGCTGGTGGCCTCCCATCGCTGTATATTACCAACCATGAGATTGATAATATTTTCCACCGCGATGCACTGTCCCATGACCCTATTCAGTCGGGATCTTTCCTCGAAAAAGACGTGCTCCGCATTCTCCTCTGAGCTACCCCCACACCATGTGCACATTGGGCTAGGCTCATGCCCAAGCCTGTAGAGGTAGATCCTGAAGCATCCATGGCCATAAGCAGCTGCGTAAGGTAAAAATTTACCTCTCCGTGTTTGCGCCCCAGCCATACTGTTAGCTCAGGTATGAGCCGGAACGTCCATCTACCTTTTGCCAAATTGCGCCATCGGTCTTGCCATCGCTCAATACTCCTTTCCCTGGCTTCCCTCCTGGATTGTGATCGCCTGGGCCTTGTCTCATCGTCATTGCCGTTGAGTGCATTGTGAAGCTCCAATGCCTCACGTGCCATTTCATCGATAGGAATCGCTCCGGAGATGACTAATGCTGCGTCGTCTGAGACCGTTCTGAATGCGCTGCAGGCGCGGATCGCACTAAGACGGTATGTGGACTCTATGCTCCGTCTGTAGCTTCGGATCTTCATTGCACCGGCCCAAATCGGGGCTGCGTACAGTATTGTGGACCTTAAGACACTGTTCAAAAGCAATCGGCGCTTGTGCTTTGGGCCTCTCGTGTTCAGCATCATTCGTGCGAGAGCTCTTCCTGTCGTGGCTGCCTTTCTGGATATCTCATCCAGGTGTTCACGGAAGCAAAGCCTCGTATCGAGCATAACACCAAGGTAGCGTATGGCACGTTTCGATCGTGCAGTGGTCTCCCCCACTTTAATGCTGGCCGTCTCGACAACATTCCGACTACTGATCAGCAGAGCCTCGGTTTTGCTCGGGGCGAGCTGTAGGTTTGCTGCGCTAAACCACGCCGCAACACGCTGTATTGCAGAGTTGCATGCTGCTTCCACCTCGCCAAGTTCCTTGGCCACTGCGACGAGTGCAACGTCGTCTGCGAAGCCAATGGCTCTGACGTCGCCATCCAAACTGAGCCTGAGGATCCCGTCATACATCACATTCCATAGGAGTGGACCCATGACAGAGCCCTGGGGGACTCCTGCCGTTGTGAGATGCTGCCGGACGCCTTCGTCTGTGCTATACTCGAGCACCCTATTGCGGAAGTAGCTCTCTACCATCGCTAAGAGGTAGCGAGGCGCTCCAAAGCCGGCAATTGCACTCATAATGCAGCTCCAGTCCGCTGAGTTGAAGGCATTCTTGATGTCAAGGGTGACGACAAGGCAGTATTTCTTGTTTCCTCCTTTCCATCGCTTGCCCTCAATAGCGTCAGAGGCGATGCTAACCACATCCTTGATGGCATCCACAGTAGATTTAGCCTTGCGGAAACCGTATTGTCGGGGTGAAAGTCCTCCGGAGATGTTTATTTGCTCCTCCAGCCTTGCGCAAATGAGCTTTTCGAAGGCCTTGCCTATCGTGTTCAGCAGACAGATTGGTCTGTAGGACGATGGCTTTTCCAACGGCTTTCCTGGTTTGGGAATGAGCACCAGCCTTTGGGTCTTCCACTGGTCTGGAAACCAACCTGCCGTTAGGCACTGGTTGAACAGCGCTGCAAATTGCTCGGGATGCAGGTTCATAGCCTGTCGTAGCGCTCTGTTAGGGACCGCATCCGGGCCGGGCGCCTTGCCGAGTTTAAGGCTCCTCGAGATATGCAGCACCTCCGTCCCTGTTACCAGCTTAACTGCGTCTGTTGGAATGCCGTCAGGGGGGCCAAGAGTGACACTTCTTACAGGGAACAGGGTTTCCACGATACGCTTTAGTGATGAGGCGTCTGTTGGCGCGTCAGACCTATCCGCTGCAAGCCGTTTGACCGTGAGCTTGTAGGCTTTGCACCAAGGATCGTGTTCCGCCGAGTCTATTAACTGGAGAAAGTAGTCTCTCTTGCTGTTCTTTATTTGTCGTTTCAGTGCTCTCCTCGCTCCTCTGTATCGCCTTTGGAGATCCGCAAACTGCTCTGTTCCGCGTGACCGGAAATATTGGCGCCTAGCTTGTATGCATGTCCTCCTCAGTTCAGCAATACGATCGTTCCACCAGGGCACGGGCTCATGGTGACGTCTATATGCTTTCCGGATTCTCATGCTTGCCTTACAAGCTTCCGTCAATCGTGAGTCCATGCTCTTCGCCATCTCCTCTGCAGTGCCTGACATTTGCAGCCCTTCCAGCGTTGCCGAGAACGACTGTGTATTCAGCGTCTCGGCGCGGAACATGACCCGATCAGGCGTGTTCCGGCGATTTTCACTGATGCGCTGTGTACTCCTCGCTAATTTGCCATCTGCAAAGCGACACAAGCGAGCTCGAGACGAAAGTTAAGTCGATCACTGATCCCACGCCTGCCCTGCTGAAGGTGTTCTGGCTACCGGTGTTGAGTAGCTCCATGTCTAGGGTGGCAAATGCTTCAAGAAGCAATCTGCCCCGTGTGTTGGTCACTTGGCTGCCCCATTCCAGGGCCCACGCGTTGAAGTCGCCAGCAATGATGACATTGCTCCGAGATCTGGCATCGGTCACAAGAAAGTCCAGTGTCGTAATATACTCGCTAACTGGCAAGCTCGGTGGCAGATAACAGCTGTATATCCAGATACCTTGTATGTGCGCTCGCACAAAACCATTTCCAGCACGTATGTCAGTGATTGGTTTCCAACGCCGCACACCCACAGGGATGCCTTCCCGCTCATGTCCGAAGCCCATTTGCTACCTCTCTCTACTCGATAGGGCTCGGATAGCACTGCGACATCTATCTCGTTTTCTCCAACGGACTGGGCCAGCAAGTCTGGGGCAGTCACGCAGTGATTTAAGTTCAGCTGGACAAGTTTCATTGCGAGGACTTATGACTACCTCCGGCGCACCTCCTACTACCAGCCAGGTGGTTCCATTCTTTAAGCCCTTTGCTTTTGCAGATAAAGCAAATGGCACTCTTTAGGCACTGAGCGACTTTATGCCCTGTTTCACCGCATTTAATACAGCAGTTGCTCCTGTCTCCTGCACTGGCGCATCTGCTGGTGATGTGGCCGACTTCCAAACACCTATAGCATCTGGGCTGGCTATTTTTCTCCATGACTCGGCAACGGGTCCATCCGACATTCACTTTCCCAAGACTTAGGATTTTTTCCGAGAGGTTCGCTGGTACGCTTATAACGGCCGTTTGGGTACCCGCGTAGGCTTTGCGTAGCTTTCTCATTTTGCACAGGCTTACATTTATGTCTGCCTGGGCCGCAACTGCCGATAGAATTTCCTGTTCGCTGGTAAGCTCATCCAGATCTCTTATTTCCAGGTGACTCTCTTGAGATACCACCCGTATCGCCGCTGACTCACCAAGCACTTGCCCAATGCTTTTGGTAAGCTGCTGCGCATTTTCACAGCCTGCGCTTTTGAGCTCAAGTAGGAGGTCGCCGTTTTGTGTTTAGCGCACCCTACTCACGCTGTTTCCTACGCACTGTAGCTTTTCATCACTACTCCTGGTAACCTTGCGCAGTATCTCGCTGTATGATAGGCTGCCCTTCTCCACGATGATTGCGTCAGGGCGCACACGTTTCGGTTTCTGTGCCTTTTTCCTCTGTGTCCTGACGGTTTGCCACTGTGTTTCTTGTACCGTGTCAACTGGCAACTCCTGCATAGCCTGCTGTGGTGCCATACCCGCCGTTGCTAAACTTTGGCTGCCAGGTAGCCTTTTCGGCCTTTCAGGCGACGACTTTCCGATGCCAGCAGCTTCGTCCCTTCTTCTTTTTGGCATAGCGCTAGGTCCATGCTGACGCGCATCGACGTTTTTCCAGGCTTCCGTTTAGGTACTTGCTACCTTTGAGGAGGCAGTTTTCCCGCATTTGCCAACGGGAGCTTTCCCGTTATCGACTCATGGAGTCGTAGCATCTCTGTAAACCTTTCCTTGTCCTGCTGGTTAACATGCCTTTTCTGGGGTCCGCCAAACAGTCGGCAGATTTGTATCAGGTGCTCTCCCAGCTCTGCAAGCTCTTCTTGGGCTCATTTAGGCGCTTTCCCTTCCTCTTGGATGTCCCGTGGTCGTAGGACAGCAGCGGGCAGTGGCGACGCCGTGGGTGAGAAGAACGTATCTCCGGGGTCCAGCCTTACAGATGGGCTCAAAACAACGAGAGAATTTGTTTCTTGACCTACTTGTGGCGTAGCAAGTAGGGTGTGTGTGGAGTGTTGCGCGTGTGTAATATGCCTGGGTGTATGCGTAAGCCTGGGTGTGTGCCTGTGTGTGTGTAAGCCTGGGTGTGTGTGCCTGTGTGTCGATGCCGGTTGTGTGTGGAGTGTTTTGCATGTGTAATATGCCTGGGTGTATGCGTAAGCCTGGGTGTGTGCCTGTGTGTGTGTAAGCCTGGGTGGGTGCGTAATCCTGGGTGTGTGTGCCTGTGTGTCGATGCCGGGTGTGTGGAGTGTTGTGCGTATGCCTTTGTGTATGCCTGGGTGTCGATGCCGGGTGTTTGGAGTGTTGTGCGTATGTGTTTGTGTATGCGGGTGTCGATGCCGGGTGTGTGGGTATGTATGTGCCTACTGCTGCTGGCGTTGCTGCCGGACGCTACCACTGATCGTGGTCGTTTCTTTTATTGCGGCTGTGGTGGCGGTTGTACCTGTGGTTGTCGCTGATGTCGTTGTTGTTGCCGTTGCACTTCCTAAGCGCCGTTGCGGTTGCGCGTTGTGTCGCTGAAGTGGTTGTTGTTGTTGTTGCCGTTCGCGGCGGTAGCTGTGGTTGCTCTTGCGCGTACCGATTTTATCAAGCTCGCTCGAAAACTGATTTTTGCATTAAAATTGCAATATCATGTTCCAGCTTGTTTTCTTCCTCTTCCACAGCTTCCATTCCCAATACCAACTCGTTCCGCGCGGAGCAACATTTTGCGTTTGCAAACTCTTTTATATATATAGATTTATGTATTAGGAGATAATGATCTACACAGTCGAAAGCCTCACTAAAATCAGGATAAATAACATCAGTCTGCAATTTGTCCAGAAAACCCTCAATAACAAATGAAGTAAATTCTAACAAGTTAGTGGTAGTAGATCTTTGTTTCATAAATCCGGGCTGGCACGCTGATATAATAGATTTGCAAAGGTGTTGAAGATGGGAGGTTATGAATTTTTCAAAAATCTTAGGAATAGCATACAATATGGAGATACCCCTATAGTTTTGAACATTAGATTTGTTTCCTTTTTTATGGATAGGAATAATAAATGACTCTTTCCAAATTTTTGGAAAGGAGCCTAACTCCAGGGAAAAGTTAAACAGTTTGAGTAACGGTTTTAAAAGACCATGAGCGCAGTACCTGAGGAAAAATTAGGTTTCAAAACATGTAGATTATTTAAAAGTGAGTTTTCAGTGATTTTCAGTCATAAGGTGCGATTCGAGCCATTAACCTGATAAGGGTAAGGCAAACAGACTTGAGCTGAAAATGAACTACAAGTCGTTGAAAATATTGAAATATATTTGCAATGTCCTGATCAGAATTGGCCTTCGTTTCCTCAAAGAATACTTCCGTTGGGAGTGTCAATGACCTACGCATCGCATTAACAATTTTTCAATTTTTAAGAATTGTCAACTCTCGGGTAAGCCACACAACAACCGGACACATAATCAATACAAGAATATAAGGTATTATAAAAAATACTGATTGCCACGTCCAAGTCGTCAGACTCGTAGACGGAAACCCAGTCAGTTTGGGATAAAAGCAGGGCGAGTCCCTCAAAATCAGTTTTCCGAAATTGACGAACTCGACTCAAAGGTGTTTTAGTATACAGGAAGAACAGTTTAAAAAAAATACCAACTGAGCTAAAGGGAACAAAAGAGAGCAAATGAATAATAAGAACAAGAGAGCCAGGGAGCAAAAGTGAACTTGTTCAGTTGGGTCAATGCTTTCTTAACTAGGCACAAAGAGAGCGAGAGAGTTATAAATTCATGGCTTGCGTCAATAATATAAAATGTCATACCGAAAAACAATCGTCCGCAGAGATGCGTCGCACACAACGTTCGGATCGAGACTGAAATGTAAAGGCTCAGTCCAGTGTTGCCGTTTCCGCGTTTTTCCCGTCAGATTTGGCTTTTTTGACAAGTCGATTGCGGGAAAAATTTGATAACAGAGGGCAGCAGGAATTCTGGCGTTTTTCAAGAATGCTTACCACTTATTTAGTTCTTGAATTTATTTAGTGTCTTGATTTTGTTAGTAGTTTATTTTAATAAGTTCTACAATGAAAGTTCTTATTCAGGCATAAACATTATTTTTACTATTGGAATGAGGATCGTGAACTGCGACCACTAGGATCTATTGTGCCCTCTTACTGTGTGGTGAGTTACAGCTCCTCGAACAGCCCAATCGATCGCAGGAACGCGACGATGTGCATGTCGGAGAGCGCTCATCTCCTCTGCAAACAGAAAGAGGCTCCCCAGAAAAGAGAGCCTCAGTCGACTGATGGTAGGAGACTCCTCAAGCAGGTGCTTTGGAGTCTCATCCGCCTCCAGACACAGTCTGCAAAGACTGTCTTCCCCTAACTTGAGATTATGCAGATGCTTGCTCAGTCTGCAGTGCCCGGTCAAGAACCCTGGGACTTTCCGAAGAGATTATTTGCTCAGCTTCAGACAATCCTCAGTTCTCTTCTTGTTGTAAACTACCTAGCAGTGCGCTTGCTCTGTCTTGTCCTCATGTGAAGACCGCCAAGCGTCCTCGCATGCATTAAGCAGATCGATGCGACTGCTCTGACTGATAATAATAGATAATAGAAAAGAGTTCTAGCTCCTCTCCTGGCCATAATATCGGCAATCTCAAGCCGGGAATACCCGCGTGTCCTGGTAACCAAAAGACGGTGACTGTGTTGTTTTCTGCCCAACCTGTTGAGTGCTTCTTTACATTGCCAAACCAGCTTGGAGACGATCTTGTAGGTACTGAGTGCTTTGATCGCTACCTGGCTGTCGGAGAAATGGCTATGTCTCTATGAACGTATTCCCTTTCGATGTTAAGGGATGCACATCTTTCAATCGCATGCACTGCCGCTTGGAATATGCTGGCAAATTTACCAAGGGATTCATGATATTTGAGCCGGTGTCCCGCAGACTCCAGCTCCAGCACCCTCATTGTTAGTGATCCGTCCGTATACCATCTAATAGCATGTTGTTCCACATTATAGGTGGTCGACAGACTAGTGCACTTTGCTTTATTAGTGAGCTCCGTTTTAAAGAGCTTCTCGAAACTAAAAGGGCCATCAGCGCATCTTGCGGAAAGGCCAACAGTGTGCCAGTTGAAGCGATTGCGTTCGCTCCTACCATTCTCATAATTGACCTGATCGCACTGTGTTTATGTAAAAATGCAAAATGCAGTACGTCCAGTGCTGAGGCCGGGCACGTACGCATTGCGCCCGAGATGCACGTGGCAGGCAAGTCCTCTGGAGTTTGCCCAGTTGCTGTTTAGTGACATCAAGGTCAACACGTCTTGCCCACACCACAGCGCCTTAGCTGACTAATGGCCTCACCATTGCTGTGTACATCCACAGAAGGATTTTTTGAGACACCCCCCATTTTTCCCTGCGAGAGATCTGCAACTCATTAAGGCCAGTGTGGCCTGCGTACCGCATGCTCGACATGCTGTTTCCTTAGTAGCCCCTTGTCCAAGATTATCCCCAGATCCTTTCTCTCCGTCGAGATTGGGATTGTCGTACCCCAATAGATATTGGTCTTATGGATTTAACTTGTACCGATTAGTGAAAGCAACAATTGTGGTTTTTGCTGAATTGATATTCAGCCCCACGTCCCTGCACCAGTCCAAGCAAGTCTTAGACCCAGTGTAATCCTATCGCAAAGCGTGTTCTCGAAGTTGCCTTTATGGACAATGGTTATGTCATCGGCGTAGCCTTGGCATTCAAATCCATTATCTGTAAGTTTGACTAGTTAGCTCGTCCACCACAAGACTCCAGAGGGGAGGTGATAGGACATACTCTGGTGGTTTGGGCCCTGATCTTCAAATTGTTTGACAGTGACTTCCCGCCATTCTAATGTCAAGAAATTTGCCTAGCCAGAGAGTAAGTCCTGACTCAACCCCTTTTCCCGAAGCGCCCTAAACATGTGCTGTGTTATCGAAAGCACCCTCCATGTCCATGAACGCACAAAGAGCAACGCCGTTGGCCTTCACTGAGCATTGGAGGCTGTTTACTTGGTCTGACGAGCCGATTCTGTCGATTTTCCTTCTCTATAGGCATGCTTGAGATCATGCAAGGGACTGGACACTAGGTTACGAGGTCCTAATGTGATTGTCAACTATATTTACGAGGGTTTTTAGCAGGAAGGGTGTCAGGCTGATCTGCCTGAAAGATGTGGGTTAAAGGGGTCCTTTTTCCCCACTTTCGGGATAAAAATCACCCTGACCGTCCTCCATGCCCTAGGTATGTAGCCCATAGCAAAGGCTTCCCGGTAAATACGAATGAGGAACACCATTAGCTGTTCCATCCCCTTCTGAAGATGGACGGGAAGGATTCCGTCCGTACCTGGGGCCTTGTAGGGACTGAGCGTTCCAATGGCCTAGCTTATTCCTTTGCTCTGTTTACTCTGGCTGCAGCAAGACTCCAGTCCGGTCTCCTGTAGGGGACCGTTTCGTAACAGCTGTCAGGAGAAGTTCTGACTTCTCCTCCTCATTACCGTGAAGGAATCTTAAAGACACTCACTACCCCACTCGTCGCTTCACGAGGGACATACCCAAGAGACAGGCGTCGCAGAATCTAGAGTAAAACTCGGAGGATTCGCTAGCATGCCCCTCAGGTCTGCCCCACGCGGGCTATTAATTTCATATCACATACAATAAGACATATATTTATTACACGAAGGGGGTAGGGATGCTATCCTAGGCCGCACCAAATCTAAGGATGGCTGCCTGAGCAACCTTTGGGCTCATCACAGATGGCCGTCACTTACCCCTGTGTTTGTAGATGCCGGTGGGTGCGTGTGTATATGCCTGTGCTTGTGTGCGTAAGCCTGGGTGTGTGTGTAAGCCTGGGTGTGTGTGTGGATGCCGGTGCGTGCGTGGTGTATATGCCTGCGTTTTTTTTTTTTTCTTTGTTTTTTTTTTTTTTTTTTATCATTTATTAGAGACACCATAACAACTAGAATAGAACTAGGCTTAAGACTATGACTAATGATGTAACTTAGCTAATCTATAGCCTAGGATTATGTTTTCACTGCTCGGGTGGGACTACCGTGAGGCATTGCTTCGCCCGAGCTGGAAGTTTCATCATCATTCGTTCCTATCTCTCTCTATCCTCCTGAGCTCGCACATACGACCGCGCAAAGTTGCTGTGGCCTCCCATCGCTGTATATTACCAACCATGAGTGATAATATTGTCCCACCCGCGATGCACTGGCCCATGACCCTATTCAGTCGGGATCGTTCCTCGAAAAAGACGTGCTCCGCATTCTCCTCTGAGCTACCCCCACACCATGTGCACATTGGGCTAGGCTCATGCCCAAGCCTGTAGAGGTAGCTCCTGAAGCATCCATGGCCCTAAGCAGCTGCGTACGGTAAAAATTTACCTCTCCGTGTTTGCGCCCACACCTACTGTAGCTCAGGTATGAGCCGGAACGTCCATCTACCTTTTGCCGAATTGCGCCATCGGTCTTGCCATCGCTCAATACTCCTTTCCCTGGCTTCCCTCCGGTTGTGATCGCCTAGGCTTTGTCTCATCGTCATTGCCGTGGAGTGCATTGTGAAGCTCCAATGCCTCAATGTGCCATTACATCGATAGGAATTGCTCCGGAGATGACTAATGCTGCGTCGTCTGAGACCGTTCTGAATGCGCTGCAGGCGCGGATCGCACTAAGACGGTATGTGGACTCTATGCTCCGTCTGTAGCTCTTCGATGCTTCATTGCACCGGCCCAAATCGGGGCTGCGTACCGTATTGTGGACCTTAAGATACTGTTTCAAAAGCAATCGCGCTGTGCTTTGGGCCTCTCGTGTTCAGCATCATTCGTGCGAGAGCTCTTCCTGTCGTGGCTGCCTTTCTGGATATCTCATCCAGGTGTTCACGGAAGCAAAGCCTCGTATCGAGCATAACACCAAGGTAGCGTATGGCACGTTTCGATCGTACAGTGGTCTCCCCCACTTTAATGCTGGCCGTCTCGACAACTTTCCGACTACTGATCAGCAGAGCCCTCGGTTTTGCTCGGGGCGAGCTGTAGTTTGCTGCACTAAACCACGCCGCAACACGCTGTATTGCAGAGTTGCATGCTGCTTCCACCTCGCCACGTTCCTTGGCACTGCGACGAGTGCAACGTCGGCTGCGAAGCCATGGCTCTGACGTCGCCATCCAAACTGAGCCTGAGGATCCCGTCATGCATCACATTCCATAGGAGTGGACCCATGAACAGCGCCTGGGGGACTCCTGCCGTTTGGAGATGCTGCCGGACGCCTTCGTCTGTGCTAGAACTCGAGCACCCTATTGCGGAGAGTAGCTCTCTACCATCGCTACGAGTAGCGAGGCGCTCCAAAGCCGGCAATTGCACTCAAATGCAGCTCCAGTCCGCTGAGTTGAAGGCCTTCTTGATGTCACGGGTGACGACAAGGCAGTATGTCTTGTTTCCTCCTTTCCATCGCTTGCCCTCAATAGCGTCAGAGGCGATGCTAACCCATCCTTGATGGCATCCACAGTAGATTGAGCCTTGCGGAAACCGTATTGCGGGGTGAAGTCCTCCGGAGATGTTATTTGCTCCTCCAGCCTTGCCGCAAATGAGCTTTTCGAAGGCCTTGCCTATCGTGTTCAGCAGACGATTGGTCTGTAGGACGATGGCTTTTCCAACGGCTTTCCTGGTTTGGGATATCACCAGCCTTTGGGTCTTCCACTGGTCTGGAAACCAACCTGCCGTTAGGCACTGGTTGAACAGCGCTGCAAATTGCTCGGGATGCAGGTTCATAGCCGCGTAGCGCTCTGTTAGGGACCGCATCCGGGCCGGGCGCCTTGCCGGTTTTAAGGCTCCTCGAGATATGCAGCACCTCCGTCCCTGTTACCAGCTTAACGGCGTCTGTTGGAATGCCGTCAGGGGGCCAAGAGTGACACTTCGTACAGGGAACAGGGTTTCCACGATACGCTTTAGTGATGAGGCGTCTGTTGGCGCGTCAGACCTATCCGCTGCAAACCGTTTGAACCGTGAGCTTGTAGGCTTTGCACAAGGATCGTGTTCCGCCCGAGTCTATTAACTGGAGAAAGTATCTCTCTTGCTGTTCTTTATTTGTCGTTTCAGTGCTCTCCTCGCTCCTCTGTATCGCCTTTGGAGATCCGCAAACTGCTCTGTTCCGCGTGACCGGAAATATTGGCGCCTAGCTTGTATGCATGTCCTCCTCAGTTCAGCAATACGATCGTTCCACTAGGGCACGGGCTCATGGTGACGTCTATATGCTTTCCGGATTCTCAGGCTTGCTTACAAGCTTCCGTCAATCGTGAGTCCATGGGCTCTTCGCCATCTCCTCTGCAGTGCCTGACATTTGCAGCCCTTCCAGCGATGCGAGAACGACTGTGTATTCCTCGTCTCGGCGCGGAAACATGACCCGATCAGGCGTGTTCCGGCGATTTTCACTGTTGCGTTGTTTTATATCGCAGTATATTGCCATGTGGTCACTCGCTGTAAACTCCTCGCTAATTTGCCATCTGCAAAGCGACACAAGCGAGCTCGAGAACGAAAGTTAAGTCGATCACTGATCCCACGCCTGCCTGCTGAAGGTGTTCTGGCTACCGGTGTTGATAGCGCCATGTCTAGGGTGGCACATGCTCAAGAAGCCATCGGCCCGTGTGTTGGTCACTGGCTGCCCCATTCCAGGCCCACGCGTTGAAGTCGCCAGCAATGATGACATTGCTCCGAGATCTGGCATCGCTCACAAGCAAGTCCAGTGTCGTAATATACTCGCTAACGGCAAGCTCGGTGGCAGATAACAGCTGTATATCCAGAGACCTTGTATGTGCGCTCGCACAAAACCATTTCCAGCACGTATGTCCCCGTAGTGATTGGTTTCCAACGCCGCACCCCCACAGGATGCCTTCCCGCTCAGGTCCGAAGCCCATGTTGCTACCTCTCTCTACTCGATAGGGCTCGGATAGCACTGCGACATCGATTCGTCGTTTCTCCGACGGACTGGGCCAGCAAGCTTGGGCAGTCGCGCAGTGATTTAGTTCATCGCTGGACAAGTTTCATTGCGAGGACTTATGACTACCTCCGGCGCACCTCCTACTACCAGCGCAGGGTGGGTTCCATTCTTTAAGCCCTTTGCTTTTTGCGATAAAGCAATGGCACTCTTAGGCACTGAGCGACTTTATGCCCTGTTTCAAACCGCATTTAATACAGCAGTTGCTCCTGTCTACTGCACTGGCGCAATCTGCTGGCGATGGGCCGTCTTCCAAACACCTTTAGCATTGGGCTGCTACTTTTCTCCATGACTCGTGCAACGGGTCCATCCGACTTTCACTTTCCCAAGACTTAGGATTTTTTCCGAGAGGGTTCGCTGGTACGCTTATAACGGCCGTTTGGGTACCCGCGTAGGCTTTGCGTAGCTTTCTCATTTTGCACAGGCTTCCATTTATGTCTGCCTGGCCGCAACTGCCGATAAAACGGCCTTTCGCTGGTAAGCGCATCCAGATCTCTTATTTCCAGGTGACTCTCTTGAGATACCACCCGTATCGCCGCTGACGTCACCAAGCACTTGCCAATGCTTTTGGTATAGATGCTGCGCATTTTCACAGCCTGCCTTTTGAGCTCAAGTAGGAGGTCGCGTTTTGTGTTTAGCGCACCCTACTCACGCGGTTTCCTACGCCACTGTTAGCTTTCATCACTACTCCTGGTAACCTTGCGCATATCTCGCTGTATGATAGGCTGCCCTTCTCCGCGATGATTGCGTCAGGCGCACACGTTTCGGTTTCTGTGCCTTTTCCTCTGTTTCCTGACGGTTTTGCCACTGTGTTTCTTGTACCGTGTCAACTGGCAACTCTGCATAGCTGCTGTGGTGCCATAACCCGCCGTTGCTAAACTTTGGCTGCCAGGTAGCCTTTTCGGCCTTTTAGGCGACGACTTTCCGATGCCAGCAGATTCGTCCCTTTTTCTTTTGGCATAGCGCTAGATCCATGCTGACGCGCATCGACGTTTTGTCCAGTCTTCCGTTTGGGTACTTGCTACCTTTGAGGAGGCAGTTTTCCCGCATTTGCCAACGGGAGCTTGCCCGTTATCGACTCATGGAGTCTAGCATCTCTGTAAACCTTCCTTGTCCTGCTGGTTAACATGCCCTTTCTGGGGTCCGCCAAACATCGGCAGCTTTGTATCAGGTGCTCTCCCAATCTGCAAGCTCTTCTTGGCTGATTTAGGCGCTTTCCTCTCCTCTTGGATGTCCCGTGGTCGTAGGACAGCAGCGGGCAGTGGCGACGCCGTGGGTGAGAAGAACGTATCTCCGGGGTCCAGCCTTACAGATGGGCTCAAAGCAACGGGAGAATTTGCTTCTTGACCTACTTGTGCGTCAGCAACTAGGTTGTCAATCTTCGGCGGAGATCTGTTCGACGGCGGTGGGGATCGCTGCAGCCGCGGCCTGCGGGCGAATGTCGAGTTGTCGTCAGACATCCTGGGGATCTATTGCTTTTCACTAAGTATCTCCAAGCAGTCCCTCTTTGACCAAGGTTTCCCTTAGGTTTGTAGCCGATGGGGGTTATACCGCCCCTACTCGGTCACCAGAGCCCCTTTGCACCGCCGCAACGGAGTGGGTTGGTAATAGCCGGCTCCGTGGCTTTTAGCTATTCTCTGCTCGGAGACTACTTCTTGAATGACCAAAGAAAAAATATATGCGCCTGTGTGCGATGCTACACTTTGCGCAGACCCTTTTGTGTATGCAGCGATATTTCGTATTCCCTGTACCCGAAACCCTCGTAGCGAAGACACCTCCAATAAGCCAAAAGCGCCACATGTTACCAACCAGTGGAACCGGTGACGCTAATTGCTCGTTTGGCACTGTAAGGGGTGCAACCACCCTGGAATGCCAAGCGATCAGCTGGCTGTATGGTCAGTCTGGAACTCAAACAGCACACCACGAAAACGAAAGTGTAGTCACTGTGTGTATTTAGCGAACGCACACTACCCGAACTGGCTAGAAATGCGCGCGGGAAACTGCCGCTGGAAGATGCCTTCGCTGGACAACGAAAGGGGATGCCAAGGAACGTGCATGACGGTAGCGATCTGGTGCACCGGTAAGTGGTCCGGCACTTTTACCGACAACATTCAAGCTGTTTTTCGTTTGTTTTAACGCAGGTATAACCCCGGACTTGAAAACGATGTTGTTCTCAGGCGTGTGGCTTTCTCTTGTTATATGCCTGTGTGTGTGCCTGTTGTGGGGTAGAGCTGGGTGTGCGTGCTGGTGTGTATATGTAAGCATGGGTGTGTGTGTGCGTATGTGCCTGTGTATATGTATACGCCTGGGTGTGTGTGGATGCAGGTGTGTGTGTGTTTTTTTTTCTTTTTCTTTTTTTTTTATTTCAAAAAATATGCCTATGTTAACTTAAATAACGATATGGAGCATGCTCAGTCGTTGCCAGCTTCTGCGGGACCGCCGTGAAGCATTGCTTCGCAGAAGCGGTGGCAACGACTACAATGCACTCGCCCTTAACCTCTCCAAACGACGCAGCTCTACCATCGTAGAGGCTGCAAAGGAGCAAACCGCATGCCAGACTTCAAGCCTCTCCAGCATAGGGCCACCAGGTTAGTTGGCGATAGACGCTGGCCCGTCAGGTTTCCACCGCGAGTCGATCACTCGGCCGAACGCCCACAGTGTAATAAGACGTTGTTGGGCTGTCCTTCATCGCAGCCATCTCCACACCAGGTCCACTCTGCGCTAGCGGTTAGCTCCCTGAAACATCCGTGGCCGGAGAGACGCTGGGTAAGGTTCGAACGTTACCGCCCGTGCTTCCCTCTCCACCCATCGCCTTATGTTGGCGATGAGGAGGATGCGTCCAGACGCCCTTTTGTTGTAGGTGTCCCCACTCGCTGCTGCCCTGGCGTCCAAGGCTTCCGCCTCGCGGGCAGCTGACGCGTACCGGCATGTCTCCCCAACGACACCGCTTCCATGACTGCCACGGCTTCCAAGACGGCGATGCGACTTGTGGTCATCCCCTCAACTCACCGAGCGCAGTCGTCCAGAGACCAGTGCTGAAGGCGCCACATACCCCGCAGGGCTGAGAGCGCCGATAGACTTGCCTTCTATGCCCGCTTGTGTAGCTGGCCAACCCGACTGAGCCGTCCTGACCCACGATTGGAGCCGCGGCACCTGATCATTGATTTCATAGCGTGCATTAGCAGTAGCCTCGTCTGCTGCTGCTGCCTCGCGAGTTTGGCATC